>QNUK01000248.1:935000-993648 GCA_013621035.1 Clarias magur
TCATCCGGTCCAAGCTTAACACGCCATGTCTTCATGGACATTGGACACAGGCACACGGTCACGCATGAACGGGTTTGGACATCTTATTTCCAGTGAAGTGAAACTGCAATGCTACCGCGCACAAAAGACATTCAAAGACAACCTTGTGCTTCTGGCACATAAGCCACGTACAGGAGTGATGGTCAGGGATGTACATACTTTTAGGCATGTCGCCTACTTATGTTCCTTTCGGGTTAAAGCTGCAACAGTACGTGTTGAGAAATATGATATAGACAAAGACTTTTACAGAATGTGTTTGTTGTAAAATAATAATAATAATGAATAAATAAATAAACAATACTTGGCAAAGACGCTATCAGTAATTTATGAAGTTCATTTATCTACGTGTATTTTACAAAGAACAGATTCTGCAAAACTTCATGAATTGTTGATCAATTGTTGATCATGTGGCGGGAAAAGTTCACTCCGAAAAGGGGAAAATACAGAGCTGTAGGAAAAGAACTCGCTCTTCAGTCTAGGTTTTAGAGAAGCACTAAGTAACAGGAAAAAAAAAACATACTGAATCCATAAATCTTGCTTTCGATCTGCTGCTCGTCCAGCTGGACGTAGACGCTCTTGTCAGCAATGTTCTTCGCTGTCAGATTGCAAAACCACATGTTTTAAATATGCCAGAAGTGTGGAAACATTGTGGGAGTTTGTAGAAACGTGTGTGTGTGATGTCATTACTCAGCCTCATTTAACTCTTGCTTCCTAAATGCTTGGTGAAGGATTTTCAGCCTGAAGCGGCACAGGAGACAGCACAGTGAAAAGAATCTCTGAAAGGTTTGCAACAAGTGTTTATATGAACCGAGGGACCATTTTAAAAAGCTGAATGTTGGATATTTTTGCTCAGTTGAGCAGAATGTACTGTAATAATGTTTCATCATTTATTCATGATTTTTATTGAAGCTTGTTGCACATTCGATTTAATTCAGTATTTTGTTGTATGGCGTCTTTCACAGTGGTCACTGGCACTAAGCAGCTTCACATAAATAAATAAATAAATAAATAAATAAATAAATATTGGGTGAAAAAAAAAAAACGTGAGGAAAAAAGGATGAATTCTGATGATCAGTTTGTCCCTGATGAGCAAGCTGAGGGTGATGGGGACAAGGAAAACTCACTGAGGTGGCAATATGAAAAAACCCTGATTAGACTCAGACTGGACAAGGAACCCACCCTTATTTGAGTGATATCAGATAGTATGACCATCCATCCATCTAGGAACTTCTGTAGTCCAATCAGGGACTGTGGCGGACAATGTTGATGGCGTTTGTATTGATTCCCATTTTTACAACAGTGGTAGGACAAGTTGGCCTAATCTGCATGTCTTTAGATTGTTGAAGCAAACGGGAGAACCCAGGGGGAACCCACCAAGCACTGGGTGAACATGCAAACTCCACCCTCATGAACCTCAAGGCAGAAATCAAACCCTGACCCTGGAGGTGCTAGGTGCCATCAGTATAACCCTACATCTGTGCTATATCTTTTTGCTACGAGCTCAATAAGAGGAAAATGTTTGATCTTGTTTGAAGTTAATACAAAGTCCACTTTCACTGATGGAGGTTTGGGTATAAAACAGTTTGAGATATTTTCAGTCTTAACCCACTGAGCAACTCCAGTCACAACTCATCAAAGAAAAACCCAGCCCAGTCCAAGACTATCTTTATGGCTGTCAAACTTGAAACCAATCTCTCACTGTATCTGTTTTTTAAAAAAAAACCTTGAATAATAGAAAATGTTACAAAAAGGTTTTGCTTCTAAAGTTAAAAAAAAAAATCTAAAGCTGGGAAATCTAAGGTTTATTTATTTCATCATTGGGAAAACTGTAAGAAATACAATGTGATACATGAACTACCAAGTCTAGCTGAAAGAGAAGCATCTTATTTATCATTAGCTACCTTTACCTAACATAGCTAGGTTATGTTAGCTAGGACTCTTTTCTAGTGTACTATAAGATTGTGTGCAAAAATCGTGTGCAACTCAAAAATATGCTATTTATCTAAATGTGTGTACCTAATTATTTGTGATTCATGCTCCTGTCCAAACACTATGTTTCTGATCAGCAAGAATTACTCTAGTGCCTCCTATCCTCAATAAGGCTTTGTGTTTGTTTAACTTTTATCTAATGTCTTCAGGCCCGAGTGGAAATTGTTATGCAGGAATGTCACTTTTTTGGTCGGCCAAACTAGAAAATGCAGCTTTGTTTATGTTTTTAAGTACAAAAAATACGACAGAAAAAGACGGTCTAAATCAGTCAGACTGGTGAAAGATGGGCTTTAGTGAGCTGAAGTGAAAAAAGAGTGGTTTAGATTACCTTCAAAAAAAAAAAAAAACGTGAAAGCCTTGCATTGACAGATTTTCTGAGATAGCTGAGAAAGCTAAAATATATCTTTTTTACCTGGTCTTCCTCCAGATGGTTCAGTTTGGATGAGTTAACGTCCACTCAGATTTCAGTTCTTGCCTGACATAGCTCTGATGTGGTCCTCTGCTGTTATGGCTCATCCACCCAAGTTGTTGGTTCAGTATGTTGTGTGTTCTGAGATGTTTTACTCTTTACCACACTTGAGCTACTATATACTCCCTGTTAACTCAAACTAGTCATGCCAGTCTCTTCAGACCTATATTGAACAGGTGGTACCCAATAGCCTGGTTATTGTTCAGTTTCTTCTGACTTCTTTGGTACTATTCCAACCAGTCTGACCCCTCTCCAGAACCAGCTTGGATGAGTCTGTCCAGTCTCCATAGACCTCTCTCAAACCAGCTGGAACCAGTCTGCTTGGTCTCTTCTGACCTCTCTCAAACCAACAGTAACCAGTTTAGTCATTCTCCAGTGGCAACTAGTCTGAGAAGTCTCTTCAGACCTCTGTAACACCACTGCCAACCAGTCTGACCAGTCTCTTCAGACCTTACTTAACCCAGTCTGGCCAGTCTCCAGACATCTCTCAACCCAGTGCCACCCAGTCTGTCCAATCTCCCCAGACCTCTCTAAAACTAGAACCAGTCAGGTTGCTCTCTTCAGACCTTTCTCAAACCAGCACTAACCAGTGTGGCCAGTCTCCTCAGACCTCTCTTGAATGATGTACCATGGCCTCTGTCCTGAACCATGGCCAACCAGTGTAGTCATTTTTTTTTTCAGACTTTTCATGCACCAGCACCAACAGGTCTCGTCACCAATCTCTTCGGAGTTCTCTTGAACTAACAACCCTACAGACCCCACTGGAACCAGTGCAAACCATTCGGCCCATTTCTTAAGACCTCTATCGAACCAGTTTGAACATTTCATGGATGGTTTTTGTTTTTCACCCCAGTCTATGCAAACTAAGCTAACGAGCTAATGGGGATTAAATCTTGAATATCGATCAAATCTGTCCGTTTATTTATTTAGTTGTATACTAACTAAAAGAAGTGTTTGGAAAGCTTACATTAATTATCCTTCACTGCAGCACAGCAAAATCAGATTATCTATGTCACTTGTTCCTCTCTCTCTCTCTCTCACTCTTTTTCTCTATCACCCTCCCATGCCCTTTTCAACTCTGCAGGGAGATGGTGAGAGACCAAGCATTCTCTTGCAATAAGTGTTCCTATATATGGGTCTACGAGGTCACAGACACACACAGACACACAATCTGGGCATGAAGTTTAAGGGCTGATGAGGAAAAATAAAATCCCTCAAGGTCTCTGACGTTGCACACGTTCCCACCATTAGACAAAATGCAAACCACTCTACAAGGTCAAAGGGGAAATATGGCTGAACAAATTGAATCTTGGGCAGTTAAATGAGTCATCATGGCCCCACAGCATTACCACCTCAGCTCTCAGTTCGTGTCCTGCATAATAAATGTTATACATCTGGGGGGAAAAAATGAAACATCCCACAAGGCATATTTTTCCAATCTGACCTCTGATTCAAAGTCAGCACAGAGAGGAGTGATAAGTGATATCCTTTCTTAGGTTTTCCAGTAGACCAAACGGAGGGTGGGGGTGATGGCAGGTTCAATGTACTGTAGTAGCAGTGCAATCTTTGGTTTTGGCAGCCGGTGTCATTCTTGCCTGCTCAAAATGTCAGAACAAATTTTTTCCTTCTTCTTTTTTGAAGATTGCAGGAATAAGCAGGAAACTACATAAATGATTGATTAGTATTCATGCACGCTCTCACACCAATATATATCATTTAAACCTAAATTAGGGCTACAGTTTACAATGACCATTAGGTGTGTAAAAGAGGCTTTGTCAGAGCTCCCACTCTTTAGCAAAAACACGGCATACTCTGGGTCACACACATTGCTCATGCTTAACCCCTTGTGTCCCATCTGTGCGAGCATCAGCACGATAACTTTCCCCTGAACATTAACAATCACCCTCATACAAACTAAATAACCATACTAAAAAAAAATCTCACAGGTGTATCTGTTTCCAATCTGACTTTCAGAGGTTGCACAGCTCAAATGACACATTAGATCAGTCCTACTTCCGGGTACACGAAGCAAGTCACTGTGAGGTTTCAAGATGAAAAGATGAAGATGCTAGGAAGGAATAAAGACACAGAAAATGATCAAAGCATCTGAAAAGCTTGAAACCTTGGGTGCATTGTGAAATCCAGTGGAATAAAGTGGCAGGAGATATGGCACAAACCAGACACTAGCAGGTTCAGAACAAACTGAGTGAGCAATTATCAGAAATGCGTCCAAGCTCTGACACTAAAGGGGTTACAGAGATTATTTGATCATTTTTGCTGAGAATATGAATTTCCCCATGGGATTAAACTCGAATCATTCGGTCAAATGCCGAAGCATACTGTTTGGTGTAGCCCAGCACCTCATGTGTAGTACAATTTCTGTGATCAAATCACAGGTGGTCGTTGCAAATCGACAAAGCCAAATACTAGCAAATTATGGAAGAGGAATTTATGCTGGAAACATACTGAGTGGATTAAAAAAAAAAATACACAAATCGTGTCGACTTGTGGTTTCCAGTTCATGTGTGAAAATTATTCTTCATTCTCCCAGAACCACTCTTTCACAGTTTAAGTCCTGAAATATGACCGTACCATAAGGGTAAAAAAAAAAACAAACAGATGCATCCATTGCCCTGGGATAGGGTCAATCAGACCACATGACCTTTTTATGTCACTTCAAAGTCCAATCTTTATGCTCCCTAGCAAACATAAGCCTCTGCATGATGAGTCTCACTAACAAGTGGTTTTCTTATGGACACACACCTGTGTATTGTGTATTAGGAGAAATCCTGTAAGTTCTTATCACATTGTGTGTGTGTGTGTGTGTGTGTGTGTGTGTGTGTGTGTGTGTGTGTGTGTGTGTGTGTGTGTGTGTGAGAGAGAGAGAGAGAGAGAGAGAGAGAGAGAAAGAAATTGTTCCTACTTTCACTATTAAACATTTTTTTTTGTGATGCAGCTTCACCAAGAATTTAAGTGATGCTTTCTTACCACTAGAGGTTTAGCTTTCAGCACTATCCTTCCAGGTTTAATAATACACCGGGCAGCTCTTAGGCCAACTCCAGACATTGCAGCAATTTGTTTAAGTCGGACGAGGATGGTTTGAAATGTTTCAGTAAAAACCCAGTCTTAAACCCAATTAAAACTCAGTGGCATGACTTGAAAATAATATTTCTCCAAATCGAGATATTTTTCAGTGAGTGGTTGAAGAAAGTAGCACAATCAAACACCGTGCAAAGCTCACAGAGACAACTCAAAGCTTTAGTCGCTGAAAAAAGCACAATCCACACAGAGAGGAGAGTGAATACATATCTACTGTATAAAGCATATTTAACTGTTTTAAAAACAATCCAAAGACTCTCTTGATCATTTTATTTCTGTTTAAAAGGAGCGGAAGTAAAAAGCTCATTCTGATACAGATGAATATGTTGTTGCCCTACAGCATTTACATTTACATTTAGACAGAAGCTTTTATCCAGAGAGACTTACAAAAGTGCTTTTATGTTTCCATCATTAAATATCCTTTCACTGATTTAGTAGGAGGCGGCATGGTGGTGTAGTGGTTAGCATTGTTGCCTTGCACCTCCAGGGTCCAGGTTCGATTCCCGTCTCTGTGTGCATGGAGTTTGCATGTTCTCCCCGTGCTTGGTGGGTTTCCTCCGGGTTCTCCAGTGTCCTCCCATAGTCCAAAGACATGTAGGATAGGTTCATTGGCGTTCCCGAATTGGCCGTTGTATGTGTGTGCCCTACGATGGATTGGCACCCTGTCCAGGGGGTAACCCGCCTTGTGCCCTAAGTCTCCAGGGATAGGCTCCAGGCCCCCCGTGACCCTGAATACAGGAATAAGTGGTATAGTTGATGAGTGAGTGATTTAGTAGGTTATTAATTAGAAGTACATGCAGTCAAACACTGTAGGAAAGTTGTGTTTGTTTGTTTTTGAAGTGGAATACCTAGGAAACAGATAGTTTCCTAGGTACTAGATTTCCTAGGTCTGTAGTTGTCTCCTAAAGATTTCCAGTGACTCGGGCTATACAGGCTTCTAGAGGAAGTTCATTCAACCACCTAGGAGCCAGTACTGGAAACAGTCTAGATGCACATTTTCCTTGTCCCTGAGAGATGGTGGGACCAATCGTGCAATGCTAGAGGATCAGGGGGAATGTGCTGCCGTCCAGGGTGTGATAAGAGCTGAGAGGTAAGTGGGTGCTGGGCCTTTTTTAGCTTTGTAGACAAGCATCAGTGTTTTAAATTTGATACAGGCAGCTACAGGAAGCCATTGGAAAGAGCAGACAAGTGGAGTGGTGTGACCACCTTCCAGGGGTCTGTAAAGAAATTCAAGGATGCTTAAAACTGCTGCATCATTAATTCATTTACTTGGCACTGGGCTGTAAACATGTAATATCTCTATAAACACATGGCGTGGTCTGGAGCAATCATACAGAGCTATTTATAGGTTTTAGTGCACTGTGCACTGTAGCTGTTTAAATCCTGTTTCATCACACTCAGTAATTTAAAGGACTTCTCTACCTGACAGACCCAGAGACAATACCCTACTAAAACCAGAATCGGATCAATTGTTCCTGTGGCATTTATCTGAATTCCTTACTTGTCGCTGACATGGAGCATCTCCCCTAGCTGTCCAGCTATAGTACTGTAACTCCTCTTGACCGACCTTTTAAACCAAACATCCCAAAGGGACAGCCTCAGTTTACCCCGCGAGTATAACTGTACACTTAAGTATCTATAATAATCTATTTTGTCACATATCAAAATAGTTCCCCAGTGATGCATAGGAGAAAAATAGGACTCTGCCTGCTGAGCGCTGGTTTCTCCTGAGGTTTCTTCCTCCTTCCTGTCTTCTTATTTTAATAGCTTTGGCTCTCGATTAGAACAAGAGTTTGTTGAAGGGATTAGCTAGAAATATTAGTCACAGAAACATTAAGTCACAGACGTTTACAGATTTAAAAAAATATATATTTTTTTGTTTCCCATGAGTGTCTTAGTGGTTAGCATTGCCGCCTTGCACCCCCAGGTCCCGGGTTCTACTCAGGGCCTGTGTGTGGAGTTCTCTCACAGATGTTCTCTCACAGACTAAAAACATGCATATTAGGCTAATCAGTGTTCCCAAATTGTCCGTAGTGTGTGAACGAGTGTGTGTGCCCTGCAATGGATTGGCACCCTGTCTATTGTGTACCCCGCCTCCATCTCCTGGGATAGGCTCCAGACCCCCATGACCCTGTATAAGCATGGAAGTGACTAAAAGAGTGTTTACCATACGTCTGTCACGACAATGATGCTTGTTATGAACTAGGGGTAGTACTCGAAACAGCACTGTGCTAAATCATTATGAAATAAAACATACCTTTGTTAGGGTTAACAAGTAACCTAAGTTACTTGCCGTATAGCAATATCAATACAATATCACTGGGGTGGCACATTGCCATAGTGGTTAGAACTGTGCCCTCATACCTCTTGGGTCATGGGTTTGATTCCTGCATCAAGTCTGTGTGCATGGAGTTTTCATGTTTTCCCCATGGTTGGTGCATTTCTCTGGGTACTCCCAGTGTCCTCCCTCGGAGGAATCCATCCGGGGTATGTCCCACCCGGTGCCCCGAGTCCCCTTGTAAAGGCTCCAGACCTCCCGTGACCCTGCATAGAATAAGACGAGACTATAGACAATAAGTGAGTAATATTAATGGTTCAGCCTTAGACTTGTCAATTCAGCCAGTCATGGCGTGTACAGTATAAGCGAAGAATTTTACGTGACCCTAAAGAGAGATATTTTCATCAACCACAGTAAAGATGGCAAGAAAAAAGGATGACTTTTTAGGCATAGTGGAAGCTACAAGACAAAATACAAGATTTCAGCTGAACTAAACACATTGTGACAGCCACCACACAAGCTGAGAACAAAGTAAGTGAGATCAGGAAAACATTAATGAAAGCATGAGGCTGATCTCAAAGATGTTCTCAACTACTGTAAAGTTAACAAGGCAGTAGAGAACGTGTGTCAGCTGTAAATCGTGCTTTGCAAATCATTCTTTTCTTTCTCCTTTCACACCTAGATTGCTGTAACCCAGGTCATCATCACCGCCTTCGCTCATCTCTACTTGATGCCAAATAAGTGAGCTGACATTTGCGATGGCAAAAGTCAGCTTCCGAACAGATAAATCACTCTCTCCATCTTTATCCCCCCTCACCTGTTTCTTTCTCTCGTTTTTTTGATGTTCAGAGTTCCAGGTAAGGCACTGTAACTTTAATTCAAGGAACTCTGCTGATGAGGAACACTTTGAGTCCTGGAATAATCTCAATGTTCACAGAAAAAAAACTGAATAGGAGAAACTTCACTTTCAAACGGTTCTGTTTTTGGGGGGATTCTTTCTTTTCTCAGCTATTTAAGACCACCATTGTATTTCTAACTGTCAGGTTGTCAGTAGAAACGTTGCCCAACCTCGGCTAATTACAATGCACTGTGCTCTGATATGATAGAGACTAAAAGTTCATGCTTTAATTCCATTCTTCCGAATTGTCCCGTAATAGAGCACTTCTTATTCAGTCTCTTGTGCTTGATTAATTGGTGCAATTTGATTGTCAAATTGTGCTTTTTATATCGCGGTGCTGCTAAGTTCTGGATCTTGATTGCTCATAAGATGTCGGTTATTTTTCTTTAACAGCAGCTCTGAGTAGTGCAGGTTGATATTAACGTACCTATTCTAACATAATGTTCATTTACAGGGGATGCTTTACATAAACACCAGTGACAGTTGAACTTTTCATCAGAAGGGTGCAAGTTCAAATCCCAGCTGTGTTGTACAAATGGAATAAATGTCATTTGCAGTTGATTAATGAATGCTGTAAATTCATTTTAAACAAAAATCTAACCATTCATATGGTGAGATTCCCATAGGGTCATTTGTTAAGTTTCATATTTTATGAATGGTGACATGGTTGTGTAGTGGTTAGCACTGTGACCTCACACCACCAGGGTCGATTCCCACATCAGGTCTGTGTAGGTGAAGGTTTCATGCTCTCCACATACTTAGCGGGTTTCATCCGGGGAAAGAGCCTTTTCTTACAAAACCCCAATGTTATGGAATAGCATTCCAAATAGTGTTCGGGACACAGTCTCAGTGTTTAAGTCTAGGCTAAAAACCTATTTATTTAACCAAGCATTTTTGTAAATAGATTAACCTTAGGTAAAGGAGCAGATCTGGGGGTCACATGGACGTAGAGTATTCTGGTGAACTGGTATGTTTAGATGCTGTCCTCCCCACTCTCATCGATCACTCAGGTTTGTTGACGGTGAGGTGATTGGTTGCTTTACATCTCAGTTCCCCCTCATGTCTGTGTTTCCTTCTGGCTCTCCCTTTTAGTTATGCTGTTATAGTTAGTCCTGCCGGAGTCCCTGCTTGCACTCTACACTAAATATACATTCACCTTATACATTATGTGACAGTTAGGTCACAGTTACCTCTTCTCTTCTGCTCTCTTTCCCTCTCTCTGTCGAGCTACACGTCATTCCTGAGCTGCCATTGATCCAGAATCACTCTGCCTTCTGGACCCGTCTGACTCATCCTGGTGCCCCGCTCCTGGTTGGAGATCTCGTCACATGGATCCCCAGGGATGGGATGCATCCAGTGTCTGGGGACGGTTTCACTCTACTATGAAGACGGTTCTTGCCTTGACTGATGTTGACGGCTGTTTCCCTGAGGACTTGACTTGGCTGCAGTCACTCGATAGTTCAGGACTGGAATTTCCTACAAGTCTACCTGAGCTTCCAATAACTACCTGGACTCCATATTAACGTTCAATTAACATCTGTTATACTGAACTGCCTGCCACCTAAAACACAGTATGAATGCAGATCAATTCCTACTTTCTCTTTCACCCAGATGAGGATGGGCTCCCTGTTGAGTCCGGTTCCTCTCAAGGTTTCTTCCTACTGCCATCTCAGGGAGTCTTTCCTTGACACTGTCGCCCTCGGCTTGCCCATCAGGGACTATCTGACCATTTTGATTCATACACATTCACATTCCATACAAACTTAAATAATCCCTTTGATTGTGTAAAGCTGCTTTGCGACAATGACAATTGTTAAAAGCACTATACAAATAAAACTGAAAAATGTATCATCAAAGTAAAACCTATCATTCATGAAGATCTGTGATGAGAAAATATTCAGCTTTAAGGTGGTAACAGGAACTCAGCTTCATCACACCACCTGTTGTCGATTATTTTCCTTTGACACTGTGTTCTTACAGTATATAGTTTTGACCTGAAATTAAATGACATGGCAGGAATATTATTGCAGTAGGACAAATGTTTCTTATAGTATCTCATCATTCCACGTGTGTGTGTGTGTGTGTGTGTGTGTGTGTGTGTGTGTGTGTGTGTGTGTGTGTGTGTGTGCGCGCGGGTGCTGGCCTGGAGTCTAAATGATTCAGATTTGGCGCACAACACCGGACACCAGATGGCTCTAATTCAGAGGATGAAACAGAAGTGATTGTTTGTTTGTGTGCATGTACTGTATGTGTGTGCTGTGAGATTGAGAGAGTGAGTGTGAGTGCGTGTGAGATTCTGATTTATGACTTACTCAATTTGAGTATTTGTGCAATGACAAAACATTTGTGCAACAGCTGATAGGAGAACGAATAGGGCTTCGCTTGCATTGTATACATTTTGCTCATATAGTAACCGTATCCATTGTGTGTGTGTAACAGATGCGAGAGCGTGTTAAATGAAGCACCTCCACCTAAAACTACTTGATTTATTGTGTGTGTGTGTGTGTATATATATATATATATATATATATAACTTTTGATGCTGTTTAATGTATGTGGTATTTTAGAAGGTGAGATTAATTAAGAGTGTGCAGGATAAAGCAGGTAATACCTACTGTATATTAGACTTTTTTTTTTAATATATGATGTTATGGCAAAATTTCTACATCTGCTGATTTGAACACTTACATGCTTACTGTATATGATACTTCCTTAAGCATTTTGCTGTGTAGAATGTCTGTCTACAATGTCATGTTATAATTTCTCTCCAATGTGACCAGTTGGAAATTGTGCATTAGGAAAGAATTTGTTGGATTTGAGTTGAGATTGAAAGCAGACTCTTGGATTTTGATGTAACAGCAGGACATGACAGACATCAGAGTATTTTTATTATATATATATATATATATATATATATATATATATATATATATATATATATATATATCTGTGCAAGAACAACACTTGGGCAGCACATTATAAATAAATCAGCCATAACTTATAACCATAACCATTAACATTATAATCACATGGGTTTTCGATTCCCCTTGGGCTGCTGAGGGACCTCTGGCCCTTTGGGACATGACTGGACCTCTGGAGAAGTGCTGTGGTATCTTTCACTGGGGCATTAGTAGCAGGTCCTTTGTGTGCTGTGTATTGGGCTTCTTTTGTCTGAGACATCTCATGGGTGCTTGATTAAATTGACATCTGGAGAATTTGAAGGCTGGGTCAACAACCTTGGCCTGTCAGGCCCATGTGTGCAGCAGGATGTGATGCGTTGGAAGTTCTGGTGCCTTTCTATCATAGCCAGCACAGCATTTTTTGTGCTGCATTGGCTTTTCTGTGGGATCAGGCCGGCAAGGTGGCCATCGGTCCCTGAGGGCATAAATGAGTTCTGGGTACCCATGAACCGGTCACTAGTTTACGGGTATATAATTAATAAATCAATGTTATTTAATTCAACTGGCTGTTGTGTTAGTGTTATGGCATATCAGTGTATCATAGAATTTAACTACAATTTTACTGGGAGCTTTTTTGTACATTTGCTTTTTCCTTGAATCTTGCAATCTGCCTGGCTCGCAGCACTTCTGCCCATGCACACACAGATTTATTTAAAAAGGCCTGACAGCATCCTGTCTTAAAAAAGGTTTCGTACGGCCCCTCCTGTGAATGTCGGCAGCTCTTTGGACATGTTTATTGACAAAGCACTCGATAGGCTCAAGACAGATCCAGAGATCTGGTTAGAAAGACTAGATGGGGTCAGGTTTTAAGAGAAAGTTCTGATTTATACTGTAACAGGGAACCAGGATTTGGAGGTAAAAAAAAAAAAAAAACTCACCCACACCCACACACAGAGTACAACAATGGATGTAGGGTTGGAGAAATAGAGAGCCAGACAGAAATACAGCGAGTCAGGTCAAGACTGATGAATGGCAACACAAACACTACAGTGAAAGTTATAGTATTATGTAAACAATGGATGGAAGGGCAGAACTGCATTAAAAAAAAAAAAAAAAAGATGATCATGCATGATATTATTTTTTGTCCATCATCTCCATCACTGCTGCAGGTTCATGGTCAGGTAGAGACTTTACCGCATCAGTAGCCTGTCCTTCTTTACAAGGACAGTATTTCCTTAAGCCAATCGAAATAATTCCGATAAAGGATTCCAACTTAACTGTTTACATGGATGCTGATCTGATACATTATACGTTTACATGCTCAAAGTTGTTTCTCATCAGAATAAAAGTTGTTGGAATGTGCAAAGCACATTCTCCAGTTTTGATTAGGTTAGGTTAGATTAGGACTAGGATTTTTTCCCCCAATAAATCCTGTCTTCTGCTTTATGATTGGTTACTAAAATACTATGATTGGTTAGACGCTTTACTACAGGTGAAATGTGAGCCAATCAGTGCTCCTGTACAATCAGTACAGCCAGAGACCCATTGATGTCAGTTTAAAGCAAACATAGCCAGGAGAGAGTTGTTTTGTTAGTAAGTAAGCAAATTATTGTTGCAATTCTTTCGGCTGCTCCTGTCAAGGGACAACAACTTGACACAGGATTGTTTTACCAATTTTTTACTGCCTTCCTGATGCCACCCTCCCATTATAATCTGGGCTGGGGTTTGGGGATTGGATGAGAATTTAACTCACATTTAACTTCCACTGATCCACCAATGCCCTTTACTTACTTCACAGTAAGTAGGCAAGTGAATCTTTATTGTTGATTGTCAGAGAAACAACTCCTCAGACATATAGTAGGCATAAGAATAAATAGAAATATAGACTACATAGAAAAGAGATAATGACTAAAAATAGAATAGGAATGGTATTGGAATAGAAATGGCTTAATATGGACTAGGAAAGGAAACTAAATCTGGCACAGAAAGAATATTATTACTTCAATCAGAACCAGTGGTTACATGGCTAATATTTACCTACTGAATGGATTATTAAAGGTTCTCGTTCTGACTGGAAATTAATTCTGAACAGTTGTAGACTGTTTTGACTGAGGTGGGGACGTGTGCAGGTGCAGAACATGTGCAGTTCTATTCCCTTTACTAGTAAAATGTTAGAGTCCATGTAAACGTACTGTACCTACAGTAGTACCTACCACAGAGTGACAATGTTTGCTAGCTAGCATGCAGCACTACATTAATGGTTAAGCTTCCAACAAACATGAGACGTTCAAGTTTCAGTTGCCAGGATTAGATTTGTTTTTAAAAAGAAATAAATATCATATCACCAACATATTAAACTGGAAACATTAGACTCCTGTATCAGGATGACACAGTGCAACTAATTCAACAGGTTGTAAAAATATCAGTTCCACAAAGAGGAATGTGGCTTTTTCATTGACCCGCCACCAATTATGCAATGAATGCAAATTCCTGCCACATTTTAATCGATAAACCTAATGACATTCTTGCAGAAAAGAGGATTAATTCAAAAACAATATAACCATATGAAGACTGAGACTCGTTCCCTAATTGTATTCTCTAATTGGTCGTCACATAACTTCCTTGTTAGCGCAGTATGCAGAACAGGATTATTCGCTCCCTGAAGGTTATCTCTCAATTTGCATTCAGACGAGCTGGAGGTCCAGGGCCTGCCTGCTCATTAAGCGACCTGTTCGCTATTCCGCACCGACCAAGTGAATCACAATGTCTATAAAGCAATTCACTGGTTCCTACACGGATGACACAATGGTGGTCATTTGCCTGTGCACTGACTAGGCAAGACAACAGTTTACATTAGATAAGGTATTAAAGCAGTTCTGTTAGGTGACTCGGAGGCGGTTTGTTGATTGCTGATTAAAAGGAGGCTTTGTGAAAGAGAGATCAGACAAAGGACATATTCGTATACTTCTTACACTTCAGCAGTTGCACAATCTTCAATTAAGGGGCACAGATGTTAGACAAAGATGTTTTCAGTGATTTTTGTTGACGTTCCATTGAAAGGGAGGCATGCCGTTAAATCCCTGCTGCCTCAGAACCACTTTTGTGTCCCAATGAAAGTTGTTCACAGTTCAACGCACACCACGGAGTAAACCCCGTTTCTGAACTTGTGGAGGCAACAAGACCCAAACTCTTTGAGAAAGTGTGTGGATGTGTGTGACTGACAGGACATGGGAGGATGGTGAGCTATTAAAAGGCATATTAAATTCATTCTGTCTATGACCTTTAAGTAATCGCAAATGAACAATGTGTCTGTGGATTTCTTGTCAAATGCTTATATAGGACGTTTCATATTGTGACGGGCGTTATGTTGAGATATGCATTGTGGTGGGATAAAATGGAGTTTCCGCTCATCAGGCTGATGAACTGTGTGCGTGCGTGCGTACTGTATGTGTGTGAGATGGAAGAACTGATGGCCACCAGGTGAGCTGGAAAAGGACATGCACTCAGGGTTCCTGAGAGAGGAGTACCGACTGTACCCAACATCTCACCTAACAGAGAGAGACAAATATACTGATATGGACACCTGCACACAAAATATTGCCAAAACCTAACAAACCAAACAAAAAACTCCAGCAGTTTGCCAAAATATATATTAGCGCTAATGTTCAAATATCCTTTTAGTCTAATACGCACAACCCAGGTGGCTGGATTAGATGCCAAAAATGCTTAATGTTTATTAAATATAACTGAAAGAAAATCTAAACCAGCATCTGCCCAGCATACATGATAGTTAACAAGTTAATGCTGACAGTCTAAATTAGCACCATTAATTTAACACGACTCCGGTCAGATACACTATATTGCTAAAGGTATTCGCTCGCCTGCCTTCACATGCATATGAAGTTGAGTAACATCTCATTCTTAATTCGTACAGTTTAATATAACGCTGACCCACCCATGCAGCTATAACCGCATCAATCTTCTTCCAGGAGTGCATTTGTGAGGTCAGACACTGATGTTGCACAAGAAGGGCTGAAGAATTTATCCCAAAGGTGTTCTATCGGGTTGAGGTCAGGACTCCCTTGCGGTCAAGTACTTCCACACCAAACTTGCATCCATGTCTTTATGGGTCTTGCTTTGTCTATATGTTCCTACAAATTTGGGATCATGAAAAGGTCCAAAGAATTTCGTACATTTTGTACATTTTCTCGGTGTCTCGGTATGCTAAAGCATTAAAAGTTTCTTTCACAGTTCCAACATGACTACACACTAGGGCGTGTCTTAAATCAATAGCCCCAGAATTTTATAAAACATTTGCAGTACTTAGTAATCTTGCCTGAAGTTTAAGCTGCAAAGTGCCAAGTGAATTCAAAACGTTGAGTAAAAGCAATGTGATGAAGTTATTACCAGATTTAATTTAAATTCTATTTAAATCTAATTTAGTTTTAAAATGTATTTAATACTTTTAATAACAAAGTGGAAACTAATTCGTTCCGGAAGCGTGCTTGTATATCAAAACTCTTGTATATCAAAGCCAATTTCCCCTATAAAAAAACAACAGAAACTCTGACAAGACAAAAATATCCATATAAAAATAGTTAAGAAAAATATATATAAAATAAAAATAAAACAAATTAACATGCACTTTACCTTTGAAAAGGCTGTAGTGATTGAGACCAGAGAGGACAGGAGGAAGGTGGAAAGGGGGAGGGGGGGAGAGGGGGGGGGCGTTTGCTGCTGTGTAGGATAACTTGCGCGCGCGCACACACACACACACACACACACACACACTAGTTTACCGAATAGAGACTCACCCTAACAAGTGCGCAAGTGGGTCTCTATTCTGTAAACTGGTGTGTGTCCCACGCAAACAAAATAAACACGCATAAACGAGGTCACAGTGTTATAGTAAACAGTACACGCTCGCACGGATGCTGATGGAGACGTTTACCCACAATTCTGCAGCGCGCGCGAGAGAATAACCGTTGGCTCGGTTGTGATCATGTGACACTCGGCGTCAAAACAAGAAGCGCATGTATGCCATATGATAAAATATGTAAAAATTGATTAAACATTTTTTTTTTGCTAGTCTTGCGAAACGCTCGCAAACAGGGTTATTCACAATCCGTGGTTCCCCTGTACCTAAACTCCTGTGAGAAATCATATCAGGTTAGTGCATGTTAGCATTTTTGGCTAGTTTTTTTTTTTTTTTTGGTTAATTTATTCCTTTCAGAATTTATCATTTTATCATTTTATTGTATAATAGTAAGCCAGCCTCAGCAAATAACATTATAAATACTTATCAAGTACACCAAAATTCCTGTCAGAGATCTTATTAGGCCATGATATCAACATATCCTTTTCTCTGTGTTAGCCAGGGTGCTAGCTGATGATAATTATGATGAGTAAGTAAATTAATTTAAAATTTTTAAATTTGTAAAAAAAATTTTATAATTCTTTATCTCATTATGAATATTCTAAATTTTCTAGTCAGCTAGCACATAGTAGCTAGCTGACTGTTTTTTTCTGGTATTCGAACATTTACAGTAATCAATAAATGTTAGTTTGCTAGCTTGGGTAAGGAACATTATGAAAAGTCAAATATCAAGCAGCAAAACCTAAAACTCCTGTCAGAATTTTAACAGGATTAAAATACTGCCAAGTTCGCTTATATGAATATTTAAAAATTCTATTCAATACGGTTTTAAAGATCCTGTTAGAAATTCTGTAAAGTTACAGTATATTAGCTTCCTTGCTAGCATTGCATTAAAAATTTGTCAGGTTAAAGCCAACTGATGTTAGCTTTGATTATGAAGAGTATTATTTTTTCAGTAATATTGTTTGTCTAGCATATAAGGAAAGGAAATGGCTTAGGGAATAATGATTTGCTAGCTAGCATTACAGTAGCTGTGGAGTTTTTGAATATTTTTGAATATATTATGAATGAAACTGCGTGTGCAAGTTGTGTGACAAATTACTTAAATTTTTAAACATTTTAATATGAATATCCAGTCACATAAATATGGAGTCTTCTCAGAGTTCTGGGGGGGAAAATCATCATTTACCTGAGTGTTTTATTCTTTTTATATGGAAAAATTCCACTGATTACTATTTTCTCTTTAATGAAGTAATATTATATATTAATATTTAATATTAATATAAATATTATATTAATATCATAATTATATTGAGAGTATATGTCATTATATAATTAAGTATAATGAATTCTCTCACTCTTCTCTCCTTAAAGAAAAAAAAACACAGCCTGTCATGTTAAATGTTGTCAAGTTAAGATATCACGAAGAATTGTAAACTCCTGGAGTTTGAAGATGTTGGGAAAAGTTTACTGGCTGACACTGGAGACTTCTCACTCAAAACTTTGTAAAAAAAAATTCTCTCTCTTTTAGGTTACGTGGCGCATCTGCCGTACACATCCCTGTAAACGAGCTGTTACTATAGAAACGGTAATGTTCTAGAACTAGCGCGTTATGTTAGAAGCCTAAGCTACTGTCTGACCAACCAGAATCCAGAACATAATATCACTGTGCTATAAATAAACCTAAATAATCAAGCCGCATTGTGAAACATTTACGGTCTGTAATTTCTATTTAATTTTAGGAGACGTCATGTTTGTACTTCCTGTTCTGTCTCACAACACGGGACATGGTTTATTAGAACAGAATGAACCCCTGACCTTAGCATTTATAGCTTGGTAGAAATTTATTGCCTGAATGGTTATGAAGACGTGACACACACACACACACACCAATAAGAGCTGATTTTTTTAAATTAGTTTGTGTAATACCAGAACGGACGTCTCAGATCAAACAGCGTCAACTGCGCGTAGGATTTTACTGGATTGAAAAGGAAATCAAGCCGCAATGTCTTCTGGGTTAAAGTCTGTTCCCAGTCACACAAAGCTGTTACCTCAATCCTACAGACTTTCCATGATTCATCCGTTAAAGGCTAAATAAAGCTTAGTAAATCTAAATAGAACGAAAGGATTAGGAATGCTGTTAATAAAGAAACAGTGACTGAACCAGGGGAAATGGGGACAGGAAGTTGGTGAAGACATGACAGTGAGAAAACCCGATCTGTGGTATTTACATTTTGAAAAAAAAAAACATCATACAGTGACCTAGACTAACTGTGTGAGAAAGTTTGTGTGTGTGTGTGTGTGTTTCGGGAAGAGGGGACGGTGTGACCTCCATTCCCCATCTTTATAGACTGAGAGTCTTTGTACTGCTCATACAAGCTAGCTTTCTATAGAGTCACTATTTGTGTGTTAATGTGTGTGGGAACATGGGTTTGTTTTTGAGAAAGACAGGAAGTGGAAGATTGATACTTTTTCCCATTAAGAGGCCTATTAGCAAACTTTTGTCTTTGACCTTAAAGCAACCACATAAACAAGGTGTGCGTGTGTGTGTGTGTGTGTGTGGATGGTTACCCACGGTGCAGGAAAGGCCGCTGTGTCGGGGGTCCTGGAGACACCTCACCTGTTTCACAGTCACAAAGAGAGAGATAGAGTGAGAGAGAGAGAGAGAGAGAGACTTCACATAGTGATGATCTTATCTGCGACGTTTATGATTTATTTCTGTGCTGCATGTGTTTTGTCTATGTTGGCAGAGAAGAAGGAAATAAGTCATTGAGAGAGGGTGTGAGGTTTGAGAGAACTAAAGATTACTTCTAATAAGTTTGAAAAATAATGAAGGAAGGAATGGGTAGGAGAAAGCGAAAGAGTGAATTACCAGGAGAATGTAAAGAATTAAAGTTCATTCTGCATGACGGGTTTTTTACAATGTTCTACCTCTCACAGCTTGTTAGATATTACTCAAGTACACCTTTCACCAATGAGGAAATGACTCGCATTAAAAAAATACTCTCCGACAGAAGATCTTGTTGCCCTGGTGTGTCAGACTCTTCGACTGACTGTTTCCGCCAATGAATGTCCTCGCTTGGTTTTAGTCATGCTCGTGCATTTGTTTTTCTAAAGAATAATCCTAAACCGGTGGCACGGTGGTGTAGTGGTTAGCACTGTCGCCTTGCACCTCCATGGTCCTGGTTCGATTCCCGTCTCTGTGTGCATGTTCTCCCTGTGCTTGGTGGGTTTCCTCTGGGTACTCCTCCCACTTCCTCCCACAGTTCAAAGACATGTAGGTTAGGTTAATTGGCATTCCCAAATTGGCCGCAGTGTCTGTGCCCTATGATGGATTGCCAGGATTAAGTGCTATAGACGATGAGTGAGTGAGAGTCAATAATAATTATCCTCATAATGTTGTGTGTTTAGGCAGGTTTTTCTGTTGAGGTCATGTACTGGGCCATAAAACTCATTCTCATTCTGAAGTTTCACCTGAGCTGAAGCTCCCTCTGTGTCACTCCTCCACCCTACACACTGTTTCAGTGTCTATGTAAATCATCAGCTTCTGACCCATATCCCTGCAGGGAATAGGCTGGGGGACGGACTTTTTTAATATGATGTCACATTAGGGGAAAATCTAATTGGCTTTTATTTTTAATTATTAAAAATGGTTAGAGCACGAAAAGCAGGTTATGTTTTTTTTTTTTTGTCTCATAATGTTTTTATATATACACACACACACACATTCTCACACACACACACACACACACACTGGAAACCGATGTGAATGTCTAAAACATGACAAAAAAATACTTTTGCGTAATCTTTAATTATGTGAATTCTAACAATGACTAAAAATAATAGGACTAATTTAACAGTTTTACAGTGACAAATCATAACTCTTTTGTTTTTTTGGGGGATGTAAATTATTTAACAACCTATTGATTCTTTTTTTCTAGGTTTCCTTTTTTACATGTTAGTTCATGACATAAAGTTTCGATAAACATCTTGTTAATATAAGAATCCCAAATCCAGAAGAAAGGATGAGAACTCAAAAAATCATGTGATGCACCATTTTATTTAAACAAAAAAGAAATTATACATATGTATACATATATACACACAATGTAAATATGTTCAGTCATTTAACGAGAAGTCAGCGTTTGCAGATATACAGTGTGTAATACAGGCACATAGCGAGCAGATAGTAAGCTTTTTCTCAGTCCAGCTGTGATTAAAAGAGCAACTGTCTTCATCTACAGCACCGTAACAGCAACACGTGCAGTATCTGTATTTTTTAAAAATTATTATTATTACTAATCAAATCTATGGTCATTTAATTTGAAGTCTCACACAGATTGCTGTACACGAGGTTAGAATGAGCAAGAAAACTGTACGGAAAAGTAGCATTCAAAAGGAAACCTTAACGTTCATAAAGGCCCGGCATTGTTTTTTTAAAGAGCGCCAGGGTGGTTCCAAATGTGTTATAATGGGACTCTAGCTCAGTGGTTCTTCTGCTCAGTTTAGTGTTTTCCCAGCTCCCAGTACACCTGATTTAACTAATAAGCTCATTTAAAGCCTTTACTAAATAGAAGTGAGTGTGTTAGAGCAGGGAAAAGAGTGAAGTGTTCAGGGCAGGCGGTCCTCCAAGGCCAGGGTTGAGAGCTACAGCTCTACTTTAATGGATTGTTCAGTTCCTAATGGTGATTAATAAGGAGAAGAGGTCCTGTTAGGAAAGCATTAAGCCATTCCGATTGAGGTCACTTTGTTGGAATCTACTCAAGGCTTTTGTAAAGGATGATACTTTCTTTATCATCAGGAAGTTGAGGCACTATCCGCTAACTGCTGAAAGAAAAGTCATTTTGGTGTATCATTTGATCACAAGACCTCGTCACGCTACCCTAAGTTTGCTAAAACACAGTGCTTGTGTCAAGTCATCGCCGTTATCAGAAATGCCTGATGTTCTAGAGAAGAGCAAAACTAGACATGATCTGGAGCGCTCAGGACTGGGACGGAGCCAAAATCAGCAAACGGTGCCAGACTCAGGCTTTTACAAGTGCGCAGCTGTATTACACTCTCCATACAGTAACTGTTACACTCGACTGTCATGATAACTGATGGTGCTCTTATCACAGTGTTCAAGGTTATCTTGATATGGTGTCACAGAGGCAATTTTCTTGAAGGAATTATACGATCCGTGCGACAGCGCTTTTATATCTGTGAAAAAAAAAAAAAAAAGATCGGCATCCGGATAATACTGCCGTGATCGCTGGATTCATGGGCAGATTCATTTTGTCTAACAGAACCTTTAACTGTGCTTATTATTGTTTCCATAGCAAGGGATTATTTACAGACTTGTATCGCATAGACACAATGTTTGTGCAACATTTATGGAAGGAGTCTCCAGTGTCAGAGGTAAACCGGGACTTCTTCAGGACAACAGAGTTTAAACTTTCCTTTTTTATCCTATTTATTTTAAAAGGGACGAACGAATTTGGCAGAGGGAACGACTTCACTGTCACTCATGCTCTATAGCGTTTACATTATCCTGCACAAGGTCACAGGAAGCCTGAAGCCTGTCCTGGGAGAGACTCGGGGCAGTAAGCGGGGAAACACCCTGGGTGGATCCATCACAGGATACACACGTGCCGTCCCATACAACCGTGAATTTGGGAATCCCAATTAGCCTAATCTGCTTGTACTCTTTAGACTGTGGGAGTAAACACACACACACACACACACACACACACACACACACACACACATGTCGCGAAGGGAAGCAAACTCTCGACCATGGAAGAACAAGGCCAAAGTGCTAGCAAGGGAACAACTTGTCTAATTCATTTGTTTTGTAGACTTTCTGCAAAATTAAAGCATAACTATAAACAGATAAAAAGGGGCATATATATTTTTTGTTCGTTTGTTTGTTTGTTTTTCTCCCAAATGTGGCAAATTAATCACAGCTGGGCATCTGATCATATTCAGCGTTTCACAATGTGCATTTGTTCGCAATGGCTTGATGGTCGTTTGTCATTTTTTCTACATGTGAGACATAAGATATCACACAAACATGAGTTTTACAAATAACAGAGATACCTTTCTGATATGTACAGCAACAAATCATTTAACACAGATATAAAAAAAAAAAATACTAAAGATTCTGGCATTTTGTCATGTTCTGTCCAGCTGTTTCATGACGGTGTGTGTGTGTGTGTGCTTGTGTGTGCTTGTGTATGACATGTATGAACATCACTGCAGGCTTCAGGTTTATATACACAGATACAGTATATATATATATATATATACACACTTGAGAAAATTCATAACACAGTGAAATAATGCTTAGAGGAACAGGTCAATCAGGTCGACATTTGATTACAATCCCGAATTAATAACCGGAAACATTTATTTATTTATACAGAGTTATTCAACACAACAAATAGAGACAGTAAAGGGGTGGTGGGCGTTGTATAAGACGACAAAAAAAAGCACACGTTAAAAATAAAAAGATTAAGATAAAATCCATATCAGAGCATTTGTGTGTCAATACATCGAGTTCTGTGACTCCACGTCTTCCCTTTAAGACGCAAAAGGCACTGCAGTTCGTTTACATTGTAACCTCTCTCTCATTACGTCCTTACACCCAAAAGGGGCGTGGTCTCAGTGAGTGTGTCAGTCTCAGTGAAGGGGTGCGGCCTATGTGAGCGTGTCAGTCTCAGTGAAGGGGTGTGGTCTATGTTAATGTGTGCATCGGTCTCAGTGAAAGGGGTGTGGCCCAAGTGTCTGCCAGTGTCAATTAGGAAGATATGACTTGTAAGTGTTAAAGGGGGCGTGGTCTTCGTAAGCTGTTTCAGTGAAGTGGGCTGAACAGCTGCAGTTTTAATGAGAAAGATGTGGCTCTTAAGTGTTTTACATCTAAGTGAAGGGGGCGTGGCCTATGTGAGTGTGTCAGCCTCAGTGAAGGGGCGTGACGTCAGGGTCTGTCAGTGTTAATAAGGAAGATGTAGCTTATAAGTGGTTTACGTCTCAGTGAAGGGGGCGTAGCCTCCATGCTCTCTGATTAAAGCTTACGTTTTTTTCTTCAATAGGCAGGAACCAACAAGTGCATTATAGCATGATGCATCACAGTCTGTTTAAACAAGTCTCATAGTAATTTAGCAAACATAAATTCACATTTCAGTAAAAAAAAAAAAAAAAAAAATGGAGGGGTCACACAGTCATGGCTTCCAAAAAGGCTCTCGGGGCCAAGCGTTCCTCTGGCTACGTCTCAAATCACACACCTTTGTTTTGAGCAGTACGTCCAAACAACAGACCAAGAGTCACTTTGGACAATCCAACGGCCTGGCAGCTGCACAAATCACTTCAGCTACATACTGCTAAGCACAGGCATAACTATTTATTTTTTATTCAGTTTTTTAAAACGTCTGATGTTTTCATTCAGTTTCAATTCAAAAGAGGTTGTTGTGTTGAAAGCATGCAGGGTTGATGATGGGGAACACACCATCGATCATTTGGCATAGATCCACAAACCTGTGGTCCAGATCAAGTTCGGTGCTGGAAAACAAATAGGTTGAAACATTTCAAATATGTCCTGCAGGGGGAAGCAACGTGCGAGACGAGGTGGAACAACTGATAGCAGAGAAAGGGTTTCGGATTTGGAGGCTACACATAACATCACAAATCGGTTGTAGCAGCTGTTTGTGTGTGTGTGTTTGTTAGAGAGAGATATGATAAGCTATAGGTTTGTCAGAATTTGGCATCTCCGTTCAATCAGGAGCAGCAGCCCACGTGTCAGATTGGTACGCCGCAGCCTCCTGCTGAGGAACGATTGATTTCCTTGATGAACGTCAGAGAAGTTTGCAAAGTCTCACTCTCGCTTCCTACAGAGCGTAAAAGACAGCACTGCACCTTCACCTTCCTCCGTGCTCCAGGCAGGATCGCATGCCCAGAATCCTCTCCTTCAGAGGTCACGGCCACAGTCATGCGGAGGACAGGGCGGAGTCTCAGGGGGTGGAGTCGGTGTCTGAGGCCACACCTTCAACAGCAAGTGACGACAGACCGATTTATGGGTGGACGGAAAGACAGAGAGAGAGACAATAGAGAAAGAGGATAAGAGGGATAATAATAATGATGATGGCAGTGAGACAGATAAAAGCACAGAAAGGACAGGAGGCGGGGTTTAAAGCGAGGACTGGCCAATCACTTTAGTTTTCACTGGTTGCAGTTTCGAGGGTTGACCCGAGCGTGGCTCCAGCTCCATGTCCTGCAGAGACACAGACGACACACTCAGTGACGGGACAAATGGACACTTTATAGCTTCACCTACATGTACAGTAGATGCACAATTATCTGTTTTGCATAAAGTATTGACCCCAAAATACCATAACTAAGATTTCATCCTTCCCACCGGTTCACCATGACTCCTAATTTTACATTTGCATTCTCCATTCTGATTTTAATTCTTTTTCTAAAACAGAAGCTCTGACACTTGCGAATCACACAAGCAAGGTTACTAATGCAATGGTTTTAACATGTTTTTAAACATTGTTTCCATGGTAACTTCTTGGACATGGAAAAGACCCCACAAAATCACGCGCAATCATCATTAAAGTCATGTGGTCCTATAAAAGCAATACGGCTTTAGGGTGGTAACAGGAAGTCTGCTTCATCACACCACCCAGTTGTTGATAATTTTCCCATAACAGCACGACACAGAGTTTTTTTTTTAATGAATACATGAATTACATGTGCACTCTGTGGTAAACGTGTGTTTAACATATTACTATATATCGTCTACTTTTACAATACAATGATGAATGTGCAGAGATGAATATACACTCATAGGACACTGGGACACACACACTCACACACACTACGCCTGCAGCGGTGTAGCATGGCAAGAGCAACTCCATTAATGATAATGAGAACAGCTTGGCCTTGTTATTACTGTAAATCTAATCACCTGGCCGTCCACAGACAGACACACACACAGACACACATGCATACAAGGAAAAACAGAAACCAGACATTTTACCTATGATAGTCCGCACCAGTGAGCAGCAGTTTCACACATCAGCGATAAAATTACAAATAATTTGCTGTTATAGATTCAGAAATTGGACCCGGCTGGAGATCATTTTCAAGCATTGAGGGAAAATGAGCTAAAATGACTTTATATGGCCTTTAGCAAGATGATCCTAATGATAAACCACCCCATCATCAGCTATTTTGCACGAGTGATCCCTAATACCCCAAATACCACAAAACCAGAACTTCCAGTTCTCCCCATATGTAAACTATGCCGATTGATAGTACGTCTCCTCACTGCCCCGGACGTCCTCATGCTGAGAATGACATGGCAGATTATGCTGATTTATTACTGCCAGATGTGTCTTCTGTGTAATTTGACAGATTTAGACTTTGAGAATCTTATAGTTCACCATAAAGCACGATTTACTGAAGCAGCTTGAGTTGCGGAGGGGGTTTCACCTAGCAGACTCAATGAGTATATGGAAAAACGCAGCTTGTAAAATACGCTGTAAACAGCTTGTAAAAAAAACAAAATGTCTCTGGTTTTCTAAATGTGAACCTCTTTTGAGATTCCAGTCACACACCTTTATGTACAGTAGGTGATTTATCTCTGAGTAGCTCATCGGACCAGATCCTAGCTTCAGGGCTGGAGATATACAGTGTGAGCCAAAAGCCTGGATTCATAGCTTTTTTCCAAATATATTAAATAAAACAGACCTAACACCACTCGACTTGTTTCTTTGGACTGATCTGTATATAGTCTGAAACCATTTCTGCATGAAACATCATCAGTAACACTAAAAGTGTTCTAATATCCAGTGTTTATACACAAGTAGTAGTAGCCAATGTGAGCATTTGCTGTAACTTATACTTTTAACACAGTTTTTTACTTACAGATCCAGACTTTTGAGCCAAGCTTTATTAGATTGGCTAGCAAACTGGACTTGTTTATAGAAAAGTGGGTGTCAAAAACAAAATGTTTAAAAAAAGTTTATCCTCTCAGAAAAAAAGGTAATTAAAAACATCAAAACAGTTGAACGTCCACTCTGAAACCTTATTTAACACGACTAACTGAGGATCTTCGCATGACCTGTAGAGTGACTTCTGCTAAAGTTGACACATTGCATTGTAACATTTACTTGCAAAATAAAACATACATTGAGCTTATGCCCTTTGTACTGCCTAGAATTTATATATATATATATATATATATATATATATATATATATATATATATATATAGAGAGAGAGAGAGAGAGAGAGAGAGAGAGAGAATTGAAAAATGAATTGTAACATAACCACACTTAATGTATCGTCGACATAACCTGATTAAGCCATCTCTACCATTTGGTTGAGGGTAAAAACATCCTATGTTAACAAAATCCACTTGGCGTAGCTGTGTCTTTAAATAGTATGCCTCATAGCACACCACAAGAAATAAAGTAGACCACAACCACAACAAGTGGTGAAAACAATTGTTCCTTGTAAATATATAGATACTTACCATAAATTGATATCTCAACCATTTGGAAGAGGCCTATGCTGGGGTGCAGTTTTGCTAGAATTTCCTTTTAAACGGTAACTCCATTGGTAGTATTAATATTTTGGTACAAGTCTATTAAATATAGTACTATCCAATTTCTAACTGACCATGCTAGTGTTTATCTTGTGGCTTGTCCGAGAACATGGAGGCAGTCACTATGCTATGGACAAAGGAAACCTGGGGCTGAAGCAGCATGTGGTTTAAACACAGGACCGTGCAATCATATGGATATTGCTGTACAGCTTCTGATGACTATGTACACAGGATAGACCTGGGAATACACAGTCATTTTTTCTATATTACTTTCTCTCACCTGCTGTAACAAAGGTGTAAACTGACTCACACATGGCTCACCGAACACAGGATTTTTTTAACTGGCTGTTTAATCTTTTTATTTATTTATTTATTTATTCATTCATTTTTAGAATGTTCAATCCCCTCAAACACAGCTAGACATATAAATTTAAAGGCCAGCAGTGCCCTTTCTCCACATTTCACTTTTATAAATCTAATCATAGGGAACCAAGATGTGACCTGGTTCTGACCGAGACTTTGCATGCAACCTCAAGGGCATCACAGGCATGAAATGAGGTCTCATATCGCCCTGTGATGTCTGCCTGTTAGTAATAATGAGTTTATGAAAAAATCGAGGGATTGTTGGTTCACGTTACCATGTTAACAAGACCATTCATTTTTTTAGTCCATCTTCAATAAGCTCTTAATTCTGATTTTGTACATTTGGGCAAGTGTCTAATATTTCTGATTATGAGATTCTAGCTAAGCAATTATAAGGATGTTTTTAAATGCTTTTCCAGGAAATTGGAGGGTAATTAGCTATTTCTAAAAAGAAAAATCATCAATCATCGATTAAAAATGTAAAGGTAAAAAAAAATCATATAGAGCACTGTGCAAAATGAGAACCCCTCATTTATTCATATTAAATTAAATTAAATGATGTAGCTTCAATTAAAGAAATGGGAACAAATGCTTTACTGTGGCAGGCTGCAAAGCATCTATAGATACCGTTTAAAAATCGGTTGTTTATGTACAGTAACAACATCAGCAGCGACCTCATTTCCCCTCTCATCTGTTCCAACCACTCAGCATTGAGCATCAGCAGTACTAATCACCAGCCTGGTCATCAGTCATCATCTGCACCTGGTTCTCACTGGTTCATGCCTTAACTTAGATGCGTTTTATTATGCTTGAATAATTCATACAGTAGGTCTCTGTGCAGCTTAACAAACAAAGCTCTGACACTGCTCAGGTACAGGGACTGGACTGAAAATGAGAGACAAAAAAGTCCTTCAGGAAGCCTGCATAACTATTTCTCAAGACTACATTAAAAAATATAAAAAGTCTGGCTCTTTGGAAGCAAAATATGAAGAAATGTAGGCGTGTATAGAGTAAATCTTCTTATAATAGGAAATGCTAGATAAATGTATTTTTGTTTGTCTTTTTTTGCAGCCACATGCATAAAAACAAACACATGTATGAAAACCTGTTTTCAACAACGACAACAACAACAACCATAAAACGAAATGCAATGAAACAGCACCTCTGCAGGAACGAGAACCTGCAAGACAACTTATTCACACTCATCCAGCACTGCAGATGAGCTCCTTTGTGCCCCTGGCTGATTTGGTCAGCTAGTTTATAATGAAGTGTTCATCTGAGCACTGAGAAGGTGTTTGATCTATAATGCTGCAAAGCCTCGACTTTGTTGATTTCCCAGAGACGATCGCAGAAACGATCGATGGAGATCAAGAAAATCACTGCATATAAAATGTCCTCAATAAATTATACATACGACTATATCATCACCCAAAAAAAAAAGGGTTTGACGTAAAGCTCTGGTCTGACGACCATCGGGTGGTCTGGGAGTTGGCATAATTGATTCAGATGAATTTAATTCTGCGAACACATGTGACATCTGCTTTAACAGGAACAAGATCAATCGTGAGCTTGTACTAAGCACAGACCAAATGACAGGAAAAATGAATCATACTTCAGATTCCAGGGAAAGTGAGAACCAATGAGACAAACAAAAAAGACAAACCACAAGGTTAATTTATAAGATGCTATGCAGACCTCAGGTACAGAAGTGAAACTTAGTGAGATTTGATTCATGACAATTCCAAATGCTTACTCATAAAGAAAGTCTATTACTTTATTCAGTCACTATTTATTGGCTACTTTGAGAATCAGTATTAAACAATCAGCATCTTGCATTTCCCTGTTGGAACTAGACAGCGTGCCTTAAAATTCCATTTAATAATATTTGCTCTCAAAGAGCACAACAAAGTTATGCTAGCAAAATTTGAGAATATTGTAAAAGCATTATCAACTATAGTTCACCAGAACAATCCATCCTTGTAAGATCAGAATTTTTCCTAGGTGCCCTCAACGATTACCCTCTTCTTCTCAGCATGCACTTTTAGTACAATAGAGTTTCTTTCTAGCATCCTATAATTTGTTCCCAGTGGGGGATCCTGTAAAGGTTTCAAATAGAAGTCAAAAAAAAAAAGTTTCACTTTCAGGGTCTTAGTATCAGCTCTAAACAATATCATCTATCCATCCACCCGTCCATCCATCCAAAAATTCTTCTATCCTTCCATATGTCCACCAGTGCATACATTCATCCATCCCTCTATTGATACACACATAGATACATAACATCTGTCCATCCATACTTTCCTTCAGCCATGCATCAGTCCATCCATTTATCCAGCTATCCAAAAACTCCAACTGTCCGTCAATTAAATTCCCAATCCCAGTACTTACAAGAACAGTACTGTTGAGTACATCGGCAAAAGCCACCAAGAATAATGATAAAACTGGCTCTCGTGAAGACCTTGTTACCAACCTCAGAAATGACCAATTAGCAAACAGCTCCTCCGATCTGTTTAAGGAGTTTAGAGTTTAGTGTTTGTATGTGTGAGCATTTTTTTTACAATGTAGAAAGAAAGAAAAATCAAGAAAGACCATGGAATTAGAAGGTGTGTACAGACTTTTGACTGGTAGGTAACTTGTACATCTGACCATCCATCCTTTCTTCCATCTATCTATCAATCCACCTATCTTTTCTTCCATCCATCCACCCATCCATCTATTCAGTAATTCATTTATTTATCCATCCATCTGTCTTTTCATCCAATTATTCATCCCTCCAACGATTGTTCCATCCATTCCCCTTTCAATAAATTCTTCTATCCATCCATCAATCCCTCTTTCAATCCATCCACGTTGGTCCTCATCACAAACCTTGGCTCAATCTGAACAAGTTTTTTAGGAATGTGTTTTCTGGAAGGCTGGTTATTTTTGCAGACCGGGCTGTCTTGAGAACGCCTCTGACCTCACAGTACACACTGGTACAGCGATAATAAAACAGCAGACAAGAATAATCAGGCTGGTGCCATGGTCCTAAGTTCATTTATCTCCAGTTGTATGTGTTCCTCAATAACATCTGGATCTGAAGTTCACGATGAATGACCCATCTTGCATTGACAAACAGCATGTCCTGCTGTTTCTTCCAGATTCTTATAGATAAGGTATACTCAGCTGTCTGGGTCAATATTTATGCTTTATTCCTTTTTGACCTTTTTTTTGCATTGATTTTTCCTGTAATGGACTCTAATTTACAGCTGTTATTTATGCTTAACCAGGAAGAAAGGAAAACATTATTCTGTAAGTATTGACTGGATAAGGTTGGAGGTAGTGTCTGAGATCCAGGAGATTTATTTACTTTTTATTCAAAACTGCTTCATATATTGAATTTCAGTGGCATGAAAAGCCCTTGTTTCCTTTCAACGCAAGGCAGAAACCCTGCATAATGTGTTAGAACCCTGCTAGGCTATAATGAATAATTCTAAGGTTTTTACATATTCTGAAATTCAACAGCTACATTTTTTAAACATAAAAATCCTCCATTGAGTGTAAAAGTACACTTGCTAGCACACAAATTAGCATGCTAGAAAATTACCTAGAAATTACATTGCAATAAATTAATCTGCAGATTGAGTTGTATGATTTAATAGGAAAAATAAATAAATGTATAAAAATGATGGCACAGGGTACTGGTGGCTCTGTGGGAGGTGTTTTGTCTGCCATGCGTAAGGCCTGGGTTTGTTTCCCAGCCCAAACCCCAGCCACTGGATTCAGTGCCGGTCCCAAGCCCGGAGAAAATGGGAGGGTTGCATCAGGAAGGGCACCTGGTTTAAAAACCTGTGCCAAGCTTGTATGTGTGGACTGGATTGTCCGCTGTGGCCGGGAGCAGGCAAAAGACCAACAACATTTAGCCAAATATTGCGATTTAAACTGCAATATTTAGCTTCTTAAATGAACAATTTAAAACTGATTTATCTAGGCGAACAACAAATAATCTCATAAAAAGGATGTTTCCATCCATAAACCTCTGTAGTCCAATGGTATAATCGTGGTATAACCTCCCATACACTACGGGCAATTGGAAGTGGGAGTGTAGGAAACCCAACAACCACGGGGAGAACATACAAATTCCAGGAATTGAACCTGGACCCTGGAGACCCAAGGCAACAGTGCTAACAACAAAGCCCACGTGCCGCAAAGAGGATGTTTGCCAATATTTATTTATCACCTCAAAAGTATTTTACAAATTAAACAAATACTCAAACTTACTTAAACTTTCCAAGTATGCATATATTACCTGTAATAAATAAGAGCGTTTGTGATTAAATAATGTCCCAGGTTCCCATCGCAATTAAAACATTTATACACTTACTGTAATTGGGCAGCACTTTCTCTGGATTAGCATTCATAAGCAAAACACACCGATCTAGTGTGAAATACTTTGCTGCTGTTATATTCAAATATCTAATAAGGCTAAATGTATGAATATACTGTATATTGTCTATGTGTAGATGTCTTAGTTTCTTATTAGCAGCGCAAGAGTAACAAGCTTGCCCCATCATCCAGAGCCTAGAGAGAGTCGATTGGCTGAGCTATCTCGAGAGATGGCGTTCTAGCACTCTCCTATCATTCGCAATGCTAAATAATCATGGGCTATCTTCTACAGTATGTGTTAAGCCACTCCCCACAGTGCATGAGCACGCAGTTCAAAAAGATGTGGTTGGCAGGCGTCATGTGTCTCAGAGGAATCACGTGATATCCTTGGACGTCCCAGGCTGGTGATGGGAGAGTGTTAGTGACTGGTGGAATTGCCTATGACTAAATAAACATGATAAAAGTCATAATATTTTAAATCTAGTAAAAAAATATATAATTATTTAATCTTAAACTTCATTTAATGTAATTCAGCAGAAGTTCAAAGTTTCTATTCATGCTTTTAACTCTAATGAATCATCACAGTCTGCTTTACTCCTATTACAAATAAATCATCCACTTTTTCTCCTTGAATAATCTGTTAAAAAATTACCCAGGTGTGTGTGTGTGTGTGCATGGTTAAGCACTCTTGTCCCCCTTGCACATGTATTTCTGTCATTATAAAGACTGAATGTTCTGGTAATGACAGGAATGTGTGACGATTGTGACCTTGTATGGATGTTTGATGATTTCCGTCCCAGTCAGCAAAACGTGTTCGGGCCTAGGCCTAGGTCAGTTTAAGCAGCTGTTATCTGGTGGACATGCTGTACAGGGCTGGCTGACGGAGGAAATCCGGTATAACACAAGCACACCTCTACCAGAAGTGAGCCAAATGTGTGGCCCAAAGCAGCACGCTACATAAGCTTCAGCATACATTTTTATATATTTACTTATATATTAATACAGTACTTACTTAGGGGCAAGTTAACTGTTGTCACTAACCAGCATGTTTTTAGGGAGTATCAGAAGCTCCAAAACCCCAATCTTTGGAATAATAAGACAGCAAAACAGCCTTCTATTACACAAGTCAGTGGAGTGTGTGTGTATGCATGTTTGCATGGGAGTGTGGCAATAAAGAGCTATGGACTATGTTCTGAATGCTTGAACATTTATGCAGATTTGGCAGGCTTGAGCTGTGAAGCCTCTGGATCTGTCTGCTCGGCTTCAGAAGCTCGGGCATTGCGAAACTGAATTCCGTCTAAAGCTGGTGTTACACTCCAAGACTTTCACCCTTTCCAACTTTAAACACTCCCTGGCTTTTTTCTGCAGGCTTTTCTATCAGCCGGAGTCAATAGCGAGAACAGTAATTTCTCAGTCTCCCATCATAACTCCTAGATTCAGGCCAGGATGGCTATGGAGTCAATTCAAATGTCAAATCTTTTGTTCAAAAAGGACAAAAATCATCCCTTTTCCCTCTCTGTCATCATATATTTTCAAGGTGTAGTTATTACAAAGGCAGCACAGTGGCATAGTGGTTAGCACTGTCGTTTTCACCTCCAGGGTCCTGGTTCGATCTTGTCTATTTCAGTCAAGAGTCGTTAACAGGCAGGACAAGTACAAGACCCAGCCTTAACCTGTGAAAATGGTCCGTTTTCAGACCTAGTCCACATGTACTCTGGTTCACAGGGATGTGAGTTCAGTTCCCGGGTGATGCTACAGCCATCCTTAGCCAGGAGCCTAAAGAGCATATTGGCCATATTCTTTTGGGGTAAGAGAGGAGGGAAGACATACTAGCATCAATCAAATGGAAAAAAACACACTGTCCAAACACGTCAAACCAACAGGTGTCGATATAAACCCTCGCTGTCTACGCAGTCTGAACCAAAAGGGGGAGATATAACCGCAAAAAAACACTCAAAATCACGCTGAACCAATACGTAGCAATATGAACAAATAAAACATCCCTACTCTTCCCTCCTAAGCATGCCATACTACTAGATGGCGATAGAAACACAATGTCTATGCACGGCGGACCAACAGGTGGCGATATAAACAGGAAAAAAAAAACACCCCGTCTAAGCACACAAACACCCATTTGTCGGTCTGCGAGCCCTCGAGGTTCTACACGAAGCCCTACAACGCACACTTTATCTTTCAGGCTAAAAAAAAACAATATTTTTTTAAGCTATAGGAGTGAAGTGAATTCGGACGTGTGACGTGTCCTGTGTTTGTATAATCGGGTAAGAATTTACCAATGATACAATGTATTCAAGGCTTTAACAGACATACTGTACACATGACCATACACATGAACACACACATGACTAGATGCCCATGCTGGTGTGCTTACTGTAAGAATCCAGATGTGGACACACTCCTGGAAAGACGCAGAGCAGAACAAAAGAGAAGAATGTGGCCAGTTCCTGAGGGAATTATCATTATAATGGTTCATAAAAATGCGTGTGGATCAACAAGTATTGACAAATACCACATGTATTCACATCAACACACACACACACACACAGAGCCAGTGTGTAAATCTGAAGCAGTCTGATGAAGTCATGTGCTGCATAACCCTCTGCATTCCACAAGTCGATCCACTGGGAAGTCTCTTACTCTTTCACACACACACACACACACACACACACACGGTAGAGAACAAAAACATCCCCCCAGAAAGCAAATCTTTCTATGTTCGCTTTTTTTCCTTTGGCAGGGACCCACATCTGTCTTGCGCTCATGAGAATGAGAAAGTTTCTCTTCCAGCATCATAAAAGTGAGCTGGAGAGGAATAGACACGTGGAAAGGAAAAGACGTGAAAGAAAATTAAAAGGTGAAAGAAGAGTCAAAGACATGAGAGATGAGGAAAAGATGTGAAAAGAAAGAAACAATAAGTCGAGCGAAAATTGAAGCGGAAAAATGTAAGAAGAGAGGGTAAGACAGAGAAGAAAAGGATGTGTAGTAGTGATGAAAAGTTTGAATCATTTTAGTGACTCGGTTCTTTAAACCTCGTTCAGCAAAATTAACGAATCTTTTTTGAGTCATTTTGTTCTTTTGACCATAAATAACACGTCTACATACACTAATTTTGGCTAAGGTCCCAGTAATGAAAATTACAATGCTCACCTCTCATATCTTCTAGTCCGAGTCGTTCGTTCTTTCGAATCTATTGCACTGCGTACGTCTATGGGAGTCACGTGACAAAAGAACGAACGATTCGGACGAAAGACTCAAAGGTAACGGCTCATTTCTGTTTCCTGTACACAACCAACTGAGGCTTTGCGATGCTTTGCGCATGCGCGCCCAGTAGAAAATGAACAAATCACTCTCCGAGACGACTCGTTCTTTTGAGTCACATTAAAGACTCACTCAAAAAGAAGGAATCATTCATGAACGACCCATCACTAATGTGCAGGGGTCGAGAAGGACGTGAGAGGAAAGGAAAAGATATAAGAGAAGAGGAACGACTTGAAAGGAAGAAAAAGATAAAAGAAAAGATGTGAGAGGAAAGAAAAGGCTCAAGAGCATAAGACATGAGGGACAAGACGTGAGAGGAGAGTTTAGAATAAAACATGAGAGGAGAGAGAGGATAAAATGTGAGAGAAAGGGAATAATATGTGAAAGGAGGAAAAGATATGAGAGGGGAGCGAAGATAAGACGTGAGAGGAGAGAGGGGATGAAATGTGAGAGGAGGAAATAATATGTGAGAGGAGGAGAAGACGTGAGAGGACTTTGGCATGTGTTGCAACTCGCGAAGTGATGAATGTGTTTTGGACGAGCATTCTGCTACATAATTGGGATTTGTTCGTTTGTTATTTATTTTCAGTTCTGCCTCGCAGGCTGGGATTTTTTTCTCCCTGGATTACAGCTCACTGTGAGATTAAGATGGTTTTTCGTTTCACTTTAAAAGCTTGCACTGTTGAACCTTATTCACACGAGGCATGCTCACATCATATGGGAGATGTATACGTGTGTGTTTGTGTATTAGGGGGGGTCAGATTGGGGATTATTATACAGACCCCACGGGGGGACATATGGGAAAAGAAATATGCCAAGGGGCCCGGTTGATGTAAATCTGCAGTGTGACGAGTACGTTTGGTGATTTACGGCGGATCAACACGTGCATGCAGGAATGGAGACAATCAGCAGAAAAAGAGACTTATGACAAAGATCCATTTGTCAGAAAACCTTTACACTCAGCTTAAAAAAAAGAAAAGAATGGACGATGTTGTTATTTACCATATACCGAGCGTTTGCAGTACATTCCCAGCATGCCTAACCGACACATCGAAAAGGTCACGCTGGAGCGCAGTATTCTCGACCTTTTAAGGAAATCCGTTTCTCATGAAATATGAACATGACAGCTGTTGTTCATGGACGGTTACACATCTGCCTACATCATTAGCATTAGAGTCAACAAGACAACCCTGTACAACACACACACAACAATACACGCTTATGCTCGTACACTGATCATTTCTGACACACTTTCTGTTTAGTCACAAACTTTACTCAAATATTATAGCATAGAGACTTTTAAAGCCATGATTGCGTCAAAAACGAAGCCAGACCCTCAACATAGAGCAATGTGGATCTTCTCAACTTCATAATGGATACCGTATGTAAGAGAAAGCTGAGCCTATGTACACATGGTAACAGATGAATAAATGTACAGTATGTGGTGTTCAGTAGTTAGGGAAATGGTTAAGCAGAGCAAATGAGGTTGGATATATGAAATACTATAAGATGATTACATCATCCATGATGATTTCAGACTGATTAAGGACAGGGGTTGTTATAAAGTAGTGTAGAAGTGTATCCGCTTGCGTGAAAAGTTACTGTGGTTAAACAGCTTAACGTTAGCTAGCTCAATAGCACCTGGAGCACACAACGCAGCCCACGCAGTGTAGCACTTCAATAAGGATATGTCATCATCTGTAATTTCCACACTCAATTCAGTGCCACATCAGAACATTTTTGTGAATAAAAGCAAGAAATATATGTTTATACCGTGTGTATTGTGTACAACATGGCAAAAAACTCAACAACAACAACAACAAAAAACTTAGCTAGTAAAAGCAAATTTCTTACTGGCAAATGCTGGGTCATGAAGGGTCATTTTTAGGTTAGCAGAATTTACTTATAGTAAAAACTTTGTTTTTTGTTTCCTAGAATGTTAAACTGTGCAGTTCTCTGGATATCTGGAACATTTTGGGAATGTTTGGTAATTGTTTTAGGTAATGTTCTAGGGACCTTATGGTTAATGTTTTAGAGAATGTTTTGGCAACATTATGGATAATGTTTCAGTTAATGTTCTGGAAATCACTCACCTTCACTCACTCATCATCTATACCGCTTATGTCACGGGGGCCTGGAGTCTATCCCAGGAGACTTAGGGCACAAGGCGGGGTACACACTGGACAGGTTGCCAATCCAGCGCAGGGCATTCACACACATACTCACACTCTCATGCACACACTACAGCCAATTTGGGAATCCCAATTAACCTAACCTACATGTTTTGGACTGTGGGAGGAAACCGGAGTACCCGGAGGAAACCCACCAAGTACGGGGAGAACATGTAAACTCCATGCTCCATGCGGGAATCGAACCCGGCCGGGAATCAAACCTGCACCCTGGAGGTGCAAGGCGACAGTTCTATGACAGACAGCTATGTTCTGGAAATGTTATGGTTAATGTTTTGGAGAACATTTTGGGCAAGTTTTGGTTAACGTTTTAGTTAATGCTTTGGGTAATAGTCTTGGAATGCCATGTTAACCTTATGCGGAATGTTCTGGGAATGTCTTGGTTAATGTTTTGGGAACATCATGGTTAAACTTGTGAGTAATGTTTTGTTAACAGTTTGATTAATGTTTTAGAGAACATTTTGGGAAACATTTTTGGGATATTTTGGGGTCAAATGTTTTCGAGAATGTTTTGGAAACATTTTGGTTAACGTTTTGCGGACTTTTCTGAAAAGGATTTGGTTAACCTTTTGGGTAATGTTCTGGCAGGCTTTGGCTAATGTTTTGAAGAACAGTCTGGGATTTTTTTGGGTTAAAGTTTCAGTTAATGTTTTGGGGACTGTTCGGGGCAAGATTTGGTTAACCTTTTGGAGAATGTTCTGGGAATGTTTTGGTTAACACTCTGGGAACATTTTTCATATTCTACAGTATTTATCATAACATTTTAACAAGGTTTGTGTAATGTTTTAAGAACTATATTTGTAGGTCCAGGGAACATTCTTAGGTAACATTCTGTTTTGTTTTTTTTTAAACAGAGTACCTAAGCAGATCTTGAGGTCTGAAATCCATCTTTACTGGACCTAAAATGGACTAAAGAACCATCTTGAAATTTTCACATGTACAGATTTTGGTCAAATTGTTGATTTTTTCAAACAAATTAAATGGGTTCATATGTATTAAAAAACACAATAGATAATTATAAAGTATTTGTTAATGCCCAATAAATGTGATGCCTCATAACTCATGTTTGAGTGGAGAGCTTATCTTTAATTATGATAATGTTCTTTCAAAATTATTTGGCGTGAAACTGAATAGAAGTTCCTAGTGTGAGGTAAATTGTTGTAAGCTATTCCAGAATTTGTAGGAAAAAAATGTCAGCTATCATAATCTACAATTATTAGGAAACTGATGTAACCCAGCACTGGACAGAAATCCAACACTAACCCTGCCTTCTAATCTGCCATCATCCCGAGTTCAGTGCAACCTAACACTCTGAAACGCACAAAAAACCCTCATTCACCAGGTGTAAAGTATCATCTGAAGAAAAGCATTCACTTGCTGACGCAGGTACTGTAAGGCTGATTAAGGTTGAGATTAAACTTTCAACCCCAGAGAATCGTCAATTGTCAGCCAAAGATGGTTGTGTTAATCACATATGCGTTGGCCATATTTGGCCTGAATAGTTAGGGCCAATCTCTGGGACATGACTTTTGCAGGAAGAAGATTGAAATGATTACCATGGTGATTTTCAAGGTCGGATTTCTTTGCGCAATGTCAGACTGGCACGCTAAATTGCCAGCGGAGTAGCAATGTGCCACATGTTAGAAAAGTTATTACAATTATTATTCTTAAATAATATATAACGTTTTATTCTCTAATAACTATTCCGTTTTGAAAAGTTAATTGTAAACCGTAATGCCTTCTGGGAAGGTTGTGTTTCTCAAACCTGAAGTGACAAAGTTGTTCTGAACCAATAAAGTAATAGGACACGCTAGGTGAGACAAGGACATATGGACAAGGTTACGTTAAAAAGCGGATTGCACTTCAGATTTTATAGAGTGGTATATCTCCAGGCGAGTTGGTGAGCGCTCGTCTATAACACTCAATCGTAACGCCCAATGGCGTTTACCCAACAGTAAAATCTCCCTAAAAAACAACTAGCTGGTGGTTTTATGGGCTTGGACCATTGGAGGCTTGAATAACAAGTTTGTTGTTGTTGTAGGTATGTTGAAAACGTTATGTTACCGGAATCATGTTAGATTTCTCCAATAAAAAAAAAAATACACTTAAGTGTATTACAAATATATTGAAATCTTCAATAGTACATTGCAAGAATATTAACAAAAAGTTGTACCATCAGTTAATACAGTATATAAGAATTAAACCAACATCATCCTTTTACCTAATTTTGGAATTAGACTTTAAACATACTTCAAAGTAATTGTCTTATAGTACACTTTCCAAAAATATATTATAGGAAAATATACTTTAAGTGAAAGTTTGGTCTAATTTCCAAAGGACACTTATTTAAACTTTGTTTTTTTTTTATGCTTATATAAATCGCACTACTCTAATGTCTAATGTGTTATTGCAAAATTGTATGTATTTTGCTTCTGGTATAATGCTCTGTAGCTCTCGGCCTGTGTGTAACAGCTAGAATCAACACACTAGATTTGAACTAATACTGTACAAGTATATTTTAATACTAATGTCTGTCTTTGTTCAGGCAGTTATTTATTTATTTTTATTTGTGTGTTTTAAGACAATCTGATGTTTTGTTGGACAAATAAACTATAAACTGTTGTTTTTTTGTAATCTTGTGCAAATTAAATCTGTTGAACTCATGAATAAAATCTGCCTCGTAATAACTGATGTAATGTGTTTCAAAAACATGTTATAGTGTAGAAAATGCATTCAGCCTGTGTAAATTATCCTAAACACCTTTAGTGTACTGGTAACCCATTTGCAATACAGTATTATAGAAGACTGTGCGTACTGGATGATATAATAAAGTATATTCTTATTAAGCACACAGTGTACTTTTTTAGTATTTATAATTGGCCGGAAGTATAACAGCATGCTACTGCTGCAATAAGAATATATTCATAGTATATTAATCATTTATTTGTAACACAGTCAAAAAAAAATGCTGTAATGTACTTGTAATACATGAAATATATACTTTAATTAATTACTGTCAGGTACAGTATGTACATTAGTACACACACAGCCATATACTTTAGGTTTACTAGGTATACTTAAAGTTGTTCCACGTTAGCACACAAAAGTATACTTAATACACTTAAAATTGTGCTTTTTTACAATTTAATTACTTGGGACAAAATTAGTTGTTCCAAAGTTGCAAACTTCAAGTATACTAGTCATTAGTCTGGAGTAAGTACACTCAATTATGCTTTGGCATGCTAGGATTTTGTATATTTAGCATCCTTTTTTTTTTTTTTTTTTGTACTTGGATTATCAGGTTTAGATCATTTAAGAACAATCCCATGGGTGTGGAAAAGCCCCTCTGAAGGAAGAAGCCTGACAGGTCACAGACAGTGTCAAGGTGTGTTAGTGTCTGGGACTTATTTGATCTGTTAATTTGTTTATTTTTTCTGCATATGGCCTCCGTGCTTTACGCTAGAGTGCTCTTGTGTGTGGACTTTCAGTCTATGGCCTTCAGCAATGCAACACCTGCCGCTAAGTATTAACCTCACAGTCCCACCAACTTGCTAACCTGGGTGAGATAACATCAGAACTACGCTGCCATGCTTGAAGAATTTTGCCTCCAGAACTACAGCCTTGCAAGTAAACAGAGTAAAAACATAAGGTCAAGTTTTTCATTTAAAACTTTATAAGCTAAGATTTTAGTTTAAGGACTTAACTGTACAGTTTACAGTGGAAACATTTAAGTGTGGATTTCAACTGTTTACAATACAATGACTTGCATGTAATTTACATTACATGTTTCAAATGTAAACAGTTTAAAGCTTAAATTGCCTTCAATTTTTCAATTACTTTACAGTAAGGGTTTAATGTGTCAAGATTAAATGTGAAAACTGCCACAGAAATTGCCTAAATTTTCCGGCCTAAACATAAAGGTTACAACATAAACAGTCAAATAAAAAGTTTACATCTATCAATTGCATTATAATATGACATTTTACAAGTATTTTTATTTACAAGTTTAAACATGAACTTTCGACAATAAATGCACACCATAAATTTATAGTGTGAGGTTAATACATTATAGATTTACATGTAACCTTTACATTTCAATGTAAAGTTCTGAACAGTTTTAGGCATTAAAGATTAAAGGGCCATTTTACAGTTAAGTTTTCAGTGTTTTTACACTTACAATATCTTTTGAATTAGCTGCATTTAATTGGGCAGCTGACACTTTTATGAACTAACCTTATTTTTAATAAGCCATTAAAAATTAAAACATTGTACTTGCACTTAGCGTTTTAATCGCAGTTCTATAGTAGGAAAATATCAGGGTTAGAATGGCAAAGTTTAAATGTAAAGTTAATACTGTAAAGGTTTTCATAAACATTTAAATGGATAGTTTTTTTTTTTTTTTTTTTTAATAATGAAGGTAGTGAACCATTATTTAAAATGTTGTTCAGAATGTAAAAGTTCATGTTTATGTACAATTTGATGTGAAGTTTATAACATGAACGTTTGCATAAGTTTGCACAACTGTAAAGTGTTCAGCTTAATGTTTGAATGTGAACTTTACGCTAACATTTTTATGGTGATCTAAGTAATCTAACTGATCTGATACTAAACACAATTTAAAATAAAAAAAAAAAATAAAACAATTTAGTTTCGTACTTCAGCAACTGGTGTGAAAATGAAATATTGAAAGTTTCCGTTATAAGCATTAAGAGCAAGATTTTACGCTGTAAATCTATAACGATTCTTTTATAAAAAGTTTGCATTAGAAAGGATTAATGAAGTTTGTAGACCATAACAGTTTTTATTGTAAATTTGACAGCAGCTGTCAGTCACTGTTCGATCTAAGTTTGTAAGGAAGTGAAGGTGATAAACGACGTGTGTTCTTCCCTCCATGTCCCTTTTAACTAGCCAGGTCAACTGGCAGAAAATTTATGGTCAAGTGACCTACAAGTCACACTAAACCATCAAAGTTAGAATGAGATTTACCATGCAGCACTGCATCAGATAAGGTGAAGGGTCTAAATAAGGGCATGTCACCAGAGTGAGAGGAGAAACACACACACACATGCATACACATGCACACAATGGAAAATGGAAAACCCACCATCTTCTAAACCGCAGTACCACCATGTGAAATAGGGGAGTGTGTACAGGATTACAGTGACACTTTATACAAGGCATTCTAGCACAATGACTCAGAAATAAAACTTAGAAAAACAACACACACACACACACACATTCTTTAAGTGTGTTGCCTATGTTAATTAGTTTGGTTGACCGTTTTTTGACATTGAGGTCTTTAAATGCTCCAGAATTGTTTTATGTACACAAACCTCACTTCTGTTTTGTCCACAAACACACATCAGTATGTACACACACCCACCCGCACAGCCAATGAACAGACATCGTGAATGGGTAAGGGTTCCTGGCTGCTCTGCACGCAACCACTCGTGCATATCTATATCGGCTAGAATTTTTCGTTCCACTTCCCTAATATTGGGTATGTCCTCATTGTGCTAACAAAACAGCTCTGATCCATCAAGGTACGTAAGTCCCATGAGAGCTCTGAAGGTGTGCTGTGGCATCTGTGGCCCCAAGCCATTATCAGCGGATCCTGCAAGTCCTGTAAGTTGTGAGCTAGGGCCACGAGTTGATTTTCTTTGTTCATGTTCCCCAAAACGTTCCTGAATTCCTATGGGAGTACGCATTGTGCTGCTAAAAGAGGTCACTGCTTGAACCGCAACAATGTTTCGGTAGGTGTTACATGTCAAAGTAACATCCACATGAACGACAGGTCTCCAGGTCTCCCAGTAGAACTTTACCCAGAGCATCACACTGCCTATGCTGGCTTGTGTTCTTCCCATAGTGCATCCTGGTGCTATTCCTTCCACAGATAAGCGACACCATCCACAGAACCATACAAATGAAAAAAAAAAAAATGTGATTCATCAAACCAGGCTTTTCTTCTTCCTTTGCTCCAGTTCTGATGCTCACATGATTATTGTATGTGCTTTCTGTGGTGGACACAGATCAGCATGGGCCCTCACTCCCCACACACATTAGTGAACCTTGGCAGCTATGACCCTGTTGCTGGTTCACCAGTTGTTCTTCCATGAAGCACCTTTGGTGAGTAGTAACCCCTGCATCCTGGAAACACCCCACAAGAGCTGCCGCTTCAGACATGCTCTGACCTAGTCATCTAACCATCACAATTTGGCACCTATGAAAGTCACTCAGATTCCTAAACTTGCCCATTTTTCCAGCTTCCAACACATCAATTTTAAGACCTGACTGTTCACTTGCTGCCTGTTATATCCCATCCCTCTAAAACAGGTGTGACTGTAACAAAATAATCAACGTTATTCACTTCATCTGTATATTGTTTTAAGGTTACGGCTAACCGGTGTATAACTTAATATACTTTATATAGATGTCACACACACACACACACACACACATACAGCTTAGATGCACAAAGTGATGTTTTGCACACACACGCTCGAGCTCCCTTGACGTCAAGCGAGTTAGTGTTCAATGGGCCATTCAGATAAGGCGTCAGCTTTAAATAAGGGCATATCATCCATTTAAAGGACACACACACACACACACACACACACACACCTACACACAGTGCATGTCCACATACTGTACACTCAGTGTGCCCACGCGTACATTCTGAATTTGCCTAGCTACAGGTGCCACTCTATCCACACAGGCAGAGTTTCTGATGAGCCAGTTACAAACTCGCCACCATGGCTTATAGTTAGCTAGCTTTCCAGTGAAGACTGGCACCTGATGTCTTAAAAAATATATATTTATCTAGCATTACGTTGCTGGACACCAAATGCAATAACTAATTTTTACTTATTAGGCTAGATACAGTTAATATAATGTTATCTAACTTGCTAGCAAACTTGACTACTTGTTTCCGTAACATTTCATAACATTAGCAGGGTGGCTACCAAGCTATCTGGCAATTATATTGCACAATAGCAATGCTGGATTCTGGTCAAATGTCCTACAGTAATATGTTGATAAATATTATCATGAACTGTATGTCAAAGAAAAAGTATAAACCTACGCTAAGGCAATTATCAGTAAAGGGGTTACCTACCGTTAGCTAGCTTGTAAATTTGACACACATAGTCACTGCTTTGTAAAATTCTCAGAACTTGTAGAAAAACTTACTTTCTGAGAGTTTATAGCTAGCTTGCTAATGGAGAAATATAGTTACATTACACTATAACTTAGTTAATCTATCCAGCTGTATCTCCTACTGCTAAATGATGATGCTGTGTGAATGATGCTTTGTGTACTGTTAAGCCAAAACGGTCAAATGAAAACACAGTTGTGATAGCAAAAGTATCAACCAGGTGACTAGTGAGTGAGTTTGTGTGTGTGTTGTTGACAATTGACAAACCTGGTTCTTTTGCACATGTCCATTTAATTGGTCGTTCCTCACTGGCAAGAAGCTATCGATTGCGCTCATCTTATCAGTGCGTGGCGCACTCGGCTCCCCGTCCTCCACGCCATTTGCCCTGCGTACACACAGCACCTTTCGGAAACTCTGCCTGAAGTTATCAGACAGGAAGCCGTAGAGAATCGGGTTGGCACAGCTGTTGGCATACGTGAGGCTGACTGAGAAGAAGTAGACCCCCATCATCACACTGTTCTCGGGTAGGATGGATATGAGATTGACGATGTTGACCACATAGAAGGGCAACCAACAAAGCACGAACGCCACCACGATGACCACCACCATACGCGTCACCTTGCGCTCGGAGCGGCGGCGCCTCCCAAATCCTGTCCGCGCTCCTGAAGCCTTGACCCGCACCACAATGAGCACGTAGCACGCGCATATCACAAGCAACGGCGCGAAGAAGCCGAGCACAGATGTGTAGAGGATGAACGCCACGGGCCAAAAGTTGCGTGGCTCTGGCCAGCTCATGTTGCAGGAATTGAAATTGTCCTGAACGTCAGAGAAGATCACGACCGGCAGCACCACGATGAAGGATGTGGCCCACATTGCAGTGCTTACCACTTTGGCCACCCGGGGCCGGCGCAACCTGCTGGAACGCAGAGGATGAACAACGGCCAAATAACGGTCGATGCTCATCACAGTGAGGCAGAAGATGCTTGTGAACTGGTTGAGTGAATCTGTTGTCATGACTACGCGGCACAGGAAGGATCCGAATGGCCAGTACGAGAGGACGTTCTGTGTAGTCAGGAATGGCAGGCCCAGGATGTAGAGCTCGTCCGCTACAGCCAGGTTCAGGATGTAGATGTTGGTCACGGTCTTCATCTTGACATACCGCAGGACCACATAGATGGCCAGCGTGTTGCCCACGAGCCCGACGATGAAGACGATCAAGGATATGGTCGCCGTTATCGCCATGCTGCTGGCGAAAAACGGCAAGGTCTGATTTGGCATGCTGTATGATTGGTTATCCATCGTCCTTGACATTATTGGGGACGAAAGAATACCAGAGTTGAATTCCGATGCGTTAAAGCCCTCCATGAGGGGATCCTCCCCCTGGCTCCATAACCCACCCGGCTCCATGTCGAGAGCAAGACGGAGGAGGGAGGAATAAAGTGAGTGGAGACACCAGGTGTGACAGTGGCCTCTGTCACTCGAGGGACACAGTTAGAGGAACTGGCTGCCTTAGTTCTGTGAAAAGAGAAGAGGAAGAGACGTGAGCATGAGACTGAAGAAGGGAGGAATCAGGGAGGGTGACAAAGTGAGTGATGACTGAGTGATTGAGAGTGTGAGGTCCAAAACACCCACGGCACAGATTTTACTTGCTTTCAATGCAGCGTTAGTCAGTGCTGTGATTCAGTCTCACAAGGCGATCTCCGAAGAGGCCCTAGCTTGCACTCAAACACCCGTCCTATCTATCGCCTCCCGTGTTTATCTCTTTTCAAGGTTGTACATGAACTTAAGCAGAAAGCTATAGATCCTAGACGCTTCTTCGCTCTAGACTGCAGATGTTTCATTTTTAGTTTTGTGCAATATTTGCTCTGTGCTTAATACCCCGTGACAGCGAGCGATGATTACATTAGCATTGACTGACAAAAAACAGACCAACAACCTTTTTTAATTGTGTGTGAGCTTGTTTGGGTTTTGTCATGAGAACACATAAAACAGTGAAGTGACGTAACCCTGGGAACAAACTTTCTAGCTCTTTTTTTTTCTCCTAATTACAGCTTCCATATTAAGTCCTTTTATTTATTTTCAGAAAGGGAACATCCAGCTATTTCTTTCTGTCAGTACAAAGCAGGGTAATTTTGGCCATACAGCAAAATTAGGTTCTGTCCTAAACCCTAAACCAAACACATCCACACCCTGATGAACCTGAGCCTTTTGTCTCATCTTACCCTACCCTAAGCCTGATCAGTCTTTTGTCTGTTTGTTTGTTTGTTTTGTTTGTTTAAACAACCACTAAAAGTTTCTAAGAAACAGACACCTCCTTGGTTAAACCTACAGGAATCAGCCTCGAAGGTATGGCCGAGAGCTGCAGCTGATAGTGAGGGTTATTCCAAAAATTCATAGCTTACATAATTCCGCTGAAGATCTGGTTTTACCGCACTAGCTGACAAAGCGCATGTTTGTGTGTTTGTGTGGGAGTGTGTGTGTTGTGTGAATTGACACCGTGAGATTTACTCCAAAGAAACTCCGGTCTGTGGGTTGGGGGGGGGGGGTAGGGGGGGGGCAATACATCTGGGCTATATAACAAAAATGCGAGTGTTGTTTACAACCCAGTGTCTCTGATCCCAGTACAGCAAACACACACACACACACACACACACACACACACACACACATGCAGAGTTAATGTAACACTTAAAATCATGACTTCACACATATTGTGCTGAGTCCAACTGGACACAGTTCAACACTATGGCTTTTAACACAACACCGAATGAGTTATTTCCATGCTGTTTGTGATAATCACCATGATTTAAAAAAAACCACACACACACTCACATTTTGTAGGTGTTTATTCTGGTCAAGGTTTTAGTTCTACAATGTAGGGGTTAATGTGGCACAGTGAGAAATGCAGCAATGTTTTAGGGGTTAATACATCACACTAAGATAACAATTGTACATCGCAGGCATTAACCCTCGTGTTTTTGTTACCCGTGTAGTGTTCACGGCTCTCTTTGAAATCTATACAGCCTATTGAACAGTTGTTATTCAACAGATGTTTACTATATCGTAATTACAAGCAATATCGACAGCAAACAGTATAATGGTTAATATGGTGCAAAAAAAAGCACATTGATCTTGAACAAATATAAATGAAAATGTTTATATATATATATGTTTATTTCTTTAAACGTATTTCGAAATTAAGCACATTCATGCCAGTCTAGATGAAAGGAGCCCTTGTGAATAGATCTGGTTTTCCAGTATCTATGCCAGTCTACACAACACATCGATCCAAATCTGTTCGTCCCAACCTGTACAACACACGAGGGTCAGAGGTTTACCAAAAGTGTGTGTGTTTGTGTGTATGTGCAACCAGAAGGCTATAGCATACATGTCTCAAGCGCAAAAAATACAAATGCAAGACCGTCAAGATGAGCGCATAATCCAGACTAGGATTGAGGAATGACGTGTCCCCGGATCGAACACTATTCTTCTCTTTCTGCTTATCATTGAAGCTGATCTTTGTATTTGTATTTCCTGCACTTAAGGCATGCATACTATGCTGTTCTGGCTGCTGACTGGTAGCATACATACAAGCTACGCACACACCGCACACACACACACACACACACACACAGCACCTACAATTTCGACACATTGAAAATATATTCATTGATATGTTCTTCACATAAAATGACTCAAGACCAACGAGTCTGAGGTTAATAAAACAATTAATCTCATCACTTTTTTTTCCCCCTTTACAGTGAACAGTGTTGATGCAAAGCCATGATGGGACAAATAAACACTTCTACACGCTAACAAGTCTTAATTCTACTGGACTTGTTAATGCATATTAATCTATATTCCATGCCTTTATCTACTGTAGGAATCTGGTACTCCAACTAGGCACCGAGGACCCACCAGGGACCCAGTGGTGATTACTTATTCTCATTAGTAGGACCTCCGGAGGTAGGACCTCACGCGCTCATTCACACACTTGCGCCTGATCAAGCAGGATCTGCATGTTTTTTTTGTTTTTTTTTTGTTGGAGGAAACCAGAGTATGAGGAGGAAACCCAAACCCATCAAGCACAGGGTGAAATATACAAACTCCATGATGCACACAGGCGGGAAGCGAGCCCTCGACCCTGGAAGCGCGCGGCAGCGGCACCGCCGGTTAGTGAGATGTTAGCGAGACGCCGTGGCGCAAACTTGTACAGCACGTGAGGGCTTTAAGAGCTACTTGTAAAAGAATAGGATCAGTGAAATTATCCTTAATTCTACAACGCCACACTGGGATCAGCTCAGTGTGGTGATGCACGGTGTCAGTGTCACTGCAGCTCCCTGATTTATTCCTTAAACCTTTTTATTATTACTTTTATTATGATGATTATTATTGTTGTTGATATTGTTGTTGCGGGGGTTATTATAATTATAATTATTATTATATAGTATTGTTGCGGGGGTTATTATGATTATTCGTATTATTATATATTATTTTCCTTATGAATTTTACGCGCGCGCGCACACACACACACACACACACACACACACACACGCAGAGATAGAGAGAGAGTATGATCTAAACGATTTACCCGCACGCTCTCGCGCTGTCTCCCCATTCCCCGCGTGCCGCGTCCGCGGCGGATTCCGGTGCAGCGACTCATCCGGGCGCGAGCCGCCAGCGCGCGCGCGCCGAAAGCGTCACACCGCGCGCATAATCCGGAGGATCAAACACTCTGTGCCGGGATTCTTCTACCTTGATCTTCGTCTCGTTTGATCTGCTGGTCGTTGGAGTGGCTCGCGGTGTCCGGAGTGAGCGCGCGCGGGCTGTGGCATGTGTGCGCGCAGGAGATCGTGTTCAAGTTTACTGGTGGTGCGCGCGCGCGTGTGCGTATGTGGGTGTGCGTATGTATGTGCAAAAAAATGGGAGAGCACTAAACTCTGGACCGAGGTCCTTAAAAGAGTGCGCACGCACCTACCCACACACGCGCGCGCGCACACACACACAGAAAGAGAGAGGATGAGGTGTGTGACGTTAAAGAACTACCCGCATCAAGCACGTGCTTTTTTTTTTCTTTTTTACAGAGAGAAGTATGCAGTTAAGAGAGAGGCGATGATGATACACTATACTGTACTGTACAAAAGTTTGTGCAGAATCACACACTCATCCACTTTACCCCTTGTACAGGGTCGCACCGGGGCATGGACCCTATCTTAGGGGAGGAGACTAGAGTGCCATTGGTTCCAATCTCACACACACACACACACACACACTCACTCACTCACTCACTCATCGCCCATACTGCCTTATCCTGTAAACAGGGTTGCAGGGGGCCGTAATCCCAATAGATTTAGGGCACAAGGCGGAGTACATCCTAGACGTGGTGCTAATCCACACACACACCAATTTGCCTAATCTGCATGTCTTTGGACTGTGGCAGTGAACCGCAGCACTTGGAGGAAACTCACCAAGCACACATGCAAACTCCATGCACACAAACCCAGAGGCAGGAATCGAACCCAGACACCAGAGGTGCAAGATGACAGTGCTAACCACAAAGCCACAGTGCTGCCTTATACTCACGCACTACAGGCAACTTGGGAACACTCACTCACTCACTCACTCACTCACTCACTCACTCATCGTCTATACTGCTGTATCCTGTATACAGAGTCGCAGGGAGCCTGGAGTCTATCCAAGGAGTCTTAGGGCACAAGGCGGGATACACCTTGGGCAAGTTGGCAATCCATCGCAGGGCACAAACACACACACACACACACACACACACACACACTATAATTTGTAAACGCCAGTTAGCCTTATCTGCATGTTTTGGGATTTTGGACTGTGGGAGGAAACCGGAGTACCCGGAGGAAACCCACCAATCATGCAGAGAACATGCAAACTCCATGAACACAGATTTGAAGGCCAGGACCACTTTCATGGTAAAGTGGAGCTGTCCTTGGTCAGCACAATCATACCAAGGAGACTCCACACGACCGATGCGTTGAGAAGCAGAGGAACCAGGATGAGGCAGACAGGTAAAGAGGGCAGACAGGGTTCGGATCACTGCCACACTGGAGTGCCACTTCTTATAATAATCTCCACTCTTCTGGCAAGGCTTTTAACAAGCGTGTCTCAGGGGATGTTGGGTTTTTGAGGCGGCTCCAGTTCCAGGTCATCCCACATGTGTTCAGGGCATCTGAGCTCAGTCAGGGCTCTGTGCAGGACACTCAGCTTCTTAACACACCACATCTTTGTGGAGTTCTCTTTGTGCACTTTGTCATCCTGGAACAGGTTTGAGATTCTTAGTTCCAGTGAAATGAGTTTCTCGGGGTACTCCCCAAATTGCCTAGAGTATAGTGTGTGAGTACATGTGTGTGGGTGTGCTGTGAGGGATTGGAAAACAGAAACTGGCTGTTGTTATTTTAAGACATGAAGGTCAGCTGTTCTGGAACTGTTCTTGTGAGAACAATATTGTCAAGTGCATTTGCACAACCGACATTGACGTTATTTGCGAGAAAGAAAAAAAAATGATTACACACACACCAACCATGCACCTGGTGTATGTGGGTCACCAAAAAAAGATCTAAAGTTGCAAAGCATGTGAACAATTTCCTCTAACGCATAAATGATTCCCGAACACAAAAAGATGTAGGAGAAGGACATCAGAGTAACGATAAGCAAACAAGGTGGAAGCAAAACAAATGGAGTAATTTCATACTGGTTTCTCCTGGACGTGTATGTTTGTGTGTGTTCAGTAGTCAACCATACCGAGGAAGCCTAGACTTTCACCTCAGGCCAGAGGAATATAAAGAGCACACGTGGAAGCTGTCCTGCTGGTGTTTGGGATGTCGCAATTCTGCCCCGATTCTACACAAAGCTCGCAGCACATCTTGGTTTCATCTGGTCCATGAAGAGACACCAGGGCTAGTGATTGAGTCCTCATGTGGCGTCTCAGATTAGCTCCACACACACGCACGCATAGTGCTCACGCCACGGTCATGTGATTACACAAAAAAATCCTGACATCTAAGAGTTATTTCCTTTTATCCATTTAACATTGTGCACATTGTGTGCAATTACTTTCAGTGAGTCATATACAGTATTTTAGCTAAAACGCATCATGCAAAATTGCATCATGTTCATGTTTCCTCTGTCCCGTCGCTGAATCAGCTTCAACCTGCTGATCCAAACTGGTTTGTGCTGCTTATGTTCCGCTGTCAATGTCCTGTTTTTTTTTTTTTTGTCGTTTTTTTTCTGCCGATTTTATTACATATTATGTTGTTGTTTTTTTCCAGCAGGGTCATGATGGGCATGCTCCCATTTCCAAAGTACCATTAACATCACCGTTTTACTCTGGAAATAGTCCGTAATTACTACCTGCCTTTTTTTTTATTCTCCTTGTCATTTTCAAAATTGCACTACATTAAAGAAAAAACATTTAAAAACATAAAGCACTGGGAGTGTATATTACTCCAATGCCATGCTTTGCTTCATACATTGATGAAGAATATGATTTATAAACAATACCCCAAGATCTACATTTTGCTCGGTTTCATTTTGTTTAAGAGAAGAAAAAAAATCGTTTTACTGTATCATTTCTTACAACTTACTCGCAGCAGGTGAATTGTGAAATTATTCCGAGCTTAACGTTAACATGAAGATGTGAAAACATCTACGTCTTCATTTTCAGGATCCAGATTTATCAATAACTTGACAAGCTGCATTGCTTTGTCTTATTAAACTGAAAAGGAAGAGGGGGGGTGGGGGGGGGGAAGCGAACATGGAAACAGATGGCTCGTTTCACGATGATAAATGTTGAGGATGGATATAAAGCGTGATGAGTCGTCCTTTAATAAAAGGGCAAACAAACTAGCACACTTCTGTGGTGTAAAGGGAATTAAGTAATTAGGGATGTGCTGTTTTGGGAAAACAATCAATCACCAGCTCATAAATTTTCCTGTAACAGCAGGAATTCTGGAGGAGTTTCTCTCTTTTGCACAAACACGATACTTACAGTACGTTTACTAAATGTTTGAATACTTTGGGGAAACTGACACCTTTTAAACATAAAAATTATTCTTATTTAGTTGATATTATTTCTATTGTTTTCTCAGCTAGCCGTTATGAATGCCTTTGACATAGGAAGAACATAACTACCTTCCTCTTGGCAGTTATTAGGCATAATTTCCTTTATGTATGGACAATCCTGGGACAGGCCTTTCTTATTTTGCATGTAGTTATTAAACAACAGTGTGAAATGTGCAACTGGAACAAATACAAGCAGCGAGATGATGTAACTCGGGTAATTATTCAATTTCCGTGTGCTAACTCACTGGGCTTCTTTTTCCTCCCCTGCGGTGATTACTGCGAGGCTCTGGGGTGACACGTTGGTTATTGTTTAATAAAAACGTGGTCCCTGAATTAAAGTATTGAGGCCATGGGTTTGTCTGTACTGGCCATCCACTAAGCAAAAGCAACCCGTGGCAGATACTGTGCCCTAAGAGAAGTCATGAAAGAAGCTCAGCATGGAGATGAATTGTGAATACAAACCCGACTCTAAAGCCGCTGTTATTCAGGTTGTGTGCACATGTTTTTCTACTTACATCCCTTAAATAACTTAGCCAGTCTAAACCCTGTGGGCACAGATAGGACTGCAGGACTAGAAAACTAATGGGCACATCTTAAGGACTAGTGACCTAATTAGGACATCTTAAGGACTGGAGATCCAATCGATATGTCCTTGAATATAGACCAAATGGAGAACTCTTTAGGACTAAAGACTTAAAAGGGGCATCTTTGGGACTAAAAACCTAATGAGATATTCAGACTTCATGGGGGGGGGAGGGCTATTTTTTGGGACCAAAGATCTTATGGAGACATCTTCAACTAAAGACCTAATGGGGACATCTTCAGGACTGGAGACCTAATTGTGATGTCTTTGAGAATAGAAAGCTAATGGGGAACTCTTCAGGGCTAAAGACTTAATAAGGTCATTTTTGTGACTTAAGACCTAATAAAGAGATATTCAGGACTAGAAACTTCATGAGGGACCAGAGACCTAATGGGGATGTCTTCAGGACTGGAGAAATAATGAGGACCTCTTCAGAACTAAAGACCTAAAGATGACATCTTCAGGACTGGAGACCTAATTGAGATGTTTTTTCAGAATAGAGAGCTAATGGGGAACTCCTCATGGCTAAAGACTTAATGGGAAAATCTCCACGGCTAGAAACCTAATAGTGGGACACCTTTAGGACCTCAGACATAATGGGGATGGCTTGAACATGACTTAAAGAGACTCTACTGGTGACTTGAGGGCTATCTTGTATGCTTACTGGGTGAATTTATTTTCCATCGCTGTAGATTTTTTCCGGAAGCTAGTTGATCTGGGATATGACTATCCTTTTTTTTAAAGGAAAACCATGGAATTGGGAATCATTGTTGTAGTAAGTAATGTGCATAGCTCATACCTCAACACTCACTTCACCCGCCTTTGTTGTTTTAAATGCTGCGGTATAAGTGGAATTCTTTGACATCATGCTGTTGAGTTAAATGCCAGGCCTACTCTGAAAGCAAAAGGCCAGTCCAGTCCTTCAAAACATAATATTGAGGCGTTTTATTGCCGCCCTTTTAGCACCATTTCTGTTTGAACGGGGCCAATGTTGTTCAGGTTGGATTCGTTGGAGGTAAAATTCCAATAATAAAAAGTTAGTGGACTTTCAGAAGGTTTGTGCCTAACAGCTTTCCATAACCAGAATTGAAATTATTGATTAAAAATATTACACTTCGAAAGTCTTAGAAAAGAAGAATAAAACACACTCGCACAGCCCTGGAGTCATAAAGATAGATATTTACCAACCAAACGCCCAAGCAGAAGCCTCTCATTAAGCATGACAACATGCTAATTCAAGCGCTCGAGTTACATAGTTAATACTTGTGGCCACAATATAAAAATGTCAGTGAGATACTTAGGCTGTGCCAATAAGTCGTGTCACTTGAGTAGCACTGTATGTTGTGGGAATATCATATTTAATAAGTGGGCTCCGTTTAATTATTGGGAGGGAAGGTTAGGCTGGGAAACAGGGCAAACTGAATTAGCCTAGCAGATGTGATGTATGGATTTGAAGCAGTGTTTGTGTGATATAAGCAACACGAATATTATGAGTAATGCATCTAGGTAGGTATTTAAGGAAAACAGTAAAGATGTGTACACTATCAACCACCGGAAAGTCAAGCATAATCATCCAAAACAAGCTATAGAAAAAAGTAGCCGCGTCAGCCCTTGATGTTGGTGGAGGTGTGGGTGTTCTTTTTTGTTTTGTTTTGTTTTTTTTGGACACTATGTTCTTGTGTATAGTACTGGTGTTCTGATAGAAGAGTTATTTCGCAACATGGTGGTGCTGGTGGTGTTTGTATTGTATTTTCTCATAAAATAACCTGATATCCCAACCTGTGTGTGTGTGTGTGTGTGTGTGTGTGTGTGTGTGTGTGTGTGTGCTTAGGTGGACTTGTTAACAAAGAACCTAAAAATTTTAAATTTCCGCACTGTGCAGAGGTTTTAGTTCTGGATAAAGAAGATGTCAAAAGATGTCTGTTTATATCTCTTTTTTTGTTTGTTTGTTGTGCTTGAAATGAAACCCATTATATTATACGATTAAAATAAAATATACAACATAGTGTAGAATTTGTTCAGACCTGTTGCAGTGAAATCCCTAAATTATTTGTGGTGTAAACAGTCGCAAGTAGACATACACTATATGAACCAGATGGATGGATGGACTCCAGGGGTGTAAGGGGTAAGTGCAAAAGCTGGTTAGTTAACGTTTTTATTTTAAAAGACACTGCGGAACAAGTCCACAACGTGAAGCGAGGATGACAAACGGTAGCACCATGGCTTGTTGGTCAGCACTGTTAACTTGCACATCCACGGTTGGGGGACCGAATCTTGATTCTGCACTGTGCGTATTTTCTTCTGTTCTTCTGTTTTCTCCAGGTACTTTAGTTTCTTATACTGACATATGGCATAGACTGATGGGATACTACCCAGTGACCCTACACTGCATTAGAGGTGTAGATAATGTCTGGTCAAGTAATGAAAAAAAAAAAAAAACAGAACATTGAAGGCAAAACCAAAATCCCATAAACAGAAGTTTGGTAAGTCAGAGAAAGGCACCGTTAAGTCTTTATATATAGAAGATATAAGAGAAATTTGTTGTTTTAATGACACTGAGATATTTTTTTTTAAATAACAATCAAGATAATAAGAAGAATTTGTTCTTTTATGCTGTGAAATTGCTGTACAAGAATCAGTATTTAGTACGAAGTCCTTTATTCTGCGAAACCTGCTGGATCCCACTGGGCTTAGAGCCAAAAAGTCTGGTGTCACTCGTTCAAACCATGCCTGCTTGATCGCTTTCTGAAGATCACGGTATAGAAATCTGCCGCAGAAGTTTACAAGTGACTTGAGAATTCCCTGGTTTTAGGTCGACAGGTCCATCTGGCAAAAAGAAAGTAAAAAGTCCTGCCACATGTTTGTCCCAACTATTAGCTTAACCAGCTGATTCTAATTAACACGACTCTTCTGCCAGACAGGCAAGAACTAAGTAGTCGCGTCCTGTGTTTAGTGTCATATAATGATATTGCTTTAATACTAATGTGATATTGCTTAAATATGTTTATTTTACCTAAATAAGAAACTTGTGTTGAAACAATAATAGCAATAAATCAATACATCTTTCACTATAATAAGACATTCGCCTTTGGAACTAAATTTTGCATGAATATTCCGAACACTTTACCGTTTCTTTTAGCTGCTTGTCCACATCCGATTACTACGAGTGTCCCATCAGATTTCCACACACGCACTCCACATAAAAAATTGGATGTTGGGTGTTTCGGTGTTTTTTTTGTTTGTTGCTTGTTTCATTTTTTTTTTTTTTCAGTAGTTTTTCTCAGAATTGCATCACGATGAAACCAAATCCGTTTAGATTTCTCAGAGTTCATCATTCCACTGACTTTCGGCACATCCCTGATGTTGTGAGCTGGAACGCGTCCCAGAGCATAACAGAGAGACACCTCAGGGATTCCCTGAAAACCTGCTACACGGCTTTCTCGCGAACAGACAAATCGAAACATCTGGACGCTATTACACCTGCTTCCTTCGGCCTGTCATGTGTGTCGTGCCTTAACAACTTTTCAGCTGCAGATTTCATGAATCAGAAGGGAATTTGGGCATTTTTCTGACTTTTGTTTTGGAGAAGCGGTTTCCAGAGGAAACAATAAGGAAAGTCTTTGCTATTGTTATAATGAACATGATAACAGGAGCAAACTTGTTCTTCCGAAATGTTTAAACTGTTGACAGGTATCATTCGTGATATGTCGTTCATCGATATACGACTTGTAATCAGGTTTAGATAGAAATGTAGAAAACACATACTGTCCTGTATGTTTACACTCACTGGTCACTTTATTGAGTACACCTTGCAAACATTGCTTTCGACCCCCAATTTGCCTTCAGAGCCGCCTTCATTCTTAATGGCAAAGATTCAGCAAGGTGCTGGAAACATTCCTTAGAGATGTTTGTGCATATTGATATGATTTCATCACGCTGTCACTGCAGATTTGTTGGTTGCACATCCATGACACAAATCTCCCATTCCCCAACATTCCAAAGGATCCCATTTACTGGGTTGAGATCTGGTAACTATGGAGGTACAGTGACCTCACTGTCATGTCCAAGAAACTAGTTTGAGATGATCGTGGCTTTGTTACATCAGGTGGTTATGACACAGACATGATCAATGCAACAATACTCAGGTAGGCTGCGGCATTTTTAAACCCTGCTCAGTTGGTGCTAATGGGTCCAAAGTGTGCCAAGAAAATCTCCATTACACAAGGATGGATGCATGCTTTGATGTCGTTTGCATTTGTCGTTGCAGTGTGAAGTCACTGAGAACAAACTTTGGACGCAATGGTGGTGAAAGCAGAAAGAAGACTTGCCATGTTTTTTCTAACACCACTGTCAGTTTAAACATCACTCCATGAAAATCAGATCTAGTTGGGCTGGAGGTCTCTCTCGCTCTCTCTCGCTCTCTCTTTCTCACCAAACAGCTCAGGACAGCCATCAGACACAGTTGTGTGTGTGTGTGTGTGTGTGTGTGTTAATTTCCAATAGCAACACAATTTAGCTATTGAATTGGATACAGTCTGCTGGAACTCCTTATTAATAACTGGAATCTTAATTCTCTGGTAGATCCAAATGTGTTTCCTCATGGTTTTTCAGCACTGTCCTGGGAGGCATAAAATGTCTGGCTATTTCGTCATGGCCAAATGTTTTCCAGGAGATTTTAAACACTAAAATGTAACGCTTTTCTTCATAGTGTGTTCGCCAAATGTATATATACCTGATGATATTCATTTTAACCATAACAACATATGCTGAAGTGTATAATTCCTCTTCAGCATTTACATTAAGGTATTTGGCCGACACCCTCATCCAGAGCGATTTACAATTCTTTTTTTTATTTTTTATCTCATTATACATTTGTAACGAGCTCTGCTCAAGGGCCCAACAGTGGTAACTTGGTGGCTGTGGGCTTTGAACCTGGGACCTTCTGAACCGTAATCCACTGAGCTACCCCTGACCCCCCCCGTAGTCCACATCATCTATCATTCAACTCTTTTATTGCTCTAATGAACTTGAACTTAATGAAAAAAAAACAAAATAAAGACAAGTTAAACCTGAAAGTTGTGAGCACGAAAACTTTTTGGAGATGAGTAGCAGTTCTTTTGCCAGATAGAAGACAATCCCAGTGTGTGTGTGTGTGTGTGTGTGTGTGTGTGTGTGTGTGTGTGTGTGTGTGTGTGTGTGTGTGTGTGTGTGTGTGTGTGTGTGTGTGTGTGTGTCTCTGTGTGTGTCAGTGTGTCGTTGTGTGTGTGTGTGTCGTTGTGTGTGTGTGTGTCGTTGTGTGTGTCTGTGTCGTTGTGTGTGTGTGTGTCTGTGTCGTTGTGTGTGTGTGTGTCTGTGTCGTTGTGTCTGTGTCTGTGTCGTTGTGTCTGTGTCGTGTGTGTCTGTGTCGTGTGTGTGTGTGTGTGTGTGTCGTGTGTGTCGTTGTGTGTGTGTCGTGTGTGTCGTGTGTGTCGTGTGTGTCGTTGTGTGTG
>QNUK01002480.1:7500-13332 GCA_013621035.1 Clarias magur
GACCTGCATGGCTTAATCTTTGAGACAAGCATATGTTACTGGCAGGATCAACCAGGTAGCCGGGGAAAGACGCGCGTCCGCGACCCCCGCGTGGAGGAGAGGGTAGGGCGCACCGCACCGCACCCGCCCGCCTATACGGAGCGGACACCTTCCCTGGGGGTGGGTGGGTGGGTGGGTGGGTGGAGGCCCTCCTCGCCGGGCCGCGCGGGGGCACGTGGCACTCTCTCGTGCTGCCGTTACTTTTCGTTTCGGGGGCGGCGTTAGCCGTAACCGGGGAAAACTGTGATCTTTCCTCCGCGGAAGGGCGCGTGGCCTCCCCCCAACCCGACCCGGCGCTCTCGCGATCGCGCCCCGGTGTGGGGCGGACGGATGGCGGGTCGAATAAAGGGGGCTGCGCGGCCCGTCCGGGAGCGTTCTCGGACCGACTGAGCGAGCGACATGTGACCGGCCGTCTACGACTCCCTATGATCGGGCACCAGGCGGGGGTGGCGGAAGATACTCCACGCTATATCCCCCCGGTATAATGAGAGGCGAACCCGCGAGTCGGGGAGGAACTGCCGTGCCCATGGCGGCCACGCGGGCCGGGCAGGCGCCTACCCCTGGCGGGTCTCGTGTTCCAGTCTACCAGCATCGAGGCGTGGAGGGCACCACGCCTGGGAGGCCCGGAGGCCCCCCCGGAATCGTTTCGACCCAGGCGGAATGGCCCGTTCTCGAGATACGTGCAAAATGGTCATAATGGGCGAAACCGGGTAAAAACCGGACCCTCCGCGCCTGTTGGGGACGCCCCAGAGCGGCCGAAATCGTTTCGTCCCAGGCGGAAAGGCCCGTTCTCGAGATACGTGCAAAATGGTGATAATGGCCGAAAACGGGTAAAAATCGGACCCTCCGCGCCTGTTGGGGACGCCCCAGAGCGGCCGAAATCGTTTCGTCCCAGGCGGAAAGGCCCGTTTTCGAGATATAAGCAAAATGGTAAAAATGGAAAAAATTCCAAAATTCGACCTCCAGGACCACGGGGGGGCGCCCTGCGGTGGCCGACGTGGCCTAGGGGGAGGTCGGCATGACTTTACTGAGTCTGGCGGTCCGTTTACCAGAGCTCCAGGTGCTTGGACCCCTGCAATTGCTACTGTCTCCTAGAATTCTGACCATACCCTTCTGGACACCCTACGACGGAAAAAGCTCCAGACCCGCGGTCGAGCCCGGGACCCATGCCCAGGAAGAGGCCTCGAGGTCGGACGCGAGTCGGGAGGCGAACCGCATGGATCTGCCACCCCGGCGTAAAAAGTGGGACTTAGAAAAATTTTTGGACTTAGAAAAATTTTCACTCGCCGCTCTCAGGCCAAATCCTCCTGGAGGAATCGGGCCTCAGGCCGACCGGAGGCATCATCGTCGGATACCCTCGGCCCTCCACCCGCGGTCCCAGCCCTGGAGGTCAAAAGTATTCGGACACCCATATTTTTAACACAGGCTGAATCCGTCTGGAGGAATTGCGCTCTAGCCCAGCCCAGGCACCTCTGCTGGGCCACGCCAGGTGCCCCGGGCCCCGGTCGGACCCCTGGAGGTCAAAAGTATTCGGACACCCAAATTTTAACACAGGCTGAATCCGTCTGGAGGAATTGCGCTCTAGCCCAGCCCAGGCACCTCTGCTGGGCCACGCCAGGTGCCCCGGGCCCCGGTCGGACCCCTGGAGGTCAAAAGTATTCGGACACCCAAATTTTAACACAGGCTGAATCCGTCTGGAGGAATTGCGCTCTAGCCCAGCCCGGGCACCTCTGCTGGGCCACGCCAGGTGCCCCGGGCCCCGGTCGGACCCCTGGAGGTCAAAAGTATTCGGACACCCATATTTTAACACAGGCTGAATCCGTCTGGAGGAATTGCGCTCTAGCCCAGCCCGGGCACCTCTGCTGGGCCACGCCTGGTGCCCCGGGCCCCGGTCGGACCCCTGGAGGTCAAAAGTATCCGGACACCCAAATTTTAACACAGGCTGAATCCGTCTGGAGGAATTGCGCTCTAGCCCAGCCCGGGCACCTCTGCTGGGCCACGCCAGGTGCCCCGGGCCCCGGTCGGACCCCTGGAGGTCAAAAGTATTCGGACACCCATATTTTTAACACAGGCTGAATCCGTCTGGAGGAATTGCGCTCTAGCCCAGCCCGGGCACCTCTGCTGGGCCACGCCAGGTGCCCCGGGCCCCGGTCGGACCCCTGGAGGTCAAAAGTATTCGGACACCCAAATTTTAACACAGGCTGAATCCGTCTGGAGGAATTGAGCTCTAGCCCAGCCCGGGCACCTCTGCTGGGCCACGCCTGGCGCCCCGGGCCCCGGTCGGACCCCTGGAGGTCAAAAGTATCCGGACACCCAAATTTTAACACAGGCTGAATCCGTCTGGAGGAATTGAGCTCTAGCCCAGCCCGGGCACCTCTGCTGGGCCACGCCTGGTGCCCCGGGCCCCGGTCGGACCCCTGGAGGTCAAAAGTATCCGGACACCCATATTTTAACACAGGCTGAATCCGTCTGGAGGAATTGCGCTCTAGCCCAGCCCGGGCACCTCTGCTGGGCCACGCCAGGTGCCCCGGGCCCCGGTCGGACCCCTGGAGGTCAAAAGTATTCGGACACCCATATTTTAACACAGGCTGAATCCGTCTGGAGGAATTGCGCTCTAGCCCAGCCCGGGCACCTCTGCTGGGCCACGCCAGGTGCCCCGGGCCCCGGTCGGACCCCTGGAGGTCAAAAGTATCCGGACACCCATATTTTTAACACAGGCTGAATCCGTCTGGAGGAATTGCGCTCTAGCCCAGCCCGGGCACCTCTGCTGGGCCACGCCAGGTGCCCCGGGCCCCGGTCGGACCCCTGGAGGTCAAAAGTATCCGGACACCCATATTTTAACACAGGCTGAATCCGTCTGGAGGAATTGCGCTCTAGCCCAGCCCGGGCACCTCTGCTGGGCCACGCCAGGTGCCCCGGGCCCCGGTCGGACCCCTGGAGGTCAAAAGTATCCGGACACCCAATTTTTAACACAGGCTGAATCCGTCTGGAGGAATTGAGCTCTAGCCCAGCCCGGGCACCTCTGCTGGGCCACGCCTGGTGCCCCGGGCCCCGGTCGGACCCCTGGAGGTCAAAAGTATTCGGACACCCAAATTTTAACACAGGCTGAATCCGTCTGGAGGAATTGCGCTCTAGCCCAGCCCGGGCACCTCTGCTGGGCCACGCCTGGTGCCCCGGGCCCCGGTCGGACCCCTGGAGGTCAAAAGTATCCGGACACCCAAATTTTAACACAGGCTGAATCCGTCTGGAGGAATTGCGCTCTAGCCCAGCCCGGGCACCTCTGCTGGGCCACGCCAGGTGCCCCGGGCCCCGGTCGGACCCCTGGAGGTCAAAAGTATTCGGACACCCAAATTTTAACACAGGCTGAATCCGTCTGGAGGAATTGCGCTCTAGCCCAGCCCGGGCACCTCTGCTGGGCCACGCCAGGTGCCCCGGGCCCCGGTCGGACCCCTGGAGGTCAAAAGTATTCGGACACCCATATTTTAACACAGGCTGAATCCGTCTGGAGGAATTGCGCTCTAGCCCAGCCCGGGCACCTCTGCTGGGCCACGCCAGGTGCCCCGGGCCCCGGTCGGACCCCTGGAGGTCAAAAGTATTCGGACACCCAAATTTTAACACAGGCTGAATCCGTCTGGAGGAATTGCGCTCTAGCCCAGCCCGGGCACCTCTGCTGGGCCACGCCAGGTGCCCCCGGCCCCGGTCGGACCCCTGGAGGCCAAAAGTATTCGGACACCCAAATTTTAACACAGGCTGAATCGTCTGGGAATTGAGCTCTAGCCAGCCCGGCACACTCTGCTGGGGGCCACGCCTGGCGCCCGGGCCCCGGTCGACCCTGGAGGTCAAAAGTATTCGGACACCCATATTTTAACACAGGCTGAATCCGTCTGGAGGAATTGCGCTCTAGCCCAGCCCGGGCACCTCTGCTGGCCACGCCAGGTGCCCCGGGCCCCGGTCGGACCCCTGGAGGTCAAAAGTATCCGGACACCCATATTTTAAACACAGGCTGAATCCGTCTGGAGGAATTGCGCTCTAGCCCAGCCCGGGCACCTCTGCTGGGCCACGCCAGGTGCCCCGGGCCCCGGTCGGACCCCTGGAGGTCAAAAGTATTCGGACACCCAAATTTTAACACAGGCTGAATCCGTCTGGAGGAATTGAGCTCTAGCCCAGCCCGGGCACCTCTGCTGGGCCACGCCTGGTGCCCCGGGCCCCGGTCGGACCCCTGGAGGTCAAAAGTATCCGGACACCCAAATTTTAACACAGGCTGAATCCGTCAGGAGGAATTGCGCTCTAGCCCAGCCCGGGCACCTCTGCTGGGCCACGCCTGGTGCCCCGGGCCCCGGTCGGACCCCTGGAGGTCAAAAGTATCCGGACACGCAAATCTTAACACAGGCTGAATCCGTCTGGAAGAATTGAGCTCTAGCCCAGCCCGGGCACCTCTGCTGGGCCACGCCTGGTGCCCCGGGCCCCGGTCGGACCCCTGGAGGTCAAAAGTATCCGGACACGCAAATCTTAACACAGGCTGAATCCGTCTGGAAGAATTGAGCTCTAGCCCAGCCCGGGCACCTCTGCTGGGCACGCCTGGTGCCCCGGGCCCCGGTCGGACCCCTGGAGGTCAAAAGTATTCGGACACCCAAATTTTAACACGGGCTGAATCCGTCTGGAGGAATTGCGCTCTAGCCCAGCCCGGGCACCTCTGCTGGGCCACGCCTGGTGCCCCGGGCCCCGGTCGGACCCCTGGAGGTCAGAAGTATCCGGACACCCAAATTTTAACACGGGCTGAATCCGTCTGGAGGAATTGCGCTCTAGCCCAGCCCGGGCACCTCTGCTGGGCCACGCCAGGTGCCCCGGGCCCCGGTCGGACCCCTGGAGGTCAGAATTTTCCCCGTTTTCACATTTATAACTCAGGCTGAATACCCATGGAGGAATCGGGTCCCAGGCCGACCCACGCACCTCTGGGCGGCCACGCCGACCGCCCCGGGCCCGGGGCTGACCCCTGGAGGTCAGAATTTTAACCACTTTGCTATTTTGAATCAGGCTGAATCACCATGGAGGAACCGAGGCCTAGCCCGGCCCGGGCACCTCTGGGCGGCCAGGGAAGGCCTCCCGGGCCGCGGGCGGACACCTGGAGGTCAGGATTTTAACCACTTTGCTATTTTAACTCAGGCTGAATCACCATGGAGGAACCGAGGCCTAGCCCGGCCCGGGCACCTCTGGGCGGCCGGGGAAGGCCTCCCGGGCCCGGGGCTGACCCCTGGAGGTCAGAATTTTAACCACTTTGCTATTTTAACTCAGGCTGAATCACCGTGGAGGACGTGAGGCCTAGCCCGGGCCGGGCACCTCTGGGCGGCCGGGGAAGGCCTCCCGGGCCCGGGGCTGACCCCTGGAGGTCAGAATTTTAACCACTTTGCTATTTTAACTCAGGCTGAATCACCGTGGAGGAACTGAGGCCTAGCCCGGCCCGGGCACCTCTGGGCGGCCGGGGAAGGCCTCCCGGGCCCGGGGCTGACCCCTGGAGGTCAGAATTTTAACCACTTTCATAGTACATCTCAGGCTGAACGACCATGGAGGAATCGAGGCCTAGCCCGGCCCAGGCACCTCTGGGCGGCCGGGGAAGGACTCCCGGGCCCGGGGCTGACCCCTGGAGGTCAGAATTTTAACCACTTTGCTATTTTCACTCAGGCTGAATGACCATGGAGGAACCGAGGCCTAGCCCGGCCCGGGCACCGCTGGGCGGCCGGGGAAGGCCTCCCGGGCCCGGGGCTGACCCCTGGAGGTCAGAATTTTAACCACTTT
>QNUK01002481.1:0-13328 GCA_013621035.1 Clarias magur
TTATTCAGGCCAGACACGCCCAACGTTCAGGCAGGAGCCCCAGAAATGTTTCTAATCGACTGAGAAGTACTTTATGCCTTCACTATTTCATTTTGTAAGTACCAGAGCCAGCCACTAGAGGAAGCACTTTCTCTGTTAGTAAATGAACGGTAAATGCTGAACTCGTATTCATTCTTTGTTCTTTTCCATGCAACGCCCTCCCACTTTATACAGGCCAGACACGCCCAACATTCAGGGAGGAACCCCGGAAATGTTTCTAATCGACTGAGAAGTACTTTATGCCTTCACTATTTCGTTTTGTAAGTACCAGAGCCAGCCACTAGAGGAAGCACTTTCTCTGTTATCAGTCCCTGGTGGTCTAGTGGCTAGGATTCTGTAAATGCTTGAACTCGTATTCATTCTTTGTTCTTTTCCATGCAACGCCCTCCAACTTTATTCAGGCCAGACACGCCCAACGTTCAGGGAGGAGCCCCAGAAATGTTTTTAATCGACTGAGAACTACTTTATGCCTTCACTATTTCGTTTATGCCTTCACTATTTCGAAGCACTTTCTCTGTTATCAGTCCCTGGTGGTCTAGAGGCTAGGATTCGGTAAATGCTTGAACTCGTATTCATTCTTTGTTCTTTTCCATGCAACGCCCTCCCACTTTATACAGGCCAGACACGCCCAACGTTCAGGGAGGAGCCCCAGAAATGTTTCTAATCGACTGAGAAGGACTTTATGCCTTCACTATTTCGTTTTGTAAAGCGACCAGAGCCAGCACTAGGAGGAAGCACTTTCTCTGTTAGTAAATGAACCGGTAAATGCTTTGAAACTCGTATTCATTTTTTGTTCTTTTCCATGCAACGCCTCCCACTTTTTCAGGCCAGACACGCCCAACGTTCAGGAGGAGCCCCAGAAATGTTTCAATCACTGAGAAGACTTCTGCCTTCACTATTTGCGTTTTGTAAGTACCAGAGCCAGCACTAGAGGAAGAACTTTCTCTGTTATCAGTCCCTGGTGGTCTAGTGGCTAGGATTCGGTAAATGCTTGAACTCGTATTCATTCTTTGTTCTTTTCCATGCAACGCCCTCCCACCTCATACAGGCCAGACATGCCCAACGTTCAGGGAGGAGCCCCAGAAATGTTTCTAATCGACTGAGAAGTGCTTTATGCCTTCACTATTTCATTTTGTAAGTACCAGAGCCAGCCACTAGAGCAAGCACTTTCTCTGTTATCAGTCCCTGGTGGTCTAGTGGCTAGGATTCGGCGCTCTCACCGCCGCGGCCCGGGTTCGATTCACGGTCAGGGAAGTTAAGTTTTTCTGGAATTGTCCATATAGAAGTTCAGAGCAACCAACTGGATGCCTGGCATTCATTGGTTCTACATAAGAGAGCTCCTTCGAGCCGGATTCGAACCAGCGACCTAAGGATGGCCATTGACAAGCAACTACAGTCTCCGCTCTACCAACTGAGCTATCGAAGGTAGGACAAATGGTTCTGTAAACGAACAAAAAAGAAAAGGCCATAGATGCTGCTGCAAATGTCTGTGATTTTTTCCAGTTTGGTTTAGAGCAGGAAAGGAATATCCCAAGTGTTCCAGGGCGGGAAATTTCATTAACCTTTTTGCTTCATTCATAGGCAAAGTGCCTGAATGAAATAAAAAAAACTTGACATTTTACCATGACATACGTCTGCGTTCTTTCCATGTCTTTTCGTGCACTCTCCATCTTCGTGTTTGACTCTGTGAAGAATAAAAAAGGTTGACACAAATGAAAAACCCTTGGCCTTCACAGAGCTAAAAGCAGAAACAGGAACGCTCATTCAAAGCGAGGGCAAGAATTTCAGCTGATATTTGGCTGGTCAAAATCATTGGTACACTCAGTGAAAATGAGCAAAAACAACAGCTCATGCAGAACAGCCTTTGAGCTTGGTTACCTCTGTTTCAAATGAAAGTGAGTAGAAGGAGACAAGCGCAAATTAATTCCTATTCATTCTTTGTTCTTTTCCATGCAACGCCCTCCCACTTTATTCAGGCCAGACACGCCCAACGTTCAGGGAGGAGCCCCAGAAATGTTTCTAATCGACTGAGAAGTACTTTATGCCTTCACTATTTCGTTTTGTAAGTACCAGAGCCAGCCACTAGAGGAAGCACTTTCTCTGTTATCAGTCCCTGGTGGTCTAGTGGCTAGGATTCGGTAAATGCTTGAACTCGTATTCATTCTTTGTTCTTTTCCATGCAACGCCCTCCCACTTTATACAGGCCAGACACGCCCAACATTCAGGGAGGAACCCCGGAAATGTTTCTAATCGACTGAGAAGTACTTTATGCCTTCACTATTTCGTTTTGTAAGTACCAGAGCCAGCCACTAGAGGAAGCAGTTTCTCTGTTATCAGTCCCTGGTGGTCTAGTCTAGGATCTGTAAAGCTTGAACTCTGTATATCATGTCTTTGTTCTTTTCCATGCAACGCCCTCAACATAACTTTATTCAGAGCCAGAAACACCCAAGCGTTTCAGGGGAGGAGCCCAGAAATGTTTTTATCGCTGAGAACTACTTATGCCTTCACTATTCTCGTTTATGCCCTTCAACTATTTCGAAGTGCACTTTTCTCCTGTTATCAGTCCCTGGTGGTCTGTGGCTAGGAGATTCGGTAATGCATGCTTGAACTCGTATTCATTCTTTGTTCTTTCCATGCAACGCCCTCCCACTTTATTCAGGCCAGACACGCCCAACGTTCAGGGAGGAGCCCCAGAAATGTTTCTAATCGACTGAGAAGTACTTTATGCCTTCACTATTTCGTTTTGTAAGTACCAGAGCCAGCCACTAGAGGAAGCACTTTCTCTGTTATCAGTCCCTGGTGGTCTAGTGGCTAGGATTCGGTAAATGCTTGAACTCGTATTCATTCTTTGTTCTTTTCCATGCAATGCCCTCCCACTTTATACAGGCCAGACACGCCCAACGTTCAGGGAGGAGCCCCAGAAATGTTTCTAATCGACTGAGAAGTACTTTATGCCTTCACTATTTCATTTTGTAAGTACCAGAGCCAGCCACTAGAGGAAGCACTTTCTCTGTTATCAGTCCCTGGTGGTCTAGTGGCTAGGATTCGGTAAATGCTTGAACTCGTATTCATCTCTTTGTTCTTTTCATGCAACGCCTCGACATAGCGGCCACATTTATACAGGCCAGACAGCCCAACGTTCGAGGGCGGAGCCCCAGACATTGTTTCTAATGTCGACCTGAAAGACAGGACTTTATGTAGCCTTCACTAATTTCGTTTGTAAGTAGCCGGAGGAGCCGATAAGCCACTAGAGGAAGGACTTTCTCTGTTACTAATGAACGGTAAATGCTTGAACTCGTATTCATTCTTTTTCTTTTCATCAGCGCCCTCCCACTTATATAACAGGGGCCAGACACTGCCCCAACACTTCGGGAGGAACCCCAGAAATGTTTCTAATCGACTGAGAAGCTACTTTATGCCTTCCATTTCTTTTGTAAAGTACCAGAGCCAGCCACTAGAGGAAGCACTTTCTCTATTATCAGTCCCTGGTGGTCTAGTGGCTAGTATTCGGCGCTCTCACCGCCGCGGCCCGGGTTCGTTTCCCGGTCAGGGAAGCTAAGTTTTTCTGAAATTGTCCATATAGAAGTTCAGAGCAACCAACTGGATGCCTGGCATTCATTGGTTCTACATAAAGAGAGCTCTTTCGAGCCGGATTCGAACCAGCGACCTAAGGATGGCCATTGACAAGCAACTACAGTCCTCCGCTCTACCAACTGAGCTATCGAAGGTAGGACAAATGGTTCTGTAAACGAACAAAAAAGAAAAGGCCATAGATGCTGCTGAAAATGTCTGTGAATTTTTCCAGTTTGGTTTAGAGCTGGAAAGGAATATCCCAAGTGTTCCGGGGCGGGAAATTTCATTAACCTTTTTGCTTCATTCATAGGCAAAGTGCCTGAATGAAACCAAAAAAACTGGACATTTTACCCTGACATACGTCTGCGTTCTTTCCATGACTTTTCGTGCACTCTCCATCTTCGTGTTTAACTCTGTGAAGAATAAAAAAGGTTGACACAAATGAAAAACCCTTGGCCTTCACAGAGCTAAAAGCAGAAACAGGAACGCTCATTCAAAGCAAGGGCAAGAATTTCAGCTGATATTTGGCTGGTGAAAATCATTGGTACACTCAGTGAAAATGAGCAAAAACAACAGCTCATGAAGAACAGCCCTTAGCTTGGTTACCTCTGTTTCAAATGAAAGTGAGTAGAAGGAGACAAGCGCAAATTCATTCCTATTCATTCTTTGTTCTTTTCCATGCAACGCCCTCCCACTTTATACAGGCCAGACACGCCCAACGTTCAGGGAGGAGCCCCAGAAATGTTTCTAATCGACTGAGAAGTACTTTATGCCTTCACTATTTCGTTTTGTAAGTACCAGAGCCAGCCACTAGAGGAAGCACTTTCTCTGTTATCAGTCCCTGGTGGTCTAGTGGCTAGGATTCGGTAAATGCTTGAACTCGTATTCATTCTTTGTTCTTTTCCATGCAATGCCCTCCCACTTTATTCAGGCCAGACACGCCCAACGTTCAGGGAGGAGCCCCAGAAATGTTTCTAATCGACTGAGAAGTACTTTATGCCTTCACTATTTCGTTTTGTAAGTACCAGGCAAGCCACTAGAGGGAAGCACTTTCCTCTCTTATCAGTCCCTGGTGGTCTAGTGGCTGGATTCGGTAAATGCTTGAACTTCATTCGTCTTTGTTCTTTTCCATCGCAGCGCCCTCACTTTATACAGGCCAGACATGCCCAGCGTTCAGGGGAGGCCCAAATATTTCTGTCGACTGAAGTACTTTATGCCTTCTATTTTAAGTTTGTAAGTACCAGAACCAGCCACTAGAGGAAGCACTTTCTCTGTTATCAGTCCCTGGTGGTCTAGTGGCTAGGATTCGGTAAATGCTTGAACTCGTATTCATTCTTTGTTCTTTTCCATGCAACGCCCTCCCACCTCATACAGGCCAGACATGCCCAACGTTCAGGGAGGAGCCCCAGAAATGTTTCTAATCGACTGAGAAGTGCTTTATGCCTTCACTATTTCATTTTGTAAGTACCAGAGCCAGCCACTAGAGCAAGCACTTTCTCTGTTATCAGTCCCTGGTGGTCTAGTGGCTAGGATTCGGTAAATGCTTGAACTCGTATTCATTCTTTGTTCTTTTCCATGCAACGCCCTCCCACTTTATACAGGCCAGACACGCCCAACGTTCAGGGAGGAGCCCCAGAAATGTTTCTAATCGACTGAGGATTACTCTATGCCTTCACTATTTCGTTTTGTAAGTACCAGAGCCAGCCACTAGAGGAAGCACTTTCTCTGTTATCAGTCCCTGGTGGTCTAGTGGCTAGGATTCGGTAAATGCTTGAAGTCGTATTCATTCTTTGTTCTTTTCCATGCAACGCCCTCCCACTTTATACAGGCCAGACACGCCCAACATTCAGGGACGAGCCCCAGAAATGTTTCTAATCGACTGAGAAGTATTTTATGCCTTCATTATTTCGTTTTGTAAGTCCCAGAGCCAGCCACTAGAGGAAGCACTTTCTCTGTTATCAGTCCCTGGTGGTCTAGTGGCTAGGATTCGGCGCTCTCACCGCCGCGGCCCGGGTTCGATTCCCGGTCAGGGAAGTTAAGTTTTTCTGGAATTGTCCATATAGAAGTTCAGAGTAACCAACTGGATGCCTGGCACTCATTGGTTCTACATAAAGAGAGCTCCTTCGAGCCAGATTCGAAACAGCGACCTAAGTATGGCCATTGACAATCAACTACAGTCCTCCGCTCTACCAACTGAGCTATCGAACGTAGGACAAATGCTTCTGTAAACGAACAAAAAAGAAAAGGCCATAGATGCCGCTGCAGATGTCTGTGAATTTTTCCAGTTTGGTTTAGAGCAGGAAAGGAATATCCCAAGTGTTCCGGGGCGGGAAATTTCATTAAAATTGTTGCTTAATTCATAGGCAAAGTGCCTGAATGAAACCAAAAAAACTGGACATTTTACCATGACATACGTCTGCGTTCTTTCCATGTCTTTTCGTGCACTCTCCATCTTCGTGTTTGACTCTGTGAAGAATAAAAAAGGTTGACACAAATGAAAAACCCTTGGCCTTCACACAGCTAAAAGCAGAAACAGGAACGCTCATTCAAAGCGAGGGCAAGAATTTCAGCTGATGTTTGGCTGGTCAAAATCCTTGGTACACTCAGTGAAAATGAGCAAAAACATTTTCGCTTCTCTTCAAAGCGAGGGCAAGAATTTCAGCTGATATTTGGCTGGTCAAAATCATTGGTACACTCAGTGAAAATGAGCAAAAACAACACCTCATGCAGAACAGCCTTTGAGCTTGGTTACCTCTGCTTCAAATGAAAGTGAGTAGAACGAGACAAGCGCAAATTCATTCCTATTCATTCTTTGTTGTTTTCCATGCAACGCCCTCCCACTTTATACAGGCCAGACAGGCCCAACGTTCAGGGAGGAGCCCCAGAAATGTTTCTAATCGACTGAGAAGTACTTTATGCCTTCACTATTTCGTTTTGTAAGTACCAGAGCCAGCCACTAGAGGAAGCACTTTCTCTCTTATCAGTCCCTGGTGGTCTAGTGGCTAGGATTCGGTAAATGCTTGAACTCGTATTCATTCTTTGTTCTTTTCCATGCAACGCCCTCCCACTTTATACAGGCCAGACACGCCCAACGTTCAGGGAGGAGCCCCAGAAATGATTCTAATCGACTGAGAAGTACATTATGCCTTCACTATTTCGTTTTGTAAGTACCAGAGCCAGCCACTAGAGGAAGCACTTTCTCTGTTATCAGTCCCTGGTGGTCTAGTGGCTAGGATTCGGTAAATGCTTGAACTCGTATTCATTCTTTGTTCTTTTCCATGCAACGCCCTCCCCCTTTATACAGGCCAGACACGCCCAACGTTCAGGGAGGAGCCCCAGAAATATTTCTAATCGACTGAGAAGTACTTTATGCCTTCACTATTTCGTTTTGTAAGTCCCAGAGCCAGCCACTAGAGGAAGCATTTTCTCTGTTATCAGTCCCTGGTGGTCTAGTGGCTAGGATTCGGTAAATGCTTGAACTCGTATTCATTCTTTGTTCTTTTCCATGCAACGCCCTCCCACTTTATACAGGTCAGACATGCCCAACGTTCAGGGAGGAGCCCCAGAAATGTTTCTAATGGGCCTGAGAGGTACATGCCTTCCTATTTGGTTTTGTAGTACCAGAGCCAGCCACTAGAGGAAGCACTTTCTCTGTTATCAGTCCCTGGTGATCTAGTGGCTAGGATTCGGTAAATGCTTGAACTCGTATTCATTCTTTGTTCTTTTCCATGCAACGCCCTCCCACCTCATACAGGCCAGACATGCCCAACGTTCAGGGAGGAGCCCCAGAAATGTTTCTAATCGACTGAGAAGTGCTTTATGCCTTCACTATTTCATTTTGAAAGTACCAGAGCCAGCCACTAGAGCAAGCACTTTCTCTGTTATCAGTCCCTGGTGGTCTAGTGGCTAGGATTTGGCCCTCTCACCGCCGCGGCCCGGGTTCGATTCCCGGTCAGGGAAGTTAAGTTTTTCTGGAATTGTCCATATAGAAGTTCAGAGCAACCAACTGGATGCCTGGCACTCATTGGTTCTACATAAATAGAGCTCCTTCGAGCCGGATTCGAACCAGCGACCTAAGGATGGCCATTGACAATCAACTACAGTCCTCCGCTCTACCAACTGAGCTATCGAAGGTAGGACAAATGCTTCTGTAAACGAACAAAAAAGAAAAGGCCATAGATGCCGCTGCAAATATCTGTGAATTTTTCCAGTTTGGTTTAGAGCAGGAAAGGAATATCCCAAGTGTTCCGGGGCGGGAAATTTCACAAACCCTTTTTGTTTCATTCATAGGCAAAGTGCCTGAATGAAACCAAAAAAACTGGACATTTTACCATGACATACGTCTGCGTTCTTTCCATGTCTTTTGGTGCACTCTCCATCTTCGTGTTTGACTCTGTGAAGAATAAAAAAGGTTGACACAAATGAAAAACCCTTGGCCTTCACAGAGCTAAAAGCAGAAACAGGAACGCTCATTCAAAGCGAGGGCAAGAATTTCAGCTGATATTTGGCTGGTCAAAATCCTTGGTACACTCAGTGAAAATGAGCAAAAACATTTTCGCTTCTCTTCAAAGCGATGGCAAGAATTTCAGCTGATATTTGGCTGGTCAAAATCATTGGTACACTCAGTGAAAATGAGCAAAAACAACACCTCATGCAGAACAGTCTTTGAGCTTGGTTACCTCTGCTTCAAATGAAAGTGAGTAGAACGAGATAAGCGCAAATTCATTCCTATTCATTCTTTGTTCTTTTCCATTACAGCCCTCCCACTTTATGTAGGCCAGACAGACTAGCGTTCAGGGAGGAGTCCAGAAATATTTCTAATGCATTTAGAAGTACTTTATGCCTTCACTATTTCATTTGTAAGTACCAGAGCCAGCCACTAGAGGAAGCCTCTCTGTTATCAGTCCCTGGTGGTCTAGTGGCTAGAGTTCGGTAAATGCTTGAACTCGTATTCATTCTTTGTTCTTTTCCATGCAACGCCCTCCCACTTTATACAGGCCAGACACGCCCAACGTTCAGGGAGGAGCCCCAGAAATGTTTCTAATCGACTGAGAAGTACTTTATGCCTTCACTATTTCGTTTTGTAAGTACCAGAGCAAGCCACTAGAGGAAGCACTTTCTCTCTTATCAGTCCCTGGTGGTCTAGTGGCTAGGATTCGGTAAATGCTTGAACTCGTATTCATTCTTTGTTCTTTTCCATGCAACGCCCTCCCACTTTATACAGGCCAGACATGCCCAACGTTCAGGGAGGAGCCCCAGAAATGTTTCTAATCGACTGAGAAGGACTTTATGCCTTCAATATTTCGTTTTGTAAGGACCAGAGCCAGCCACTAGAGGAAGCACTTTCTCTGTTATCAGTCCCTGGTGGTCTAGTGGCTAGGATTTGGTAAATGCTTGAACTCGTATTCATTCTTTGTTCTTTTCCATGCAACGCTCTCCCACTTTATACAGGCCAGACACGCCCAACGTTCAGGGAGGAGCCCCAGAAATGTTTCTAATCGACTGAGAAGGACTTTATGCCTTCACTATTTCATTTTTGTAAGCACTTTCTCTGTTATCAGTCCCTGGTGGTCTAGTGGCTAGGATTCGGCGCTCTCACCGCCGCGGCCCGGGTTCGATTCCCGGTCAGGGAAGTTAAGTTTTTCTGGAATTGTCCATATAGAAGTTCAGAGCAACCAACTGGATGCCTGGCACTCATTGGTTCTACATAAAGAGAGCTCCTTCGAGCCGGATTCGAACCAGCGACCTAAGGATGGCCATTGACAAGCAACTATAGTCCTCCGCTCTACCAACTGAGCTATCGAAGGTAGGACAAATGTTTCTGTAAATGAACAAAAAAGAAAAGGCCATAGATGCTGCTGCAAATGTCTGTGAATTTTTCCAGTTTGGTTTAGAGCAGGAAAGGAATATCCCAAGTGTTCCGGGGCGGGAAATTTCATTAAAATTGTTGCTTAATTCATAGGCAAAGTGCCTGAATGAAACCAAAAAAACTGGACATTTTACCATGACATACGTCTGCGTTCTTTCCATGTCTTTTGGTGCACTCTCCATCTTCGTGTTTGACTCTGTGAAGAATAAAAAAGGTTGACACAAATGAAAAACCCTTGGCCTTCACAGAGCTAAAAGCAGAAACAGGAACGCTCATTCAAAGCGAGGGCAAGAATTTCAGCTGATGTTTGGCTGGTCAAAATCCTTGGTCCACTCAGTGAAAATGAGCAAAAACATTTTCGCTTCTCTTCAAAGCGAGGGCAAGAATTTCAGCTGATATTTGGCTGGTCAAAATCATTGGTACACTCAGTGAAAATGAGCAAAAACAACACCTCATGCAGAACAGCCTTTGAGCTTGGTTACCTCTGCTTCAAATGAAAGTGAGTAGATCGAGACAAGCGCAAATTCATTCCTATTCATTCTTTGTTGTTTTCCATGCAACGCCCTCCCACTTTATACAGGCCAGACAGGCCCAACGTTCAGGGAGGAGTCCCAGAAATGTTTCTAATCGACTGAGAAGTACTTTATGCCTTCACTATTTCATTTTGTAAGTACCAGAGCCAGCCACTAGAGGAAGCACTTTCTCTGTTATCAGTCCCTGGTGGTCTAGTGGCTAGGATTCGGTAAATGCTTGAACTCGTATTCATTCTTTGTTCTTTTCCATGCAACGCCCTCCCACTTTATATACAATTGAACCGCATTAGCGATTCAGGGAGGAGCCCCAAGTAATTCTAATAGGCGTGCACATACCTTCACTATTTCGTTTGTAAGTACAGAACAAAGCCACTAGAGAGCACTTTCTCATTATCAGTCCCAGGTGGTCTAGTGGCTGGGATTCAGTAGAAATGTAATTTCGTATTCATTCTTTGTTCTTTTCCATACAGCGCCCTCCCACTTTAACCACAGAATGGCAGCAGACCGTAGCGTTCAGGGGAGGAGCCCAGAAATGTTTCTAATGGAGGCAGAAGTACTTTGTGCCTTCATATTTACGTTTTGTAAGTACCAGAGCCAGCCACTAGAGGAAGCACTTTCTCTGTTATCAGTCCCTGGTGGTCTAGTGGCTAGGATTCGGTAAATGCTTGAACTCGTATTCATTCTTTGTTCTTTTCCATGCAACGCCCTCCCACTTTATACAGGCCAGACACGCCCAACGTTCAGGGAGGAGCCCCAGAAATATTTCTAATCGACTGAGAAGTACTTTATGCCTTCACTATTTCGTTTTGTAAGTACCAGAGCCAGCCACTAGAGGAAGCATTTTCTCTGTTATCAGTCCCTGGTGGTCTAGTGGCTAGGATTTGGTAAATGCTTGAACTCGTATTCATTCTTTGTTCTTTTCCATGCAACGCCCTCCCACCTCATACAGGCCAGACATGCCCAACGTTCAGGGAGGAGCCCCAGAAATGTTTCTAATCGACTGAGAAGTGCTTTATGCCTTCACTATTTCATTTTGAAAGTACCAGAGCCAGCCACTAGAGCAAGCACTTTCTCTGTTATCAGTCCCTGGTGGTCTAGTGGCTAGGATTCGGCGCTCTCACCGCCGCGGCCCGGGTTCGATTCCCGGTCAGGGAAGTTAAGTTTTTCTGGAATTGTCCATATAGAAGTTCAGAGCAACCAACTGGATGCCTGGCACTCATTGGTTCTACATAAATAGAGCTCCTTCGAGCCGGATTCGAACCAGCGACCTAAGGATGGCCATTGACAATCAACTACAGTCCTCCGCTCTACCAACTGAGCTATCGAAGGTAAACGAACAAAAAAGAAAAGGCCATAGATGCCACTGTAAATGTCTGTGAATTTTTCCAGTTTGGTTTAGAGCAGGAAAGGAATATCCCAAGTGTTCCGGGGCGGGAAATTTCATTAAAATTTTTGCTTCATTCATAGGCAAAGTGCCTGAATGAAACCAAAAAAACTTGACATTTTACCATGACATACGTCTGCGTTCTTTCCATGTCTTTTGGTGCACTCTCCATCTTCGTGTTTGACTCTGTGAAGAATAAAAAAGGTTGACACAAATGAAAAACCCTTGGGCTTCACAGAGCTAAAAGCAGAAACAGGAACGCTCATTCAAAGCGAGGGCAAGAATTTCAGCTGATATTTGGCTGGTCAAAATCCTTGGTACACTCAGTGAAAATGAGCAAAAACATTTTCGCTTCTCTTCAAAGCGAGGGCAAGAATTTCAGCTGATATTTGGCTGGTCAAAATCATTGGTACACTCAGTGAAAATGAGCAAAAACAACACCTCATGCAGAACAGTCTTTGAGCTTGGTTACCTCTGCTTCAAATGAAAGTGAGTAGAACGAGATAAGCACAAATTCATTCCTATTCATTCTTTGTTCTTTTCCATGCAACGCCCTCCCACTTTATACAGGCCAGACAGGCCCAACGTTCAGGGAGGAGTCCCAGAAATGTTTCTAATCGACTGAGAAGTACTTTATGCCTTCACTATTTCATTTTGTAAGTACCAGAGCCAGCCACTAGAGGAAGCACTTTCTCTGTTATCAGTCCCTGGTGGTCTAGTGGCTAGGATTCCGTAAATGCTTGAACTCGTATTCATTCTTTGTTCTTTTCCATGCAACGCCCTCCCACTTTATACAGGCCAGACACGCCCAACGTTCAAGGAGGAGCCCCAGAAATTTTTCTAATCGACTGAGAAGTACTTTATGCCTTCACTATTTCATTTTGTAAGTACCAGAGCCAGCCACTAGAGGAAGCACTTTCTCTCTTATCAGTCCCTGGTGGTCTAGTGGCTAGGATTCGGTAAATGCTTGAACTCGTATTCATTCTTTGTTCTTTTCCATGCAACGCCCTCCCACTTTATACAGGCCAGACACGCCCAACGTTCAGGGAGGAGCCCCAGAAATGTTTCTAATCGACTGAGAAGTACTTTATGCCTTCACTATTTCGTTTTGTAAGTACCAGAGCCAGCCACTAGAGGAAGCACTTTCTCTGTTATCAGTCCCAGGTGGTCTAGTGGCTAGGATTCGGTAAATGCTTGAACTCGTATTCATTCTTTGTTCTTTTCCATGCAACGCCCTCCCACTTTATACAGGCCAGACACGCCCAACGCTCAGGGAGGAGCCCCAGAAATGTTTCTAATCGACTGAGAAGGACTTTATGCCTTCACTATTTCGTTTTGTAAGTACCAGAGCCAGCCACTAGAGGAAGCACTTTCTCTGTTATCAGTCCCTGGTGGTCTAGTGGCTAGGATTCGATAAATGCTTGAACTCGTATTCATTCTTTGTTCTTTTCCATGCAACGCCCTCCCACCTCATACAGGCCAGACATGCCCAACGTTCAGGGAGGAGCCCCAGAAATGTTTCTAATCGACTGAGAAGTGCTTTATGCCTTCACTATTTCATTTTGTAAGTACCAGAGCAAGCACTTTCTCTGTTATCAGTCCCTGGTGGTCTAGTGGCTAGGATTTGGCGCTCTCACCGCCGCGGCCCGGGTTCGATTCCCGGTCAGGGAAGTTAAGTTTTTCTGGACTTGTCCATATAGAAGTTCAGAGTAACCAACTGGATGCCTGGCACTCATTGGTTCTACATAAAGAGAGCTCCTTCGAGCCAGATTCGAAACAGCGACCTAAGTATGGCCATTGACAATCAACTACAGTCCTCCGCTCTACCAACTGAGCTATCGAAGGTAGGACAAATGCTTCTGTAAACGAACAAAAAAGAAAAGGCCATAGATGCCGCTGCAGATGTCTGTGAATTTTTCCAGTTTGGTTT
>QNUK01002482.1:0-13301 GCA_013621035.1 Clarias magur
CGTGCTCCTGCCTCCGCACGGGTTCCAGGACGCCGTGCTCCTGCCTCCGCACGGGTTCCAGGACGCCGTGCTCTTGACTCCATCGCCCCTCTTCAAGGATTCCGTGACTGCTCTGCCGTCCGACCTCGGCACCAAACTTGGAATAATCTCCTTTCCACTCCAAGGGGAGATCCCTTGCTGCCTCGCTGTAGGGAGGACTGTACTGGGACCTTGGGGAGGGTGTCCGGGTCCTCCTTTGGCGCCCCGGTGGTGCGCCTTTTGGGGGGGGGTAATGTCAGGGATTACCCCTAGAGGGCGACAAAGCGCCCAGAGTTCCTTTGTTTTTTCTGTTTTCTTTGTGGACTCTAATCCCCAGAATGCACCTCAGTCAGGTGATGTGGCGCTCACCTGAACTGAGTTTGCTAATTAGTGTGATTATAAATGTTCCTGAGTTCTGTGTTGTCCTTGTCTTGCTACTGTTTGTCTGGTATGTTCATTATAGCTCTGTGTTCTCCTTGTTCTCAGTGTTCTCCTTGTTCTCAGTGTTCTCCTTGTTCTCAGTGTTCTTCCTGGTTCTGTGTTCTTCCTGGTTCTGTGTTCTTCCTGGTTCTGTGTTCTCCTTGGTTCTATGTTCCTGGCTCTGTGTTCCTAGCTCCGTGTTCTCCTAGGCTCTGTGTTCTCCTGGTTTGTCTATCTCCTAGTCTGTCTGTCTGTCTCCTAGCCTGTCTGTCTTTCAGTCTGTTTGTAATGTCTAGTTCAGTGTAGCTCCATGTTTAGTTTATCCTGGTTTAAGTTCATGTTCTGTTCTGTTTGTTCCCTGTTTTTGTTATCATTAAAATCCTTTGATCACTTCCACCTCTGCTATCATGTCTCTCTTTCGTCCGGCAAGCAGTAACCGTGACAGCGTGTGACAGCTGGCGGCTTTGGACAGTTTCTTTGTCCTGAAGATTATAATGATATGAGCTCAGTTTTTGCTTCATGTGCTGGTCAGTGTGTGGTGTTTCTGTTTGACCACAAGTTATCATGTCTATCCAGGTTTTCCACATGTAACTATAAATGCAGACAAATATTCAGTCACTTTCACTGAGCTGCTTTTGCACCAGTGCATGTGATGTTTAATAAGAGGAAATCAGACAAGTTATTTATAACATGTGTAAAGTAGCAACGACCTTATGAAGTGATCGATGGCGCTGACAATGTGGTGCAAACCTTAGATTCGTTTTACATGAATTAATAAGACTAATAAAGCTCCATTACATATACACCATGTGTCTAATCTTAATTACAGCCAGAATTTTTAATTGGCCTAGAGACTTGCTTCTAAATAGCATGTTTTCACAAAAATTTTAATAAGGAAATTAAAGGAATTAATCTGTGAATCTGAAACAAAAGCATCCAGCATGATATATAAGATATTTTAACAACAAAATGTTCATTTACTGTCAAATTGGGCTTTTTGGTGCAAACCCTTTGAACTGCAGTGCATCAGATATTTAGTCAGTTTAACTGGTCAGTCACTGAATGAAGGCAGGCTGTGGTTTTAGTCTACACAGTAAACTTAGCAGGAAGAGGAACTGCTACAGACACAGTAACAACTTCACGGAGACGCAGGACGCGAAGAAACCTCACATCTTATTTAACAACAGAACAAATCTAACATGAGCTGCTTCTCCATTTTTATTCTCCTAATTTCAAGTAAGTACATTTCTCATGCATTCTTATATTTTCCATGAATGTACAGAGTAAACCTAAAGTATTAAACTAATTTACAACCATCAGTAATATCTTGTTTTAATCAAATGATTTGCACTGAGTAATCGGAGTGTTTTATTGTTCTGTGTGCAGGTGTTGCCAGTCAGACATACAGACATTTTAATGTTAAAACTGGAGCATCAGTCACTATCCCATGTGGTTATGATAGGGAATATATACAGAATAAGAAATACTGGTGCTCTGGTAGAGACTACAGTTTCTGCACAATCCAGGCGTATGCCAATGAAACAAAGGGGGAAGTGACAGTGACTGATAATCCAGCTGAGAGTCTCTTTACTGTGACCATGAATAATCTCCAGACAGGAGACACTGGATGGTACTGGTGTGTTGTAGAGAGAGGTGGACAGCGGGATGTTAGTGAATACCTTTATATCACAGTGAAAGGAGGTACGTATTAAGTTGCAACCTGCAAATACTAATCAGTGTGTTTAGTATTGCTTTTATTGATGATAATTTGAATAATATCCTAATTTAAATAATTATAGTTCACAATATATTTATATCACAGTGAAGGCAGGAATTAAGTTATAAACCATCGATAATTAGTGAATTTATCACAGTTCTTATGAATTATAAATAACTGACTGTATATTTGTGCTCAGTTCCTGATCTGTGTGTGAAGGAGAGCAGAGTGAGAGGTGAGGAAGGAGGCAGCGTCACAGTCCAGTGTCTCTACAGCGCTGAGTATCAGAATAAACAGAAGCAGTGGTGCAGATTCAAAGACAAGAACTGTAACACATTTAAGAAAGGAACATCTCAACATTCAGCAGCACAGATCAGTGATGATGGGAGATCCTTCAGTGTGGAGATAAGAGGACTGAAGAAGAGTGACGCTGGCTGGTACTGGTGCAGTGCAGGAGATCTGCAGGTTCCTGTTCACATCAGTGTCACTGATCCACCTCCAGGTATTATCACACACACACTCACGGGCACCAAAAGAGTGTCAGGGATTTGTGTCATTTTATTGGACAGTTTTTTTCATCATGACAATTTGCTGATTATGCTATCCACAAATTACAATGAATTAATGTTCTTTCTTTTTTGTGTCAAAAAAAAAAAAACACCTATAAAACATCCTCTGTACTCACCTCTACTTTAGTTTGAATGGTCCATCCCCACCTCTGTTCCACAGAATATTGTTTGCACAGTGAATGTTTAAATCCAGAATGTACGCAAAATTAAAATCTGTTTACCGGGAAAGAGATTTATAGTTACATAAAATTGAAGGAGAAAAGAGAATGTGACAACATAGCGAAATGTCTACTGATGAATTAACACTCTAGGGCTCAAATGAAAGTTTAAAGTCAACACTGGGGATTTTCTCTGAGTTTCTTACAGTCGGTTTGTTTATGCTGGTATTTGTCTATATACATGTGCACATGAAGTGATTAATTTTATTTCCACCTGATGATTATATAACAGTTAATTCCATTGCAGCTTTTGTGAGTCTGACAACAGTCTCTCCCCAAACCCAACTCCCAGCTAAAGAAGAAGAAACAGCGCAAGTTGGTGGTAGTTGCCGTTTAACACTGTTGTTCTAATTAAAAGCCAACAGTCGACAAATTGTCTTTTTTTTTTTCTTTCATATTTTCAGCTTCATCCAGCTTGTCTTGTTGTTTGGAATAAAATCTTGTAGAAAATTAATAGGATATGTTTTGACCAAAAGTTTATGGCTCACAGTCTGTATACAGGGTATCAAAATAATGTTTTATATAATATTATGTGTTCATGCTGTAAAAGCTTTAAATGTGTCATATGGGTTTGGGACTTGGTCTGTTTGGCTATGCCAATTAAAAAGAGCTGGCTTTGTCAAAAATCTGCACACACTGATCCCTTATTTAAGAAATTATGTGATGAATTCTTTTTCTTTTTCTTGGTTTTGACAGCAACGACTACAACACCAGCTACAACACAGACTACACCGGCTACAGCATCGACTACACCGGCTACAACACCGACGACAACAGTGACGACAAGAGCGCCTACAACCAGTAAACAAGCCACTACATCCATGTAAATAGAAAAGCATGCAGTTATTCTATACAGTTTGCAGATATCCATGCTTCTCTGTATTCTCCACGCAGGAGTTCAGGGTCTTGACTTAAGAATGAGAGCTATTCAAGAACATAGAACGTTTAAAAAATAATTATATTTGGTAGAGTGCTGTGAAGAAGTGTTCGCCCCTTCCTGATTTTAGACCTGTAGAATCAAGAAATCACTTAAATGGAACCTGACTGACAAAGTGAAGCATGTTAAAAGATCAAAAAAGCGACACGATTATAAAAAAAAAAAAAAATCGATGTGGAGAGGTGTCAGGGCCTGAGCTTGGCATGAGGAATCCAGTCGCAGAAGATTGACAGTTGAGATCAGAAGAGAGAGAAAGAGTGCCTTTTTTGTAGAAGAGGCATGGCTGAGAGTGAGAATGCCAGTGGATATAGCTGTGTATCCAGGCGGTGCAACAAAGCCAAATTGTTACGCACAATACGTGGTCGAGGAAGTGGAACCATAGATCAGTCCAGTCCAGTCAGCGTAGGAACAGAATCAATACGTTAGAAAAAGATGTGGTTGAGAAAGTGGAAGCGAAGGTGAGTGCCATAAATCCAATCAGCGTAGGGACAAAACCAAATCGATAGACAGAGTCGTAGTCAGAAAGCAGAAGCGTGAGATCGGAGCTGTGAAATCCGATAGCAAAGCGATGAATCCAAAACATGAGAGGAAAAGGAAACACAATCCAAGAAGAAAAAAAAAAAAAACAAGAAAGAATTGGACAAGAAAGCATGCAATAATCTGGCAGAGAGACAGCCGGAAAAATAGTGCTACATGATTATACTCAATTCAAATATGCTACAAGTCACTGTAAATACTGACATGTAATTCCCTCTTTGGATAATACTATATCACTGCCCTCACTGTTTAATGCTGCAGCAGGTGCATTTGCGTGCAGCTTTTGCGTGTTATAATGTCTTCACGCATCTGTAAATGTGTGTTAATATTTATGCAAATATTATCTCTCTTCACTTGGAGAAAACAAAGTGTACCGTCATGCCGGTGCGCTCCAGCCACAGTATGACTGTGTATGTAGAGAGTGCAGGTGGGACGTACAGTATGTCTATTTCTGTAGACAATGTTTATAGGTCGCGTCTATCAGTTTACAGCATGATATGAGGTCATTATCATATTGTTAACACTTGGTAACAGTTTGTAATAGTCAATAGCATCTTTTTAATTTATGTCAGTAGTGACGTTACAGTAGAAGATGATTTAATTCCTTAATGGCCTGCTATTGAAATGTTATTATATTCATAACACGTCATAGCAAATCCGGCTCACAGGGGCCAAGGGGCCCTTAGATTGGCCATGGTGATGCTGTAGGCTATGAATGATAAAACAGACGTGTGTAAATAGGTGAAGAGGTGTGTGATAAAATCTCGTTATAAATAGGCTGAACCTGAGGAATCCTTGGGGAAGCCATGTAATTAGGCATTGCTGTGCACCTCTCTCATGAAAGCTTCATGAACCCCGACAGGCCAGGCAGTGCTTGTTCTTCGACCGCTTTGATTCTGTGTATATCACGTAAATATGACACAATGAACCTGAACCTTATGCCGTGTCCAGACATTGGGATACATGAAATTATTGGACATGAAATTCACACTTCTGAGATTTTACCTACTGTTGCTTGAGTGACTTGGAAAATATCAATACACATGTATTTTTTTTGTAGAGCAAATAATTCAGTCAGTCTGCGCTAAAAATTTTTGTCTATAGTGGAAGTAAACCCCCCATCCACTGGTACCTGGTGGCCCTCCTTTTTCTACTGGTGATACTGGTCATCATCATCGGCATGTTAAGAATGAAAAGGAGTAAGTTTCCCTAGTATGTCCTTCATTTTGCATTTCTGCATTTGTCTAGCGGTACAGGTTATTATTATTATGTATTATTATTATATATTATTATTATTATTATTAGTTTTCTTAATTTAATATAGCGGAGTTCAGTAGAATAAGAGAAAGTTTTCTTTATTCTCTCTTTATAACTTCCAGAAGCACAGAATCAAATCAGGACCAGAGAGAGGAGCAACGACACTTTGGTTCACACTGTATGTACTGCATTTGATGATGTATGATGTAATGCAATTATCATGTTATCTTTTATTTTCATACTGTTAGTATCGTATAACATGTGCATGTGTGTGTGTGTGTGTGTGTGTGTGTGTGTGTGTGTGTGTGTGTTGTGTGTGTGTGTGTGTGTGTGTGTGTGTGTGTGTGTGTGTGTGGTGTGTGTGTATGTGGTGTGTGGGTGTGTATGTGTGGTGTGTGTGTGTGTGTGTGTGTGTGTGTGTGTGTGGTGTGTGTATGTGTGTATGTGTGTGTGTGTGTATGTGTGTGTGTGTGTGTGTGTGTATGTGTGTGTGTGTGTGTGTGTGTATGTGTGTGTGTGTGTGTGTGTATGTGTGTGTGTGTGTGTGTGTGTGTTGTGTGCGCGTGTCTGTGTGTGTCTTTCACTAAACAACCCACTGTAACAGCTGAAAACTCTGTTCTATACAGCACTGTTTCTAAGCCAAAGGTAAATCAGCAGTCTATTTCTATGTTTGTTTTAAATTGTTATTATCATTATTATTATTATTATTATTATTGCTGTTGTTGTTGATTTAGCAAAGCATCTTTTTACATCCACAGGCTTCAGCATCAGAAGGTATTGACCAGGACGTGACCTACAGCTCTGTACATTTTACTGCAGAGAAAAAAAAACTAAGTTAATTCCTTTAAAATTCTAAAATCTATATAAATAAAAGAAGGTTTTGTCTGTGCATTGGTCAGAACTCATACTTTCATTGATATCGATTCATTCATCGGAGGACCTGAATTTATGTCTGTCCAGTGAGATTTTGTCAAAGCATCATGCAAAACTGCCTGGACAGAATTTAAGGAAACTTTTCCAGTACTTTGCCAGGTACAGTATTTAACTGTTGAGTAGAGAGAACTTATGAACTTTTGAGCAGTTGTGTGCAAAGCTGCCAACTCTCACACACTGAGCATGAAACACACCCAATCACTCACTTCACACGGTCTCATGCCACACCTCCAATTTCTCACACATTCATAGTCAAAACAATTGTCTGGGGAAGACGCGAGCAAAATCGCTGAACTCCAGCCTACTTCTTACGGCTTTTATTTTGAGGGCGAATCGCTACATCGTTCCCAAAGTTAAACAAGAGCTGGAGCATTAAAGGGCCAGTGAGGGCAGTGACACAGAATTATCCAAAGAGGTAAACACATGGTTATTTACAGTGGCAGAAAATATTTGAATTGTTTAATCATGTAGCTCTTTTATATTTATAAAAACACTCAAACCTGATTAAGAGGGAATCATGCTTATATTTGGTATCAATAATGACTGTACTTTCTCCATTTATCATCTTCATTATAATACTATATAGCATTAGTGGTAGTAGTGTCTTTGCATTTGCTTTCCTTTTCGGGAGTTTTATGACTTGCCATTATGGCACCCTTTGAATCTTTTAATCTCTCTCTTTCTCTCACTCTCTCTCTCTCTCTTTCTCTCTCGCTCTCAGTTCCAATGGCTTATCCACTTCTGTGGACTTTTCTGTCCGATATTTTTCATCTGTTTGTGCAAGTTTCCTTGCTGCCCCCATAAATGAACTTTGTTCCACATCTCCTGCATGACTGCTGCACTTCACAGAATATTTTGTGCTTTGTTTTTATTCTCTCCTAATCAGGTTCGTAAGGCCCTGAGTGTTATTATCATTATAAATATTGATACAATGCTTTGTGTATGATTAAACGCAATGAAACACAAAAATATTTTAATAATAATTTCATCTGTCCTGTGTATAAATTATTATCATTATTATGAAACAAGAGAGATATGAATGAAGAAGGTAAGAAGCCCAGTAAGACCACTTATGTACAGTATAGGGCTCAAGCTTTTTTGAAATGTTGTCAGCTATGGTTATGTGCCAGATAGAAACAGTACGCAAGTTTTTACAGCATACTGCAGATGCAACAAACTGTGGATGCATCTATAATCAACCACTGGATTATATCCACAATCACTGGACAGACTTGAATAAAACTTCTTCAGTACTTGGATATCCTGGATGTTGAGTAAAAGCAATTTTATTTTTTTTGAGTTTTATGTTTTTTAGATTTTATGTTATGTGATGATTTTTAATATATTTAATAATCTATTTTAAAATAAACTATTAATTAACTACTTGCTCAATGCAAACAAACATCTGCACCAATAGATATTCGTTTGAAAAGCTAAAGTTAATATTTTTACTGGGATTAGTTTATATTGAAACAACAGAGAAACGAACGAGTGAATTTTAACACACTGGAGTCGTTTTAAAACTTAATCCAGTCTACTTTTTTGAATTCTCAAAAACATAGATTGTATTTGCCTGACAACGAACGAAGTACAACTTAGTGTAAAAAAGGTGTAGGATAGACAATTACAATTTTTTTTTATTATTTGTATTAATAAGTACTGAAAGACAGACAGACATGTACGTGGGCTTCAGCCTGAAATAATAATGTCGCTGATTACATTAAAGCTGATCAACTCATGTTTACCTTTAACATTTTAACTATTTCTACTATCATCTAACTAGTGTATAATAGTAATAGTTGAACTATTTAATTATTTAACTGTCAATGACAAGTACTTATGCTAGTTAATTATATTCCAGTACAATCCAAGCTATGAATTAAAGTTAAATCCATAATCCCCAGTTTACTCACTAATTTGCCAGGTTTGATATTGAGACTCTTATTAGTCTTTAATTCTATTGTCTTTCAGGTGTCTCCAAAAGCCACTGATGAGACCATATACAGCTCTGTTGTCCGCCATTAAGGAGTGTGTGATTGACAAACACTTAACATGATCCTCAGTCATTCAGAAAACACCAGTTTTCTTACTGCCACATGACAACTGCTAAAGCTATCTCTATACAATTCCTTCTGCACCAGTCATGGTTTGCCTCCACATGGTATACTGCAGTCCAGCGCTTAAACTCCTCATGTGTGTATAACACAACATATTAGGAACCTACACAAATGCATGTATATAAATGTATGAAACAAAAACAATTGGTGTTTGCTAACAAAATGATCAATTCCAGCATATAATATATTTATGTCTTCTTATATATATTTCTCACTTTTGCATATACAAAAGCAAGGATTAAAAAATGTGAAACATGCACATGCCTGGTAAACATTTAATGCAATTGTTTTATTTTGACAATCATTACTGTTTTATTTAAAATAAGAATGTATCACTTATTATTGTGACAGTATTTTATAGCTAAATACCCAATTTTTCACATCGTTTCACTTTTTATATTTACCTAATTCATATTTTATTAATATGTAATATTATAATATATTTTATTTTAGATTACTATATATTTTATAATATATTTTATTTTATAATATAATATTTTATTCATTATGAATATTATAATATTCATTATCTTATATATACTTAATTAAATTATGAAGGTATAACTAATTATTTCTTTTTGTTGTTTTCATATACTGACAGTTGACAGTTCTGGTTGTGTTTCTGTTACACATTTCAAATAAAGATTTCCTGTAATACTGTACATTAATATTATTTTACACTGCTGATAGATGATTGGTTATTGGTATAAACCAGCATTTTACTGTATTTAAAATTTTATTTACATAGTTTGCATTTTGTGTGATTCCCAAATAAGGTTTTAAGAGTTTATTGCAAAGCAAAAATTTCTTATCCTCATTTAGAAGAATAACTCTTTGGATGGAGAAACTGCACAGAATCCAGAGGCAATTGCAAGCATCTTTTGTGTCTTTTGTTTAAAGTAGATTTTTGTAAAATTTAGAAAGCTGATGACGGGGCATCTCGGTGTGACAGATTAACATTAAATATAAATGTTAGAAACAAAAGCAAATAAAGATTAATGAAGATTCCAGAAATGAAAGAAGCAGAAACACTAAAGAGATCATAGAACGACTTCCTTGCTAAATGGGGCCTCTAGTGGCCAACAATGGTACTACCACACAAAAGTGCGGTAGTACCACTCTTGAAAGAAAAGGAACGCCCTGCAATAGTTACTTTAATGTTTTAAAATATGTTAAACAAGCCCCCATACTATATATATATATATATATATATATATATATAAAACATTAAAGTATATATAAACAAATGCAGTGCAAAACTACAAAACCCACTAGCTCCTGCACATCACCTAAGGACCCCCATGACACCCACCATGTCACATGACTGTCTGCACCTGATTTATGCTTATGTTAATGCACAGTGTATTCAAGACTCGTCTGTCTTTTGTCATTTGTTTTAAAGTGTACCCTCTAGTCCAGGGGTGGGCAAACTTTTTGATTCGTGGGCCACATTGAGTTCTAACATTTGACAAAGGGGCCGGAACAGGAGCAGATAGATGGCATGCTTTGGTCAAAGGGTCAAAGGGTAAAGTGCAAACATGGAGTAATAGGCCTACGCTTCACCTCAACAAAGCCAAATTATCTAGAGTGCGCCATCTAGTGAGGAAACATCAGAATTACAGGGGAAATAAAACATGAACAAGGTTAATTTATTAAATTTTTTCAAGTTTGGCGGGCCGGATCAAAACGTTAAATGCGCCGCATGTGGCCCCCGGGCCATAGTTTGCCCATGCCTGCTCTAGTCTGTTTGGTAATTGCACAGGCAAACAGAATAAAACAACCTATTTGCACTTACAGTATATCTACCTACACTACTAAAACTATGACACTGGAATGACACTCACCTAAAGTATTATTAGGAACACCATACTAATACAGTATTTAACCCCCTTTCGCCTCCAGAACTGTCTTAATTCTACGTGGCATTGATTCAACAAGGTGCTAGTTTAGATCTGGTGACTGTGGGGGCCATTTTAGTACAGTGAACTCATTGTCATGTTCAATTTGAAATGGTTCGAGCTTTGTGACATGGTGCATTATCCTGCTGGAAGTAGCCATCAGAGAATGGGTACATGGTGGTCATAAAGGGATGGACATGGTCAGAAACAATGCTCAGGTAGGCCGTGGCATTTAAACGATGCCCAATTGGCACTAAGGGGCCTAAAGTGTGCCAAGAAAAGATCCCCCACACCATTACAAAACCACCAACAGCCTGCACAGTGGTAACAAGGCATGATGGATCCATGTTCTCATTCTGTTTACGCCAAATTCTGACTCTACCATTTGAACAGAAATCGAGACTCATCAGACCAGGCAACATTTTTCCAGTCTTCAACTGTCCAATTTTGATGAGCTCATGCAAATTATGGCCTCTTTTTCCTATTTGTAGTGGAGATGAGTGATACCCGGTGGGGTCTTCCGCTGTTGTAGCCCAGGTTTGAATACCAGCCACACTCGATTCCCGTCTCTGTGTGTATGGCATTTTCATGTTCTAGTTCAGTGCTTGGTGGGTTTTCTCCAGGTACACCGGTTTTCTCCCTCAGTCCAAAGATCTGCAGATTAGGCTAATTGACATGCCCATAGTATGCGTGTGTGCACTGCGATAGATTGCCCATACAGCTGCAGCCTCCCATGCCTTGTGTCATGCACACTCATAACACGACCGGCACTAGGACCCGGAAGTAATACGGTCGGGTTTCAGGAAGCATAAAAGGAAACAAGATGACGCCTCACATCGCTCAGTCATTGAGTTATGCCCATGCTATCGCCGACGCCTCGCTCGTCCAAACGTGAGTACTCACTTTTTTGGGTTATCGCTTCTGATTGGGTGTGTGTATTTAGAACGCGGGTTTATTTGTGTAAACTCTTGCTCTCGCTTCGGGAGAGTTCTAAGAATAACTAGCGTGGTTATCCTGCCTGCTCGCGCTACTTCCGCGTTTGGGTTTACCATCCACGCTACAGGGCTAACTGCTAGTCTTCTGCTTCATCTCCGGTTAGCCAGTGACAGAATGACTGAGCCCCCGGCAGTAAACCCAGCGGAGTTTGCTCACCTCTGCGATGTGGTTGACCGGCATGCTAAGCTGATCGATCAGCTCCGTAGTGAAGTCGCATCGCTCCGCACGGAGCTCCAGGGCGTCGGGGCCTTGCGCCGCGAGGTGGCGGAGCTGCGACATGAGAATGCGATCCTCTGCGGGGCGGCCGCTCAGCCGGCTGTGGCCACGCCCATCGCAGCGGCTGCTGCGCCGCCAACTCCCTCTCCACCTTCTGATGTTTTTCTATCTTTACCGGATAAATGGAATGGCACGGATGGGAAGTGCAGCGTTTTTCTAACTGCATTGGATCTTGTGTTTGAGTTTAATTCCACCAGATACACCACAGACCGACTGCGCATTGCTCTTCTCGTTTCGTTGCTATCCGGGCAGGCAGCTGAGTGGGCCACGGCGGTTTTTCGTTCAGACTCAGACGTCGCCTACTCCTACACAGAATTCACCCGCCAGCTTAAACTCACCTTTGAGCATCCGGCTGCTGAGGTGGAGACCGACTCTAAATTATACCATCTAAAGCAGGGAGGGTCGTCCGTGAGCCGCTACACCGCGGAGTTTCGCACTCTCGCCGTACAGACCGACTGGGGAGACTCCGCACTCCGGACGGCCTACTACGAGGGACTGGCTTCACGGATAAAAGACGAGCTCGCCGGACGAGAGCTCCCAGCGACCTTGGAGGGCTTAATTCAACTCGCCCTCCGGATCGACCAACGTCTGCTCGTTCGCCCCAAGCCAGCTCCCCGTACCTTGTCACCCATCATGACAGCACTACCTCACACCACGCCCTTCCTCTCCCGCTCTCCAGTTCCAGAAGTCCACGCCTCATTCACTGCAGCACCCACCAGAACCGTCGGTACTCCACCTCCCGCCGTGGTTGACACAGGAGCCGGGGAACCCATGCAATTAGGGTGCGCCTCCTTAACCGCTGCAGAACGGGAACGCCGCTTTAGAGAGGGGCTCTGCGCGTATTGTGGATCTTCTGCACATCATCGAGCCATCTGTCCTCTGCGGCCGGGAAACGCGCAGCCCCGGTGAGAAATGGGAGGAACTCACCGGGTCCCATGTCCCTCTCCACCACCCTGACCAGTGATTCCCGTCTCACGGTGAAAGTACATCTCCAGTTTGGCCACAAACGGGTCGGAAGTACCGCGTTCGTCGACTCCGGGGCAGCAGGTAACTTCATTGACTCTTCCTATGCCAAAAAATTGGGGATAAAGATCGAGGCGTTATCCCAGCCCGTAACCATTACATCAGTCGACGGTCGGCCTCTTTCCTCCAGCCCCATCTCCTTTCAAACCCAACCTATCACCCCCATCATCAACCAGCATCGAGAACAGATTCAGTTTTACACCACCACCATTTCATCACCACCCATCATCCTCGGACACCCTTGGCTGCTGCAACATGACCCGCTCATATCCTGGACCCAAAGCCGGATCCTACAATGGGGGCCGACCTGCACTGAGCTTTGCCTACGGGCCGAGGCTGGGACGTGCTCTAGGGAGTCCGAGGACCCCGATGTCGACACAGACAA
>QNUK01002483.1:0-7500 GCA_013621035.1 Clarias magur
ACACACACACACACACACACAAACACAGACACAAACACACACACACTCACACAGACACTCACTCACACACTCACTCACTCACACACACACACAAACACACACACTCACACAGACACACACACAGACACACACACACACACACACACACACACACACACACACACACACACACACACACACACACACACTACATGCAATATTATAATAATTATTCATTCTATAGTACTATTCTGTACGAAAAACACTACACACCTGAACCATACATGAAACACTGCAAACACAGACCTATACGACACACACACACCACACAAATATACACAGACACAGACACACACACACACACACACACACACACACACACACACACACACACACACACACACACACACACACACACACACACACACGCGCACGCACGCACGCACGCACGCACACACACACACACACACACACACACACATTTTCTGTGTTTCCACATTCTACCCATTTCACAGAAACGATGACCTGCTCAAGCCCTTGTGCTATTATAGTCATCACCAAACCCGAACAACATTGAGACAGCTAGCATTGGCGTATCAGGAAGAGACATCCAGGAATAGTGATGCCTTAAACTTATGTCATATTTGTTTAATAGGTCTTAGCATGCTGAAAAGGCACACAAGTTGTGAAGTTCAAACAAGTGGCTATGGCAAACCTGCTTGGGCCCGCTCATCCTTGCTTGTAACTATATTTCTGCTTTGTTTTTAGCCAGACCAGGGAACAGTATATGCCTGTATGGAGCCATTAATGTTCCTCGCCTGACTGTGTCCCCAATGGGTCCCCATTGTGATGTTGCTGTCGATGGACCTGCCAGAGTACTGAACAAGACTGGCTTAAGTGAGCTTGAGGAGGTGTTTATCCTCATCGACAGGCGAGGAGTAATCAACTGTATGCAACTGAAATTAAATCTTTGTTGCATCTTCAATGACCGATTCAAATACCGATGTACCTTCTTGCCTTCAACCTTAAGCAGATTTTTTTGGGGGGAACTCTTAAATCCACTGTTCTGGGTGAGGCTCTTGGTCTTGGGGGCTTCCTCTGGAAGCATGGGTAGCCAACTTGGCTGCAGGGAGCAGATTGATCAAGCAGTCCTAGATTCTTTGTGCGGGGTGTCCAAGTTTTTGGCCCTTCCTCTTCGAGAATACCTTCCTATGAGCCCACCTGTTTGTGAAAGACTGGGGAAGAGAGTTGTAGATTTTTTAGTTAACTTAGATGCTATGACTCTATCTGCTCAAAAAAATGCCACAAGTATCCCACGCATTTCCCCAAATGTACCGCTGCCTATTATGGAACGCTCACCACTTAGCACATCATACAGCTCTTCAGCTCTGTGTGCCTTTAATTTCTGTGCCACAAGGGTGGTTCCTAGCAAAGTTTGCAACAGCAATAAGCGATAAGCTGAGCTGGGAAGTTCCAGGAATTCAAACACATCCTGAACACACACCCCCACACGCACGCACGCACGCACATACGCACACATATACTACAATCTATACATACACACATACTACACATTTACCAAACACACACACACTAGATACCCACATCCTACACACGTACATCTTAGACTTACACATACACACAACCATTACACATGCTTTCTAGACACATATAAACACATACGCTCAATACAAACACACACTCACATCCCAATTACACATAGCACACAGACAACACACATAATAAATGAATAATAACCACAGACAAACACACATCTCACACACATCCTACAACCAAGGTGCGACCACAGTTGTTTGGTCCCCCTCATCGCTGATTGTTATTATATTGCTTTTTTGTCTTTCGGCTGTTCCCTTTCAGGGGTCGCCACAGCGAATCATCCACCTCCATCTAACCCTATCCTTTGTATCCTCTTCTCTCACGCCGACTACCTTTATGTCCTTTCTAACTACATCCATCCTCTTTGGTCTTATAGACCTCCTGCTTGGCAGTTCCAACCTCAGCATCCCTCTACCGATATATTCACAATCTCTCCCCTGAACATGTCCAAAACACCTCAGTCTGGCCTCTCCAAAACATCTAAGATGTGTTGGCACTCTGATGACCTTATTCTTAATCCTATCCATCCTTGTCATGCCCCAAGAGAACCTCAACATCTTCATCTCCACTACCTCCAGCTCTGCGTCCTGTCTTTTCTTCAGTGCCACTGTCTCTAAGCCATAGAGCATGGCTGTTCTCACCACTGTCTTGTACACCTTTCCTTTCATTCTCGCTGAGCTAGTCTTTTATCACTCAGCACACCTGACACTTTTCTCTACCCGTTCCTTCATTCCTCCGTTTTCCAGAACATACCTCAACCTCTTCAAATTTTCCTCCACCTGTTCCCTGCTCTTGCTTACAAAGCACAATGTCATGTGCAAACATCATAGTCCATGGTGACATGGACTATGATGTTACCATGGACTATGATGTTTGCACACGACATTGTGCTTTGTAAGCATAACCTTTGTAAGCATAACCTCATCTGTCATCATGTCCATCACCAGATCCTTGATCACTCCACCTCGAACTCTTCTGTCACACCTACAGCACATCTCAACACTGTCTTACAGCTCTCATACATGTCCTGCACCACTCTAACATACTTCTCCGCCACTCCAGACTTTCTCATACAACACCACAGAGCCTCTCTCGGCCACCCTGTCGTATGCTTTGTCTAAATCCACAAAGATACAAAACAACTCTATATTACCTTGTCTGTACTTCTCCATCAGCATCCTGAAAGCAAATAGTGCATCTGTTGTACACTTTCTAGGTATGAAACCATATTGCTGTTCACAAATGCTCACCTCTGCCCTTAACCTAGCTTCCACTACTCTTTCTAAAAAGGTTCATTGTAAGGCTCATCAGCTTTATGCCTCTGTAATTGCCACAGCTCTGCACATCTCCTTTGTTCTTAAAAATTGGAACCAATACACTTCTTCTCCATTCCTCTGAAATCCTCTCACTCTCCATGATCTTGTTAAACAAACAAGTTAGAAACTCTACTGCAACCTCTCCTAAGCACTTCCATACGTCCACAGGTATGTCATCAGGACTAACAGCCTTTCCACTCTTCATCCTCTGTCATGCCCTCCTCACCTTACTAATATTTGCTACTTCCTGCCACTCACCTCTTCTACTCTTTGTTCTCTTTCATTTTCCTCATTCATCAACTCTTTAAAGTATTCCTTCCATCTTCCCATCATGCTCCCGGCATCTGTCAGTACTTTTCCATCGTTATCTTTAATCACTCTAACATGCTGCACTTCCTTCCCATCTCTATCTCTCTGATTCACCAACCTGTACAGATCCATGGGAAAAACAAATTGAACCTTGATCCTAAGCTTCTAGCCTTGCTACCTTTCCACCTTGTCTCCTGGACACACAGTATGTCCACCTTCCTTCTCTGCATCATGTCAACCAACTCTCTTGCCTTCCCTGTCATAGCCCCAACATTCAAATTCCCCACTAACCCTCCTAAACTCATGCCTCCTCTCCTTTGTCGACCAACAGTAGCCTAATTTCCACCAGGAGCCTGTAGGTCAAAAGCACTGGTGGAGGTCGGTATTAACCCGGGCCGCGACCGATCCAGTATGGAAATGAAATTTGTGATTCGCATCATTGATTTGACAAATGTTTTACGTCAGATGCCCTTCCTGACACAACCCTCTGCATTTATCCAGACTTGGGCTGGCACAAGAAGACACTCTGGATTGCATTGCTTGTAAATTTATTCTTTTCATTTTAAAAGTCCGCATGGCCAACTTATTGGCCTTCATCTTCAGTGAGCTCCTCGGTGGACAACCAGACCGGGGAATAATATGTGCCTGGTTTGGGCTCATAAGCGTTCCTCAACTGACCATGCATGCCGGGTCCCCACTGTGATATTGATGGTGATAGACCCGCCAGAGTGCTGCACAGAACTGGCATGAGCAAGCTCGAGGAGGTGTTTATATTCATTAACTGGGGAGTGACCGGCGTTACGCAACCGAAATTGCCCAATGGCCCGACGTACTGATGTACATTCTTGACATCAACCTTTAGCAGCAGGTTGTTGGGGAACTTCTAGACCCACTGTGAGGTACTGGGTCTTGGGGGCTTGCTCTGGGAACGTGGGTAGATGGTAGGCCAAACTGGCTGCAAATTGATCACATAATCCTAGGTTCTTTGTGGGAGGAAGAGTGCAATTTCTGTCCCTACCTCTTTGAGAATACCTCCTATAAGTCCAGCTGTTTGTGAGACACTGGTGAAGGGGGGTGTTGGTGGATGAGATTGCTCAGACCCTATGATTCTATCTTCTTGACAAGATTAACTCCATTAACTCCACAAATTACACTGTAATTACCTAAAGACACTCACAAACTTTACATACATATCCTAAACACACCCCACACTCACACACACAGACACACACTTCACACACAGATGACATAGACACGACACTCACAAACATACATACACGTACAGTACTACACACACTACATATACTATACACACACACATATACTCACACACATGTGCACACACACTATAAACAAACACTGACACACACAAACTACTCATCCTACACATACCGTACACATCCTACACACACACGCATCTTACACACAGTACACATCCTACACACACCCTATTCCTGCTGCACAAATGAAGACCGGGCCCAAGCACCTGCGCCATTGCAGTCGTCACCATGCAATCACTAGCAATGACACATAGAAAGAGATGTCCAACCCCGACGATGACTTAAACTTAAGTCCTATTTAGTGACATCATTGTCCAGTGGGTTTTAGGGGTCTCAACATGCTCAAAAGTCACTCAGGTTGTGCGGTGCATCTGGGTGCCTATGACCAACACTTTTATGCTTGGGCCCTCTCATCATTGCTTTCAAATATATTTCTTCTTTTTATTTTTTTAAAAGGCTGCAGGGCCAACTCCTAGGTTTTCATCTTCTGACAGAACTTCTTGTTGGACTTCCAGACTGTCGTATGGTATGCGCCAGCCTGAGACCCACGAGTGTTCAATGTACCCACCAGAGGGCTGCACAGTACTGGCTTGAGCAAGCTTGAGGTGGGGTTCATCTTCATCGACCAGAGAATGACCGGTGGTAAGCAACCAAAATGAATGCTAGGTGTATCTTATATGGCCCGATGGACTTCTTGGCATACACCTTCAGCAGGAAGTTCTTTGGGGAACTTTCAGACCCATTGTCCTGGGTGAGTCTCCGGGCCTAAGGGCTCTTGCTCTGAGAACATGGGTAGAAGGTGGCCAAATTGGGGCCTACAGGGAGCAGCTTGATCATCCTAGGTTCTTTGTGGGGCTGACGGTGGATGTTTTGGCCCTACCTCCTTGAGAATACCTGAGAACTAGTCCACCTGTTGTGGGTGGTTCAGATAGCTCTATGTGACTCTAGTATGCTCTAGATAGCTCTAGTATGACCCTAACTGCTTGACAAAGTGTCATGAGTAAACCATTAATTTCAAGAAACATTGTAATTTGCATTCACACTCATCATACTGTCCTTCAGCCTTGTCTGCATGCTTTTCATTGCCGGGGGATTTTCATTCTTTGTGGCTCTTCGCAACAGTCGCAGCAAACAGCAGCGATAAGCTGAGTTGGCCAGATTTGGAGTTCCAGGAATTTTCCTACTGTAGCCAAGCATGGTAAATCTGTGACACCTATCATGTCTGCCTAGATGTGAAATGCCTAGTTTCAGGTTTATGTTCTTGATCAACCGACCAGTGTTTACAGTTTGATGATTCTGGGAACCTGGTTCTGAAGCAGGTGAAGACCTGGCCAATAGAAACCTGCACTGTTGTTTTGAGAATACTTTTAGAAAGGCTGCAACTTACAGCAACTTGACTGACTTGGAGGAGTACACATCAGCGACCAGTTACTTCAACCAGCGCACCGATGATGCTGTCTCCAAGAACATCATCTCACGAACAACCAGAAACTTTACTGGATTTACTGTGGAGGTGTGTGCACTTGTGAAGACCCGAGACTTCACCATCAGAATAGCAAGGGCCAACCTTTCCCGGGCCATAGAGACGAAGCGCGCACATGCCCAGAGAATGCTCATCCAGTCATGTGGCAGGGCATACAAGCCATCACCACCAAAAAGACATCACCAATGGAAACTCACCATCACCCGCCTGTGACAGCGACGGCTCCATTCAATTCCTCAAATTGCAGAGGCTAACAGTCTGATGTAGGCACAACAACTTGTTTCTGAACCTTGCTAAAATGACATGGACATGACTGTTGACTTCTGGAGGACACAGAGCGGCAACCGATGAACATCAGCTGCTCCTGTGTGGAGATCGTCAACAGCACCAAATTCCTGGTTGGCCATCTGGAGGAGAACCTCACTTGGTCCCTCCACAGCAGCTCCTTGCACACGATAGCATCAAAAACATCTTCTCTTCCTGAGATGGCTGAGGATGGCTCAGCTTCCACTACCGATCCTTACCACTTTCTATAAAGGGACTATCGAGAGAATCCCGAACAGCTGCATCACAGTCTGGTGTTCCTCTCGGACCGCAAGACCTTACAGCAGATAGTGAGAACAGCAGAAAAGTTTTGTTACTTTTGTTTGCACATTTGCACGAGCACTTTATGTTGTCTCTTTTTTTTCTATAGAACTTAGTTTTCTGCTAACTTAAAAATGTCAATCTGTCTTGTCACAGCTAGGCAGCTAATTAGGTTGCTTAGTTAGCTAGTTAGTTTTTGCTCATTCATGATGTTAATTTATGTTGTATGTAGGACCTTGCTCATAGAGGAACGTTGTTTCATGTCACTGTGTACTAAAATGTATATGGTTGAAATGAAAATAAAAGCCTACTTGAATTTGGCTCAATTAGCCTGGCCTTTGAACACATAAAGTGAACAAAAAGCTAAAGCCCCATGCTTTGTGTTCACCAGCATGTAAAAACCTACACCTAGACATTGTGGCACGCCCATTGCTGGGATGATGGGATCCAGTCAGCTATGTCTCTCCGCCACAAAAACATTACCTCACCCCGTGTCATTTCTAGGTTGACCCGCCATCAGAAGTACTCAGGCCTCCGACCTGCATTGGGGGAAGTGTACGTCGATACACCACCATTTCCCTATGTATTTGCTGCCTCTCTTCTGTCCCTCCTCATCGCTTACTGAATGTATCCACATTATTTTATTCTATAAACTATAAACAAAAAGCTGTTTCTGTATTTATGTGTTTTTTTTATTTTCTTATTTCATATTTAGTTTCTTATTCATACTCTATTAATTTATTAGTATAGTCATATTCTTTGTTTGAATACTCTCTTTTTTATGCCTGGGTCATGCACGGTTGTCAAAGTATTTCTCTGAATATCATTTTGTGAATGATTGTGTATTTGACAAATAAAATTGGACATTAAATTGAAACCAAATTCACATTTATTAAACATGATCTATTAATTTAGCAACTTCGTCATTCAT
>QNUK01002484.1:7500-13248 GCA_013621035.1 Clarias magur
TTCACTGTACCGACCGTGTGCACTTAGACCTGCATGGCTTAATCTTTGAGACAAGCATATGTTACTGGCAGGATCAACCAGGTAGCCGGGGAAAGACGCGCGTCCGCGACCCCCGCGTGGAGGAGAAGGTAGGGCGCACCGCACCGCACCCGCCCGCCTATACGGAGCGGACACCTTCCCTGGGGGTGGGTGGGTGGGTGGAGGCCCTCCTCGCCGGGCCGCGCGGGGCACGTGGCACTCTCTCGTGCTGCCGTTACTTTTCGTTTCGGGGGCGGCGTTAGCCGTAACCGGGGAAAACTGTGATCTTTCCTCCGCGGAAGGGCGCGTGGCCTCCCCCCAACCCGACCCGGCGCTCTCGCGATCGCGCCCGGTGTGGGGCGGACGGATGGCGGGTCGAATAAAGGGGGCTGCGCGGCCCGTCCGGGAGCGTTCTCGGACCGACTGAGCGAGCGACATGTGACCGGCCGCCTACGACTCCCTATGATCGGGCACCAGGCGGGGGTGGCGGAAGATACTCCACGCTATATCCCCCCGGTATAATGAGAGGCGAACCCGCGAGTCGGGGAGGAACTGCCGTGCCCATGGCGGCCACGCGGGCCGGGCAGGCGCCTACCCTTGGCGGGTCTCGTGTTCCAGTCTACCAGCATCGAGGCGTGGAGGGCACCACGCCTGGGAGGCCCGGAGGCCCCCCCGGAATCGTTTCGACCCAGGCGGAATGGCCCGTTCTCGAGATACGTGCAAAATGGTCATAATGGGCGAAACCGGGTAAAACCGGACCCTCCGCGCCTGTTGGGGACGCCCCAGAGCGGCCGAAATCGTTTCGTCCCAGGCGGAAAGGCCCGTTCTCGAGATACGTGCAAAATGGTGATAATGGCCGAAAACGGGTAAAAATCGGACCCTCCGCGCCTGTTGGGACGCCCCAGAGCGGCCGAAATCGTTTCGTCCCAGGCGGAAAGGCCCGTTTTCGAGATATAAGCAAAATGGTAAAAATGGAAAAAATTCCAAAATTCGACCTCCAGGACCACGGGGGGGCGCCCTGCGGCGGCCGACGTGGCCTAGGGGGAGGTCGGCATGACTTTACTGAGTCTGGCGGTCCGTTTACCAGAGCTCCAGGTGCTTGGACCCCTGCAATTGCTACTGTCTCCTATAATTCTGACCATACCCTTCTGGACACCCTACGACGGAAAAAGCTCCAGACCCGCGGTCGAGCCCGGGACCCATGCCCAGGAAGAGGCCTCGAGGTCGGACGCGAGTCGGGAGGCGAACCGCATGGATCTGCCACCCCGGCGTAAAAGTGGGACTTAGAAAAATTTTTGGACTTAGAAAAATTTTCACTCGCCGCTCTCAGGCCAAATCCTCCTGGAGGAATCGGGCCTCAGGCCGACCGGAGGCATCATCGTCGGATACCCTCGGCCTCCACCCGCGGTCCCAGCCCTGGAGGTCAAAAGTATTCGGACACCCATATTTTTAACACAGGCTGAATCCGTCTGGAGGAATTGCGCTCTAGCCCAGCCCAGGCACCTCTGCTGGGCCCCGCCAGGTGCCCCGGGCCCCGGTCGGACCCCTGGAGGTCAAAAGTATTCGGACACCCAAATTTTAACACAGGCTGAATCCGTCTGGAGGAATTGCGCTCTAGCCCAGCCCGGGCACCTCTGCTGGGCCACGCCAGGTGCCCCGGGCCCCGGTCGGACCCTGGAGGTCAAAAGTATTCGGACACCCATATTTTAACACAGGCTGAATCCGTCTGGAGGAATTGCGCTCTAGCCCAGCCCGGGCACCTCTGCTGGGCCACGCCAGGTGCCCCGGGCCCCGGTCGGACCCCTGGAGGTCAAAAGTATTCGGACACCCAAATTTTAACACATGCTGAATCCGTCTGGAGGAATTGCGCTCTAGCCCAGCCCGGGCACCTCTGCTGGGCCACGCCAGGTGCCCCGGGCCCCGGTCGGACCCCTGGAGGTCAAAAGTATTCGGACACCCATATTTTTAACACAGGCTGAATCCGTCTGGAGGAATTGCGCTCTAGCCCAGCCCGGGCACCTCTGCTGGGCCACGCCAGGTGCCCCGGGCCCCGGTCGGACCCCTGGAGGTCAAAAGTATTCGGACACCCATATTTTAACACAGGCTGAATCCGTCTGGAGGAATTGCGCTCTAGCCCAGCCCAGGCACCTCTGCTGGGCCACGCCAGGTGCCCCGGGCCCCGGTCGGACCCCTGGAGGTCAAAAGTATTCGGACACCCAAATTTTAACACAGGCTGAATCCGTCTGGAGGAATTGAGCTCTAGCCCAGCCCGGGCACCTCTGCTGGGCCACGCCTGGCGCCCCGGGCCCGGTCGGACCCCTGGAGGTCAAAAGTATCCGGACACCCAAATTTTAACACAGGCTGAATCCGTCTGGAGGAATTGAGCTCTAGCCCAGCCCGGGCACCTCTGCTGGGCCACGCCAGGTGCCCCGGGCCCCCGTCGGACCCCTGGAGGTCAAAAGTATTCGGACCCCCATATTTTTAACACAGGCTGAATCCGTCTGGAGGAATTGCGCTCTAGCCCAGCCCGGGCACCTCTGCTGGGCCACGCCAGGTGCCCCGGGCCCCGGTCGGACCCCTGGAGGTCAAAAGTATCCGGACACCCAAATTTTAACCCAGGCTGAATCCGTCTGGAGGAATTGAGCTCTAGCCCAGCCCGGGCACCTCTGCTGGGCCACGCCTGGCGCCCCGGGCCCCGGTCGGACCCCTGAGGTCAAAAGTATCCGGACACCCAAATTTTAACACAGGCTGAATCCGTCTGGAGGAATTGAGCTCTAGCCCAGCCCGGGCACCTCTGCTGGGCCACGCCTGGTGCCCCGGGCCCCGGTCGGACCCCTGGAGGTCAAAAGTATCCGGACACCCATATTTTAACACAGGCCGAATCCGTCTGGAGGAATTGCGCTCTAGCCCAGCCCGGGCACCTCTGCTGGGCCACGCCAGGTGCCCCGGGCCCCGGTCGGACCCTGGAGGTCAAAAGTATTCGGACACCCATATTTTAACACAGGCTGAATCCGTCTGGAGGAATTGCGCTCTAGCCCAGCCCGGGCACCTCTGCTGGGCCACGCCAGGTGACCCGGGCCCCGGTCGGACCCCTGGAGGTCAAAAGTATTCGGACACCCAAATTTTAACACAGGCTGAATCCGTCTGGAGAATGAGGGTAGCCCGGCCGGGCCGCCTCGGGCGGCCGGGGATGGCCTCGCGGGCCCGGGGCTGACCCCCGAGGTCGAATTCCCCGTTTTCACATTATAACTCAGCTGAAACCATGGGAGGAATCGGGTTCCGGCGGACCCACGCACCTCTGGGCGTCCACGCCGACGCCGCCCGGGGCTGACGCCTGGAGGTCAGAATTTTAACCACTTTGCTATTTTAACTCAGGCTGAATCACCATGGAGGAAGTGAGGCCTAGCCCGGCCCGGGCACCTCTGGGCGGCAGGGGAAGGACTCCCGGGCCCGGGGCTGACCCCTGGAGGTCAGAATTTTAACCACTTTCATGGTTTATCTCAGGCTGAATGACCATGGAGGAATCGAGGCCTAGCCCGGCCCGGGCACCCCTGGAAGGCCTCCCGGGCCTCGGGCTGACCCCTGGAGGTCAGAATTTTAACCACTTTCATAGTTTATCTCAGGCTGAATGACCATGGAGGAACCGAGGCCTAGCCCGGCCCGGGCACCGCTGGGCGGCCGGGGAAGGCCTCCCGGGCCCGGGGCTGACCCTGGAGGTCAGAATTTTAACCACTTTGCTATTTTAACTCAGGCTGAATCACCGTGGAGGAACTGAGGCCTAGCCCGGCCCGGGCACCTCTGGGCGGCCGGGGAAGGCCTCCCGGCCCGGGGGCTGACCCCTGGAGGTCAGAATTTTAACCACTTTCATAGTACATCTCAGGCTGAACGACCATGGAGGAATCGAGCCTAGCCCGGTCCGGCACCTCTGGGCGGCCGGGATTGCCTCCCGGGCCCGGGCTGACCCTGGAGTCAGAATTTTAACCACTTTCTATAGTACAGTCTCAGGCTGACGACCCAGGATGGAACCGAGGCCTAGCCCGGCCCGGGCACCGCTGGGCGGCCGGGGAAGGCCTCCCGGGCCCGGGGCTGACCCCTGGAGGTCAGAATTTTAACCACTTTGCTATTTTAACTCAGGCTGAATCACCGTGGAGGAACTGAGGCCTAGCCCGGCCCGGGCACCTCTGGGCGGCCGGGGAAGGCCTCCCGGGCCCGGGGCTGACCCCTGGAGGTCAGAATTTTAACCACTTTCATAGTACATCTCAGGCTGAACGACCATGGAGGAATCGAGGCCTAGCCCGGCCCGGGCACCTCTGGGCGGCCGGGGAAGGACTCCCGGGCCCGGGGCTGACCCCTGGAGGTCAGAATTTTAACCACTTTGCTATTTTAACTCAGGCTGAATGACCATGGAGGAACCGAGGCCTAGCCCGGCCCGGGCACCGCTGGGCGGCCGGGGAAGGCCTCCCGGGCCCGGGGCTGACCCCTGGAGGTCAGAATTTTATCCACTTTGCTATTTTAACTCAGGCTGAATCACCGTGGAGGAACTGAGGCCTAGCCCGGCCCGGGCACCTCTGGGCGGCCGGGGAAGGCCTCCCGGGCCCGGGGCTGGCCCCTGGAGGTCAGAATTTTAACCACTTTGCTATTTTAACTCAGGCTGAATCACCATGGAGGAAGTGAGGCATAGCCCGGCCCGGGCGCCTCTGGGCGGCCGGGGAAGGCCTCCCGGGCCCGGGGCTGACCCCTGGAGGTCAGAATTTTAACCACTTTCATAGTACATCTCAGGCTGAACGACCATGGAGGAATCGAGGCTAGCCCGGCCCGGGCACCTCTGGGCGGCCGGCAGAAGAATGTTTAAACACTTTCATGGTTATCTCAGGCTGAATGCATGGAGGAAATCGAGGCCTAGCCCGGCCCGGGCACCCCTGGAAGGCCTCCCGGGCCTCGGGCTGACCCCTGGAGGTCAGAATTTTAACCACTTTCATAGTTTATCTCAGGCTGAATGACCATGGAGGAATCGAGGCCTAGCCCGGCCCGGGCACCCCTGGAAGGCCTCCGGGGCCTCGGGCTGACCCCTGGAGGTCAGAATTTTAACCACTTTCATAGTTTATCTCAGGCTGAATGACCATGGAGGAATCGAGGCCTAGCCCGGCCCGGGCACCCCTGGAAGGCTTCCCGGGCCTCTGGCTGACCCCTGGAGGTCAGAATTTTAACCACTTTCATAGTAAATCTCAGGCTGAACGACCATGGAGGAATCGAGGCCTAGCCCGGCCCAGGCACCTCTGGGCGGCCGGGGAAGGCCTCCCGGGCCCGGGGCTGACCCCTGGAGGTCAGAATTTTAACCACTTTGCTATTTTAACTCAGGCTGAATCACCATGGAGGAAGTGAGGCCTAGCCCGGCCCGGGCACCTCTGGGCGGCAGGGGAAGGACTCCCGGGCCCGGGGCTGACCCCTGGAGGTCAGAATTTTAACCACTTTCATGGTTTATCTCAGGCTGAATGACCATGGAGGAATCGAGGCCTAGCCCGGCCCAGGCACCTCTGGGCGGCCGGGGAAGGCCTCCCGGGCCTCGGGCTGACCCCTGGAGGTCAGAATTTTAACCACTTTGCTATTTTAACTCAGGCTGAATGACCATGGAGGAACCGAGGCCTAGCCCGGCCCGGGCACCGCTGGGCGGCCGGGGAAGGCCTCCCGGGCCCGGGGCTGACCCCTGGAGGTCAGAATTTTAACCACTTT
>QNUK01002485.1:0-13205 GCA_013621035.1 Clarias magur
AGCCATTGTTCTCAGAAGGCAAGCGGAAGCACAACTAAGCAAACCAAAGCCAGGACACTTGGATGATACCATACGGTAGGACATCATTTCCTCTGAAGCCTCAAGGTCCAGTCTCAAATCCTAGCTATAAAGTGACCCAGATGGGACTCAACCCCACAATCCTCAGCTCCGAAGGCTGATTATCCATTAGGCCACTGGGCCTGTGCTGCAACAGTCTTTTTGAATGAAAAGTTGATTTTCTACAACCACAGAGGTTTTTATTTGCTTCCCCAGCATGACCTGGAAAAATAAGAAGCATCACAAATTTCTCAGCTACAGAATCCCTTGGCACACTTCAGAAATACAGATGTCTGCCATGTTTACACCATGAAGCAAAGAAAGCTCATTGCTTCGAGTTTGTCTGTCCAAATCTTAGGGTATTTCACTCCCTTGGCATGGTTTCCTTCAGATCTACATCGCATATAACAAATATTTTTGCTTACATTTATCCAGACCCTGAAGGAACTGAAACATCCTACACATGTTCCCATCAGGACAAGGAACGGAACAAACATGCCTTCTTTTCTTTTTGATGCATACCCTATTTACATCTAAACCCCACCCTCACTTGGCCTAAGAACACAATCTACAGACTTGAATTCCTACATGAAATGCACTTTTACAGCCATTTACAGGATTTCTTGGTAATGTACTCATCTAGCAACTTGAGGGAACCGTTTGATGAAGATTTTCTAAATACACTGCAACCTGCTTGACCTCATCTGGCACATCCTGGAAGTCCACAAGGTTTTCATTAACTTAATTCAAGTTAATGATATGAAATGAATGATATAACACAGCTAGCCACTTTTAAGAGCAACAAAGTTCAAATCATGCAGCAGCCATTGTTCTCAGAAGACAAGCGGAAGCACAACTAAGCAAACCAAAGCCAGGACACTTGGATGATACCATACGGTAGGACATCATTTCCTCTGAAGCCTCAAGGTCCAGTCTCAAATCCTAGCTATAAAGTGACCCAGATGGGACTCGAACCCACAATCCTCAGCTCCGAAGGCTGATGCCTCATCCATTAGGCCACTGGGCCTGTGCTGTTACAGTCTTTTTCAATGAAAACAAAAACAATACTGCGGTAATGGGTTCAAGTTGATTTTCTACAACCACAGAGGTTTTTATTTGCTATCCCCCAGCATGACCTGGAAAAATAAGAAGCATCACAAATTTCTCAGCTACAGAATCCCTTGGCACACTTCAGAAATACAGATGTCTGCCATGTTTACACCATGAAGCAAAGAAAGCTCATTGCTTCGAGTTTGTCTGTCCAAATCTTAGGGTATTTCACTCCCTTGGCATGGTTTCCTTCAGATCTACACTGCATATAACAAAGATTTTTGCTTACATTTATCCAGACCCTGAAGGAACTGAAACATCCTACACATGTTCCCATCAGGACAAGGAACTGAAACATCCTACACATGTTCCCATCAGGACAAGGAACGGAACAAACCTGCGCCTGCATGGGAAGGAAAAGGCGAGGCAGGCTGCACCAGCCGGGAATCGAACCCGGTTCACAAGAATGGGAATCTTGCATGATACCACTACACCACTGGTGCACTACATGACTTCTTTTCTTTTTGATGCATACCCCATTTACATCTAAACCCCACCCTCACCTGGCCTAAGAACACAATCTACAGATTTGAATTCCTACATGAAATGCACTTTTACAGCCATTTACAGGTTTTCATGGAAGCAACTTGAGGGAACCGTTTGATGAAGATTTTCTAAATACACTGCAACCTGCTTGGCCTCATCTGGCACATCCTGGAAGTCCACAAGGTTTTCATTAACTTAATTCAAGTTCATGATATGAAATGAATGATATAACACAGCTAGCCACTTTTAAGAGCAACAAAGATCAAATCATGCAGCAGCCATTGTTCTCAGAAAGCAAGCGGAAGCACAACTAAGCAAACCAAAGCCAGGACACTTGGATGATACCATAGGGTAGGACATCATTTCCTCTGAAGCCTGAAGGTCCAGTCTCAAATCCTAGCTGTAAAGTGACCCAGATGGGACTCGAACCCACAATCCTCAGCTCCGAAGGCTGATGCCTTATCCATTAGGCCACTGGGCCTGTGCTGCAACAGTCTTTTTCAATGAAAACAAAAACAATACTGCGGTAATGGGTTCAAGTTGATTTTCTACAACCACAGAGGGTTTTATTTGCTATCCCCCAGCATGACCTGGAAAAATAAGAAGCATCACAAATTTCTCAGCTACAGAATCCCTTGGCACACTTCAGAAATACAGATGTCTGCCATGTTTACACCATGAAGCAAAGAAAGCTCATTGCTTCGAGTTTGTCTGTCCAAATCTTATGGTATTTCACTCCCTTGGCATGGTTTCCTTCAGATCTACACTGCATATAACAAAGATTTTTGCTTACATTTATCCAGACCCTGAAGGAACTGAAACATCCTACACATGTTCCCATCAGGACAAGGAACGGAACAAACCTGCGCCTGCATGGGAAGGAAAAGGCGAGGCAGGCTGCACCAGCCAGGAATCGAACCCGGTTCACAAGAATGGGAACCTTGCATGATACCACTACACCACTGGTGCACTTCATGACTTCTTTTCTTTTTGATGCATACCCTATTTACATTTAAACCCCACCCTCACTTGGCCTAAGAACACAATCTACAGACTTGAATTCCTACATGAAATGCACTTTTACAGCCATTTACAGGTTTTCTTGGTAATGTACTCATCTAGCAACTTGAGGGAACCGTTTCATGAAGATTTTCTAAATACACTGCAACCTGCTTGACCTCATCTGGCACATCCTGGAAGTCCACAAGGTTTTCATTAACTTAATTCAAGTTTATGATATGAAATGAATGATATAACACAGCTAGCCACTTTTAAGAGCAACAAAGTTCAAATCATGCAGCAGCCATTGTTCTCAGAAGGCAAGCGGAAGCACAACTAAGCAAACCAAAGCCAGGACACTTGGATGATACCATACGGTAGGACATCATTTCCTCTGAAGCCTCAAGGTCCAGTCTCAAATCCTAGCTATAAAGTGACCCAGATGGGACTCGAACCCACAATCCTCAGCTCCGAAGGCTGATTATCCATTAGGCCACTGGGCCTGTGCTGCAACAGTCTTTTTGAATGAAAAGTTGATTTTCTACAACCACAGAGGTTTTTATTTGCTTCCCCCAGCATGACCTGGAAAAATAAGAAGCATCACAAATTTCTCAGCTACAGAATCCCTTGGCACACTTCAGAAATACAGATGTCTGCCATGTTTACACCATGAAGCAAAGAAAGCTCATTGCTTCGAGTTTGTCTGTCCAAATCTTAGGGTATTTCACTCCCTTGGCATGGTTTCCTTCAGATCTACATCGCATATAACAAATATTTTTGCTTACATTTATCCAGACCCTGAAGGAACTGAAAGATCCTACACATGTTCCCATCAGGACAAGGAACGGAACAAACATGACTTCTTTTCTTTTTGATGCATACCCTATTTACATCTAAAACCCACCCTCACTTGGCCTAAGAACACAATCTACAGATTTGAATTCCTACATGAAATGCACTTTTACAGCCATTTACAGGTTTTCTTGGTAATGTACTCACCTAGCAACTGAGGGAACCGTTTGATGAAGATTTTCTAAATACACTGCAACCTGCTTGACCTCATCTGGCACATCCTGGAAGTCCACAAGGTTTTCATTAACTTAATTCAAGTTCATGATATGAAATGAATGATATAACACAGCTAGCCACTTTTAAGAGCAACAAAGTTCAAATCATGCAGCAGCCATTGTTCTCAGAAAGCAAGCGGAAGCACAACTAAGCAAACCAAAGCCAGGACACTTGGATGATACCATAGGGTAGGACATCATTTCCTCTGAAGCCTCAAGGTCCAGTCTCAAATCCTAGCTATAAAGTGACCCAGATGGGACTCGAACCCACAATCCTCAGCTCCGAAGGCTGATGCCTTATCCATTAGGCCACTGGGCCTGTGCTGTAACAGACTTTTTCAATGAAAACAAAAACAATACTGCGGTAATGGGTTCAAGTTGATTTTCTACAACCACAGAGGTTTTTATTTGCTATCCCACAGCATGACCTGGAAAAATAAGACGCATCACAAATTTCTCAGCTACAGAATCCCTTGGCAGACTTCAGAAATACAGATGTCTGCCATGTTTACACCATGAAGCAAAGAAAGCTCATTGCTTCGAGTTTGTCTGTCCAAATCTTAGGGTATTTCACTCCCTTGGCATGGTTTCCTTCAGATCTACACTGCATATAACAAAGATTTTTGCTTACATTTATCCAGACCCTGAAGGAACTGAAACATCTTACACATGTTCCCATCAGGACAAGGAACGGAACAAACCTGCGCCTGCATGGGAAGGAAAAGGCAAGGCAGGCTGCACCAGCCAGGAATCGAACCCGGTTCACAAGAATGGGAACCTTGCATGATACCACTACACCACTGGTGCACTACATGACTTCTTTTCTTTTTGATGCATACCCTATTTACATCTAAGCCCCACCCTCACTTGGCCTAAGAACACAATCTACAGATTTGAATTCTTACATGAAATGCACTTTTACAGCCATTTACAGGTTTTCATGGAAGCAACTTGAGGGAACCGTTTGATGAAGATTTTCTAAATACACTGCAACCTGCTTGACCTCATCTGGCACATCCTGGAAGTCCACAAGGGTTTCATTAACTTAATTCAAGTTCATGATATGAAATGAATGATATAACACAGCTAGCCACTTTTAAGAGCAACAAAGTTCAAATCATGCAGCAGCCATTGTTCTCAGAAAGCAAGCGGAAGCACAACTAAGCAAACCAAAGCCAGGACACTTGGATGATACCATAGGGTAGGACATCATTTCCTCTGAAGCCTCAAGGTCCAGTCTCAAATCCTAGCTATAAAGTGACCCAGATGGGACTCGAACCCACAATCCTCAGCTCCGAAGGCTGATGCCTTATCCATTAGGCCACTGGGCCTGTGCTAAAACAATCTTTTTGATTGAAAAGTTGATTTTCTACAACCAGAGAGGTTTTGATTTGCTTCCCCCAGCATGATACCACTACACCACTGGTGCACTACATGACTTCTTTTCTTTTTGATGCATACCCTATTTACATCTAAACCCCACCCTCACTTGGCCTAAGAACACAATCTACAGACTTGAATTCCTACATGAAATGCACTTTTACAGCCATTTACAGGTTTTCTTGGTAATGTACTCACTAGCAACTTGAGGGAACCGTTTGATGAAGATTTTCTAAATACACTGCAACCTGCTTGACCTCATCTGGCACATCCTGGAAGTCCACAAGGTTTTCATTAACTTAATTCAAGTTTATGATATGAAATGAATGATATAACACAGCTAGCCACTTTTAAGAGCAACAAAGTTCAAATCATGCAGCAAGCCAGTAGCCATTGTTCTCAGAAACAAACGGAAGCACAACTAAGCAAACCAAAGCCAGGACACTTGGATGATACCATAGGGTAGGACATCATTTCCTCTGAAGCCTCAAGGTCCAGTCTCAAATCCTAGCTATAAAGTGACCCAGATGGGACTCGAATCCACAATCCTCAGCTCCGAAGGCTGATGCCTTATCCATTAGGCCACTGGGCCTGTGCTAAAACAATCTTTTTGATTGAAAAGTTGATTTTCTACAACCAGAGAGGTTTTGATTTGCTTCCCACAGCATGATACCACTACACCACTGGTGCACTACATGACTTCTTTTCTTTTTGATGCATACCCTATTTACATCTAAACCCCACCCTCACTTGGCCTAAGAACACAATCTACAGACTTGAATTCCTACATGAAATGCACTTTTACAGCCATTTACAGGTTTTCTTGGTAATGTACTCACCTAGCAACTTGAGGGAACCGTTTGATGAAGATTTTCTAAATACACTGCAACCTGCTTGACCTCATCTGGCACATCCTGGAAGTCCACAAGGTTTTCATTAACTTAATTCAAGTTCATGATATGAAATGAATGATATAACACAGCTAGCCACTTTTAAGAGCAACAAAGTTCAAATCATCCAGCAAGCCAGTAGCCATTGTTCTCAGAAGGCAAGCGGAAGCACAACTAAGCAAACCAAAGCCAGGACACTTGGATGATACCATACGGTAGGACATCATTTCCTCTGAAGCCTCAAGGTCCAGTCTCAAATCCTAGCTATAAAGTGACCCAGATGGGACTCGAACACACAATCCTCAGCTCCGAAGGCTGATTATCCATTAGGCCACTGGGCCTGTGCTGCAACAGTCTTTTTGAATGAAAAGTTGATTTTCTACAACCACAGAGGTTTTTATTTGCTTCCCCCAGCATGACCTGGAAAAATAAGAAGCATCACAAATTTCTCAGCTACAGAATCCCTTGGCACACTTCAGAAATACAGATGTCTGCCATGTTTACACCATGAAGCAAAGAAAGCTCATTGCTTCGAGTTTGTCTGTCCAAATCTTAGGGTATTTCACTCCCTTGGCATGGTTTCCTTCAGATCTACATCGCATATAACAAATATTTTTGCTTACATTTATCCAGACCCTGAAGGAACTGAAACATCCTACACATGTTCCCATCAGGACAAGGAACGGAACAAACATGACTTCTTTTCTTTTTGATGCATACCCTATTTACATCTAAACCCCACCCTCACTTGGCCTAAGAACACAATCTACAGATTTGAATTCCTACATGAAATGCACTTTTACAGCCATTTAAAGGTTTTCTTGGTAATGTACTCACCTAGCAACTGAGGGAACCGTTTGATGAAGATTTTCTAAATACACTGCAACCTGCTTGACCTCATCTGGCACATCCTGGAAGTCCACAAGGTTTTCATTAACTTAATTCAAGTTCATGATATGAAATGAATGATATAACACAGCTAGCCACTTTTAAGAGCAACAAAGTTCAAATCATGCAGCAGCCATTGTTCTCAGAAAGCAAGCGGAAGCACAACTAAGCAAACCAAAGCCAGGACACTTGGATGATACCATAGGGTAGGACATCATTTCCTCTGAAGCCTCAAGGTCCAGTCTCAAATCCTAGCTGTAAAGTGACCCAGATGGGACTCGAACCCACAATCCTCAGCTCCGAAGGCTGATGCCTTATCCATTAGGCCACTGGGCCTGTGCTGCAACAGTCTTTTTCAATGAAAACAAAAACAATACTGCGGTAATGGGTTGAAGTTGATTTTCTACAACCACAGAGGTTTTTATTTGCTATCCCACAGCATGACCTGGAAAAATAAGACGCATCACAAATTTCTCAGCTACAGAATCCCTTGGCACACTTCAGAAATACAGATGTCTGCCATGTTTACACCATGAAGCAAAGAAAGCTCATTGCTTCGAGTTTGTCTGTCCAAATCTTAGGGTATTTCACTCCCTTGGCATGGTTTCCTTCAGATCTACATCGCATATAACAAATATTTTTGCTTACATTTATCCAGACCCTGAAGGAACTGAAACATCCTACACATGTTCCCATCAGGACAAGGAACGGAACAAACATGACTTCTTTTCTTTTTGATGCATACCCTATTTACATCTAAACCCCACCCTCACTTGGCCTAAGAACACAATCTACAGACTTGAATTCCTACATGAAATGCACTTTTACAGCCATTTACAGGTTTTCTTGGTAATGTACTCATCTAGCAACTTGAGGGAACCGTTTGATGAAGATTTTCTAAATACACTGCAACCTGCTTGACCTCATCTGGCACATCCTGGAAGTCCACAAGGTTTTCATTATCTTAATTCAAGTTGATGATATGAAATGAATGATATAACACAGCTAGCCACTTTTAAGAGCAACAAAGTTCAAATCATGCAGCAAGCCAGTAGCCATTGTTCTCAGAAGGCAAGCGGAAGCACAACTAAGCAAACCAAAGCCAGGACACTTGGATGATACCATACGGTAGGACATCATTTCCTCTGAAGCCTCAAGGTCCAGTCTCAAATCCTAGCTATAAAGTGACCCAGATGGGACTCGAACCCACAATCCTCAGCTCCGAAGGCTGATTATCCATTAGGCCACTGGGCCTGTGCTGCAACAGTCTTTTTGAATGAAAAGTTGATTTTCTACAACCACAGAGGTTTTTATTTGCTTCCCCCAGCATGACCTGGAAAAATAAGAAGCATCACAAATTTCTCAGCTACAGAATCCCTTGGCACACTTCAGAAATACAGATGTCTGCCATGTTTACACCATGAAGCAAAGAAAGCTCATTGCTTCGAGTTTGTCTGTCCAAATCTTAGGGTATTTCACTCCCTTGGCATGGTTTCCTTCAGATCTACATCGCATATAACAAATATTTTTGCTTACATTTATCCAGAACCTGAAGGAACTGAAACATCCTACACATGTTCCCATCAGGACAAGGAACGGAACAAACATGACTTCTTTTCTTTTTGATGCATACCCTATTTACATCTAAACCCCACCCTCACTTGGCCTAAGAACACAATCTACAGATTTGAATTCCTACATGAAATGCACTTTTACAGCCATTTACAGGTTTTCTTGGTAATGTACTCACCTAGCAACTGAGGGAACCGTTTGATGAAGATTTTCTAAATACACTGCAACCTGCTTGACCTCATCTGGCACATCCTGGAAGTCCACAAGGTTTTCATTAACTTAATTCAAGTTCATGATATGAAATGAATGATATAACACAGCTAGCCACTTTTAAGAGCAACAAAGTTCAAATCATGCAGCAGCCATTGTTCTCAGAAAGCAAGCGGAAGCACAACTAAGCAAACCAAAGCCAGGACACTTGGATGATACCATAGGGTAGGTCATCATTTCCTCTGAAGCCTCAAGGTCCAGTCTCAAATCCTAGCTATAAAGTGACCCAGATGGGACTCGAACCCACAATCCTCAGCTCCGAAGGCTGATGCCTCATCCATTAGGCCACTGGGCCTGTGCTGTAACAGTCTTTTTCAATGAAAACAAAAACAATACTGCGGTAATGGGTTCAAGTTCATTTTCTACAACCACAGAGGTTTTTATTTGCTATCCCACAGCATGACCTGGAAAAATAAGACGCATCACAAATTTCTCAGCTACAGAATCCCTTGGCAGACTTCAGAAATACAGATGTCTGCCATGTTTACACCATGAAGCAAAGAAAGCTCATTGCTTCGAGTTTGTCTGTCCAAATCTTTGGGTATTTCACTCCCTTGGCATGGTTTCCTTCAGATCTACACTGCATATAACAAAGATTTTTGCTTACATTTATCCAGACCCTGAAGGAACTGAAACATCCTACACATGTTCCCATCAGGACAAGGAAGGGAACAAACCTGCGCCTGCATGGGAAGGAAAAGGCGAGGCAGGCTGCACCAGCCGGGAATCGAACCCGGTTCACAAGAATGGGAATCCTGCATGATACCACTACACCACTGGTGCACTACATGACTTCTTTTCTTTTTGATGCATATCCTATTTACATCTAAACCCCACCCTCACTTGGCCTAAGAACACAATCTACAGATTTGAATTCCTACATGAAATGCACTTTTACAGCCATTTACAGGTTTTCATGGAAGCAACTTGAGGGAACCGTTTGATGAAGATTTTCTAAATACACTGCAACCTGCTTGACCTCATCTGGCACATCCTGGAAGTCCACAAGGTTTTCATTAACTTAATTCAAGTTTATGATATGAAATGAATGATATAACACAGCTAGCCACTTTTAAGAGCAACAAAGTTCAAATCATGCAGCAAGCCAGTAGCCATTGTTCTCAGAAAGCAAACGGAAGCACAACTAAGCAAACCAAAGCCAGGACACTTGGATGATACCATAGGGTAGGACATCATTTCCTCTGAAGCCTCAAGGTCCAGTCTCAAAGCCTAGCTATAAAGTGACCCAGATGGGACTCGAACCCACAATCCTCAGCTCCGAAGGCTGATGCCTTATCCATTAGGCCACTGAGCCTGTGCTAAAACAATCTTTTTGATTGAAAAGTTGATTTTGTACAACCAGAGAGGTTTTGATTTGCTTCCCCCAGCATGATACCACTACACCACTGGTGCACTACATGACTTCTTTTCTTTTTGATGCATACCCTATTTACATCTAAACCCCACCCTCACTTGGCCTAAGAACACAGTCTACAGATTTGAATTCCTACATGAAATGCACTTTTACAGCCATTTACAGGTTTTCATGGAAGCAACTTGAGGGAACCGTTTGATGAAGATTTTCTAAATACACTGCAACCTGCTTGTCCTCATCTGGCACATCCTGGAAGTCCACAAGGTTTTCATTAACTTAATTCAAGTTCATGATATGAAATGAATGATATAAATACAATACTTTAAGAGCAACAAAGTTCAAATCATGCAGCCATTGTTCTGTAGCAAGCTGAAGCACAACTACAAACCAGCCAGGATACTTGATGATACCATAGGTAGGACATCATTTCCTCTTGAAGCCTCAAACTAGTCTCAAATCCTAGCTTATAAAGTGATCCAAATACCTCCAACCCACACCTCAGCGCCCAGAAGGCTGATGTTTCATCCATTAGCCACTGGCCTGTGCAAAACAATCTTTTGATTGAAAAGCTGATTTTCAAGCAACCAGAGGTTTGATTTGCTTCCAGCATGATACCACTACACCACTGGTAATTACACGACTTCTTTTCTTTGATGATACCTATTTGTTCAAACTTCTACCCCTACTTGGCCTAAGAACACACCCATAGATTTGAATTCACATTGTTTAATCTTTTACAGCCATTTTCATATACTTTGGAAGCAACTTGAGGGAACCGCTTGATGAAGATTTTCAAATACACTGCAACCTGCTTGACCTCATCTGGCACATCCTGGAAGTCCACAAGGTTTTCATTATCTTAATTCAAGTTGATGATATGAAATGAATGATATAACACAGCTAGCCACTTTTAAGAGCAACAAAGTTCAAATCATGCAGCAAGCCAGTAGCCATTGTTCTCAGAAGGCAAGCGGAAGCACAACTAAGCAAACCAAAGCCAGGACACTTGGATGATACCATAGGGTAGGACATCATTTCCTCTGAAGCCTCAAGGTCCAGTCTCAAATCCTAGCTATAAAGTGACCCAGATGGGACTCAAACCCACAATCCTCAGCTCCGAAGGCTGATTATCCATTAGGCCACTGGGCCTGTGCTGCAACAGTCTTTTTGAATGAAAAGTTGATTTTCTACAACCACAGAGGTTTTTATTTGCTTCCCCCAGCATGACCTGGAAAAATAAGAAGCATCACAAATTTCTCAGCTACAGAATCCCTTGGCACACTTCAGAAATACAGATGTCTGCCATGTTTACACCATGAAGCAAAGAAAGCTCATTGCTTCGAGTTTGTCTGTCCAAATCTTAGGGTATTTCACTCCCTTGGCATGGTTTCCTTCAGATCTACACTGCATATGACAAAGATTGTTGCTTACATTTATCCAGACCCTGAAGGAACTGAAACATCCTACACATGTTCCCATCAGGACAAGGAACGGAACAAACATGACTTCTTTTCTTTTTGATGCATACCCTATTTACATCTAAACCCCACCCTCACTTGGCCTAAGAACACAATCTACAGACTTGAATTCCTACATGAAATGCACTTTTACAGCCATTTACAGGTTTTCTTGGTAATGTACTCATCTAGCAACTTGAGGGAACCGTTTGATGAAGATTTTCTAAATACACTGCAACCTGCTTGACCTCATCTGGCACATCCTGGAATTCCACAAGGTTTTCATTAACTTAATTCAAGTTGATGATATGAAATGAATGATATAACACAGCTAGCCACTTTTAAGAGCAGCAAAGTTCAAATCATGCAGCAAGCCAGTAGCCATTGTTCTCAGAAGGCAAGCGGAAGCACAACTAAGCAAACCAAAGCCAGGACACTTGGATGATACCATAGGGTAGGACATCATTTCCTCTGAAGCCTCAAGGTCCAGTCTCAAATCCTAGCTATAAAGAGATCCCCAGATGGGACTCGAACCCACAATCCTCAGCTCCGAAGGCTGATGCCGTATCCATTAGGCCACTGGGCCTGTGCTGCAACATGCTTTTTCAATGAAAACAAAAACAATACTGCGGTAATGGGTTCAAGTTGATTTTCTACAACCACAGAGGTTTTTATTTGCTATCCCACAGCATGACCTGGAAAAATAAGAAGCATCACAAATTTCTCAGCTACAGAATCCCTTGGCACACTTCAGAAATACAGATGTCTGCCATGTTTACACCATGAAGCAAAGAAAGCTCATTGCTTCGAGGTTGTCTGTCCAAATCTTAGGGTATTTCACTCCCTTGGCATGGTTTCCTTCAGATCTACACTGCATATAACAAAGATTTTTGCTTACATTTATCCAGACCCTGAAGGAACTGAAACATCCTACACATGTTCACATCAGGACAAGGAACGGAACAAACCTGCACCTGCATGGGGAGGAAAAGGCGAGGCAGGCTGCACCAGCCGGGAATCGAACCCAGTTCACAAGAATGGGAATCTTGCATGATACCACTACACCACTGGTGCACTACATGACTTCTTTTCTTTTTGATGCATACCCTATTTACATGTAAACCCCACCCTCACTTGGCCTAAGAACACAATCTACAGATTTGAATTCTTACATGAAATGCACTTTTACAGCCATTTACAGGTTTTCATGGAAGCAACTTGAGGGAACCATTTGATGAAGATTTTCTAAATACACTGCAACCTGCTTGACCTCATCTGGCACATCCTGGAAGTCCACAAGGTTTTCATTAACTTAATTCAAGTTCATGAGATGAAATGAATGATATAACACAGCTAGCCACTTTTAAGAGCAACAAAGTTCAAATCATGCAGCAGCCATTGTTCTCAGAAAGCAAGCGGAAGCACAACTAAGCAAACCAAAGCCATTTGGATGATACCATAGGGTAGGACATCATTTCCTCTGAAGCCTCAAGGTCCAGTCTCAAATCCTAGCTATAAAGTGACCCAGATGGGACTCAAACCCACAATCCTCAGCTCCGAAGGCTGATTATCCATTAGGCCACTGGGCCTGTGCTGCAACAGTCTTTTTGAATGAAAAGTTGATTTTCTACAACCACAGAGGTTTTTATTTGCT
>QNUK01002486.1:2500-7500 GCA_013621035.1 Clarias magur
CTCGAGATACGTGCAAAATGGTCATAATGGGCGAACCCGGGTAAAAACCGGACCCTCCGCGCCTGTTGGGGACGCCCAAGAGCGGCCGAAATCGTTTCGTCCCAGGCGGAAAGGCCCGTTCTCGAGATACGTGCAAAATGGTGATAATGGCCGAAAACGGGTAAAAATCGGACCCTCCGCGCCTGTTGGGGACGCCCCAGAGCGGCCGAAATCGTTTCGTCCCAGGCGGAAAGGCCCGTTTTCGAGATATAAGCAAAATGGTAAAAATGGAAAAAATTCCAAAATTCGACCTCCAGGACCACGGGGGGGCGCCCTGCGGTGGCCGACGTGGCCTAGGGGGAGGTCGGCATGACTTTACTGAGTCTGGCGGTCCGTTTACCAGAGCTCCAGGTGCTTGGACCCCTGCAATTGCTACTGTCTCCTAGAATTCTGACCATACCCTTCTGGACACCCTACGACGGAAAAAGCTCCAGACCCGCGGTCGAGCCCGGGACCCATGCCCAGGAAGAGGCCTCGAGGTCGGACGCGAGTCGGGAGGCGAACCGCATGGATCTGCCACCCCGGCGTAAAAAGTGGGACTTAGAAAAATTTTTGGACTTAGAAAAATTTTCACTCGCCGCTCTCAGGCCAAATCCTCCTGGAGGAATCGGGCCTCAGGCCGACCGGAGGCATCATCGTCGGATACCCTCGGCCCTCCACCCGCGGTCCCAGCCCTGGAGGTCAAAAGTATTCGGACACCCATATTTTTAACACAGGCTGAATCCGTCTGGAGGAATTGCGCTCTAGCCCAGCCCAGGCACCTCTGCTGGGCCACGCCAGGTGCCCCGGGCCCCGGTCGGACCCCTGGAGGTCAAAAGTATTCGGACACCCAAATTTTAACACAGGCTGAATCCGTCTGGAGGAATTGCGCTCTAGCCCAGCCCGGGCACCTCTGCTGGGCCACGCCAGGTGCCCCGGGCCCCGGTCGGACCCCTGGAGGTCAAAAGTATTCGGACACCCATATTTTAACACAGGCTGAATCCGTCTGGAGGAATTGCGCTCTAGCCCAGCCCGGGCACCTCTGCTGGGCCACGCCAGGTGCCCCGGGCCCCGGTCGGACCCTGGAGGTCAAAAGTATTCGGACACCCATATTTTAACACAGGCTGAATCCGTCTGGAGGAATTGCGCTCTAGCCCAGCCCGGGCACCTCTGCTGGGCCACGGCAGGTGCCCCGGGCCCCGGTCGGACCCCTGGAGGTCAAAAGTATTCGGACACCCATATTTTAACACAGGCTGAATCCGTCTGGAGGAATTGAGCTCTAGCCCAGCCCGGCACCTCTGCTGGGCCACGCCTGGTGCCCCGGGCCCCGGTCGGACCCCTGGAGGTCAAAAGTATCCGGACACCCATATTTTAACACAGGCTGAATCCGTCTGGAGGAATTGCGCTCTAGCCCAGCCCGGGCACCTCTGCTGGGCCACGCCAGGTGCCCGGGCCCCGGTCGGACCCCTGGAGGTCAAAAGTATTCGGACACCCAAATTTTAACACAGGCTGAATCCGTCTGGAGGAATTGAGCTCTAGCCCAGCCCGGGCACCTCTGCTGGGCCACGCCAGGTGCCCCGGGCCCCGGTCGGACCCCTGGAGGTCAAAAGTATTCGGACACCCATATTTAAACACAGGCTGAATCCGTCTGGAGGAATTGCGCTCTAGCCCAGCCCGGGCACCTCTGCTGGGCCACGCCAGGTGCCCCGGGCCCCGGTCGGACCCCTGGACGTCAAAAGTATTCGGACACCCATATTTTAACACAGGCTGAATCCGTCTGGAGGAATTGCGCTCTAGCCCAGTCCGGGCACCTCTGCTGGGCCACGCCAGGTGCCCCGGGCCCCGGTCGGACCCCTGGAGGTCAAAAGTATTCGGACACCCATATTTTAACACAGGCTGAATCCGTCTGGAGGAATTGCGCTCTAGCCCAGCCCGGGCACCTCTGCTGGCCACGCCAGGTGCCCCGGGCCCCGGTCGGACCCCTGGAGGTCAAAAGTATCCGGACACCCATCGGACACCCAAATTTTAACACAGGCTGAATCCGTCTGGAGGAATTGCGCTCTAGCCCAGCCCGGGCACCTCTGCTGGGCCACGCCAGGTGCCCCGGGCCCCGGTCGGACCCCTGGAGGTCAAAAGTAATCGGACACCCAATTTTAACACAGGCTGAATCCGTCTGGAGGAATTGCGCTCTAGCCCAGCCCGGGCACCTCTGCTGGGCCACGCCAGGTGCCCCGGGCCCCGGTCGGACCCCTGGAGGTCAAAAGTATTCGGACACCCAAATTTTAACACAGGCTGAATCCGTCTGGAGGAATTGCGCTCTAGCCCAGCCCGGGCACCTCTGCTGGGCCACGCCAGGTGCCCCGGGCCCCGGTCGGACCCCTGGAGGTCAAAAGTATTCGGACACCCATATTTTAACACAGGCTGAATCCGTCTGGAGGAATTGCGCTCTAGCCCAGCCCGGGCACCTCTGCTGGGCCACGCCAGGTGCCCCGGGCCCCGGTCGGACCCCTGGAGGTCAAAAGTATCCGGACACCCATATTTTTAACACAGGCTGAATCCGTCTGGAGGACTTGCGCTCTAGCCCAGCCCGGGCACCTCTGCTGGGCCACGCCAGGTGCCCCGGGCCCCGGTCGGACCCCTGGAGGTCAGAAGTATCCGGACACCCAAATTTTAACACGGGCTGAATCCGTCTGGAGGAATTGCGCTCTAGCCCAGCCCGGGCACCTCTGCTGGGCCACTCCAGGTGCCCCGGGCCCCGGTCGGACCCCTGGAGGTCAAAAGTATCCGGACACCCATATTTTAACGCAGGCTGAATCCGTCTGGAGGAATTGAGGCCTAGCCCGGCCCGGGCGCCTCTGGGCGGCCGGGGATGGCCTCCCGGGCCCGGGGCTGACCCCCGGAGGTCAGAATTTTCCCCGTTTTCACATTTATAACTCAGGCTGAATACCCATGGAGGAATCGGGTCCCAGGCCGACCCACGCACCTCTGGGCGGCCACGCCGACCGCCCCGGGCCCGGGGCTGACCCCTGGAGGTCAGAATTTTAACCACTTTGCTATTTTGAATCAGGCTGAATCACCATGGAGGAACCGAGGCCTAGCCCGGCCCGGGCACCTCTGGGCGGCCAGGGAAGGCCTCCCGGGCCGCGGGCTGACACCTGGAGGTCAGGATTTTAACCACTTTGCTATTTTAACTCAGGCTGAATCACCGTGGAGGACGTGAGGCCTAGCCCGGCCCAGGCACCTCTGGGCGGCCGGGGAAGGCCTCCCGGGCCCGGGGCTGACCCCTGGAGGTCAGAATTTTAACCACTTTGCTATTTTAACTCAGGCTGAATCACCGTGGAGGAACTGAGGCCTAGCCCGGCCCGGGCACCTCTGGGCGGCCGGGGAAGGCCTCCCGGGCCCGGGGCTGACCCCTGGAGGTCAGAATTTTAACCACTTTGCTATTTTAACTCAGGCTGAATCACCGTGGAGGAACTGAGGCCTAGCCCGGCCCGGGCACCTCTGGGCGGCCGGGAAGGCCTCCCGGGCCCGGGGCTGACCCCTGGAGGTCAGAATTTTAACCACTTTCATAGTACATCTCAGGCTGAATGACCATGGAGGAATCGAGGCCTAGCCCGGCCCAGGCACCTCTGGGCGGCCGGGGAAGGACTCCCGGGCCCGGGGCTGACCCCTGGAGGTCAGAATTTTAACCACTTTGCTATTTTAACTCAGGCTGAATGACCATGGAGGAACCGAGGCCTAGCCCGGCCCGGGCACCGCTGGGCGGCCGGGGAAGGCCTCCCGGGCCCGGGGCTGCCCCCTGGAGGTCAGAATTTTAACCACTTTGCTATTTTAACTCAGGCTGAATCACCGTGGAGGAACTGAGGCCTAGCCCGGCCCGGGCACCTCTGGGCGGCCGGGGAAGGCCTCCCGGCCCCGGGGCTGACCCCTGGAGGTCAGAATTTTAACCACTTTCATAGTAAATCTCAGGCTGAATGACCATGGAGGAATCGAGGCCTAGCCCGGCCCAGGCACCTCTGGGCGGCCGGGGAAGGCCTCCCGGGCCCGGGGCTGACCCCTGGAGGTCAGAATTTTAACCACTTTCATGGTTTATCTCAGGCTGAATGACCATGGAGGAATCGAGGCCTAGCCCGGCCCAGGCACCTCTGGCGGCCGGGGAAGAATTTTAACCACTTTCATAGTTTATCTCAGGCTGAATGACCATGGAGGAATCGAGGCCTAGCCCGGCCCAGGCACCTCTGGAAGGCCTCCCGGGCCCTCGGGCTGACCCCTGGAAGGTCAGAATTTTAACGCCACTTTCATAGTTTATCTCAGGCTGGAATGACCACTGGAGGAATCGAGGCCTAGCCCGGCCCGGGCACCCTGAAGGCCTCCCGGCCCTGGGGCTGACCCCTGGAGGTCAGAATTTTAACCACTTTCATAGTTTATCTCAGGCTGAATGACCATGGAGGAATCGAGGCCTAGCCCGGCCCGGGCACCCCTGGAAGGCCTCCCGGCCTCGGGCTGACCCCTGGAGGTCAGAATTTTAACCACTTTCATAGTTTATCTCAGGCTGAATGACCATGGAGGAACCGAGGCCTAGCCCGGCCCTGGCACCTCTGGGCAGCCGGGGAAGAATTTTAACCACTTTCATAGTTTATCTCAGGCTGAATGAACATGGAGGAATCGAGGCCTAGCCCGGCCCGGGCACCCCTGGAAGGCCTCCCGGGCCTCTGGCTGACCCCTGGAGGTCAGAATTTTAACCACTTTCATAGTAAATCTCAGGCTGAACGACATGGAGGAATCGAGGCCTAGCCCGGCCCAGGCACCTCTGGGCGGCCGGGGAAGGCCTCCCGGGCCCGGGGCTGACCCCTGGAGGTCAGAATTTTAACCACTTTGCTATTTTAACTCAGGCTGAATGACCATGGAGGAACCGAGGCCTAGCCCGGCCCGGGCACCGCTGGGCGGCCGGGGAAGGCCTCCCGGGCCCGGGGCTGACCCCT
>QNUK01002487.1:0-13168 GCA_013621035.1 Clarias magur
GTGTGTGTGTGTGTGTGTGTGTGTGTGTGTGTGTGTGTGTGTGTGTGTGTGTGTGTGTGTGTGTGTGTGTGTGTGTTTGTGTGTGTGTGTGTGTGTGTGTGTGTGTGTTTGTGTGTGTGTGTGTGTGTGTGTATGTGTGTCTGTGTGTTTGAGTGTGATTTTGTAGTATGTGTGACCGTCGGATGTGTAGTCTTTGTTTCTGTGGAAAGAATATAGTATGTGAGCGTATAGTGTGTATTAGTGTATGTGTCTCTGTACATATGTGTGTGTGGTCAGGATATGCGTATTACTGGAACTACCCAGCCTGGAGGTTTGTAGGCGATCAGCTAGAACCACTTGGTAAAGGTTGAAGCAAACGACATACATCGGTACATCCGGCCGTTTAAGATGCAGTGATTTAATTCTAGCCTTTTAAGGTTGAAAGAAGAAATATAGTTACATCCGGTGCCATCGTCTGTGGGGCGCATCATTTGGGCACTTTTGGGGCTCTGTTTAAAGCTCGTCCAGTGCAAGTTTTAGCTAAAAATTTTTACCCTCTCAACTATACGTAGTAGTACAATGGATGTGTGAAATTTACTCATACCTGTCTAATTGTACAAAGGCAGGAATTTTACCAATTATAAGAATTAGGAATTTATTTTAATGTTAATTAAAGATGTAGTTTAGTATGGGGAAAAGAACGATGTATGAACGTATAATTCATGATGAACGGTTGAATGAATAAATATGAGTTTCATGTTAAAGGCTTTCGTTTATCTAATGCAGATACGTTATTCAATATCTGATCTCTACAACAAGGCAACAAATATTTATAATTCATGAATGTGAGAGAAATCATCATTCCTTTGAGTTTTCTGCTGCTCATACGGAGATAAAGCGTTTCCCGTGTTCTTAGCGCTGTACGAGCTCAGGAAAGCGGTTTTCTCACACAACTAATGCACAGTTATGTAAAACATACAAAACCAGTTGATATGCAATTTTCATGCTCAAAATGTGAAAAATAATAACAAAAAAGTTGTTTTTCAACTTGTATGCCATAATGCATGAATATGTTTGAAATCATCATTCCTTTGAGTTTCATGCTCTGCATACGGAGATAAAGCGTTTCCCGTGTTCTTAACGCTGTACGTCCTCTGGAAAGCGGTTTTCTCACACAACTAATGCGCCGTTATGTAAAACATACAAAACGAGTGGACATACAACTTTCATGCTCAAAATGTGAAAAAGAATAACAAAAAAGTTGTTTTTCAACTTGTATGCCATAATGCATGTTTGTGATGGAAATCATCATTCCTTTGAGTTTTATGCTGCTCATGCAGAGAAAAAGCGTTTCCCGTGTTCTTAGCGCTGTACGAGCTCAGGAAAGCGGTTTTCTCACACAACTAATGCACAGTTATGTAAAACATACAAAACCAGTTGATATGCAATTTTCATGCTCAAAAATGTGAAAAATAACAAAAAAGTTGTTTTTCAACTTGTATGTCATAATGCATGAATATGTTTGAAATCATCCTTCCTTTGAGTTTCATGCTCTGCATACGGAGATAAAGCGTTTCCCGTGTTCTTAGCGCTTTGCGAGCTCAGGGAAGCGGTTTTCTCACACAACTAATGCACAGTTATGTAAAACATACATAACGAGTTGATATTGTAGTACTTTGATAGATCTCTGGATGAACTGCGACACATCATCAGTGATGTTTCCTGAGATCATCGGGTGTTTCAGGTCTCACAACATCAGACACCCTCTCTCACCCAGCCGGGGTTGATCACGCCCCAACTTGTGTCCCAGCAGCTCTGGCCAACTTTGCGGACCTCTTGATCCAAATCCACCTCGAGGCTCTTTCAGCGGCCTCTGTGATTGACTTGTCTTTGCAGTTCTTTTTTTTTTTTACCTTTTTTTCAATATGCATGCTAGAATGCATGACTGTGTTTAAAATGATCATTCTTGTGAATTTGTTTCTGAATGAAAGCAGCCTGCTCAAATACAGTTTTCATGCTCAAAATTTGAAAAAAAAAAAGTCTTCTTAATGTTGTCAAGTATACAATCTTGGACATAATGAATAATTTATATATGTATAATAATGAATATACTAATAATTTCGGATGATTCTCCTCGTGAAGTAACATGAAATTTTACTACAGTCTTCATATATATTATGCATATGGTTGTTTTGTTACCATGCAAGTGTCTTTTCAAGAAAAAAAAAAGTCGATTATTTCTGGGGTTATTATCCCCAACGATGCGTCACCTCTCCTTCAGTATATTACAGTTCAATTATTTCCCCGAGTGTGAAATGTGCTAGCCTGAAGAAAAAGGAATTCTTGCAACATCTTCCATGCTCAAGTCCTAGCAAATCAAACACATTGATGACATTTTTAGTATAAATGGTGATAACAAAGGTGGTGGTTTATTGCGCCATACAATTTGTTTTGACATACCCTCTAATTTTCAACAAAGTGCAAAAGAATATTTAAGGAAAGGACATTCTTTAATGCATCGATTAGTGTTTTAACATGATCTCATTTCACTCTTGTGCAACGGATGCATTTCAAAAAGCAAATTGAGTATTCAATGTGAATATGAAATAGGTCTATAATAAAAAATGGATTATGAATAAGAACATATTCAAATAAAGTATACAAAAGATGAAAGAAGAATATAATTTAAAAAAATATATGCCGTATAAATATGGAAAATATTAACATCTATATACAATATAGATCAAATTGATATGTGTATAGATCATAGGTCAAGATGTTTCGAATGCTCAAATGAAACAATTTATGTCCTATATGATTCCTCCTTTAATTTCTTTCCTGTTGATGGGCAAAATACACATTTCGGAAGGTCATGCTATTCTTCAACAGGAATGCATCACACAAGTCCTGGGCAAGTTCTTAACCACATTAAAGACTTATCTATTATAAAACATGATAAAGAAAGTTCTGAAAGAATGAGGAATTTCCTGTAAGCGTAACATGCCGGCATTGAAAAAGAACCATTGGGTACTACTGATTTGATAGTTTAAAAATTAAGCACATTAAGTGTGCTGCCTCATCCTATAACCTGGAGATGCGGGATCAAAATGGGGAAAAAGCTATTAGGCACCTAGATCCCTAAAAGGACTGAGGCCTTCTCCCGGAACTCCTCCTGGGGCAATGCCTGTCTGATTGTTGCATTATCTAGAGATATCATCTGAAAGTGACCACAAATCAGAGTGGACGTCCCGCTGAATTTTAGCATAGTGCTACCCAGAGGAAAAGAAAATTACAAGGACTTCTTCAGTAATTGGTGAGCAGAGACAGAAGCCCAATGCACTCTGAATCATTAATTGTAAAGACTGGTCGGTTGATAGAGAACAGAAACCTGTAACTAGCCCTATCGGATCTAGTCAGAAAGGATAGATGCCATATATTTATCATGCTACACTACAGTCGGTATTTCTGGAACTGGCTGGCTCAGCTTATCGCTGCTGTCTTCTGCAACATTTGTTAGGAGCCAGCCTTGTAGCACAGGAATGAAAAGCATACGGAGAAGCCCGAAAGTTTGTCTTATACAGGTAGTGAGCCATCCATAGTACATTCATGGAAATGTGTGGGTTACTCGTGCCATCATGTCGAGCAGATAGAGCCATAGGATTTGAGCCCAAAACAAGGGGACTTATAGGTGGCTTTCTCACTGAGGTATGGCCAAAAACTGCCCCTATGTCCACAAAGATCCTAGGATTACATGATCAATCTACTCCCTGCAGCCAATTTGGCTACCATCTACCAATGTTCCAAGCGCAAGATCCCAAGGCCCAGAGCCTCACGCAGAACAGTGGGTCTTACGATGGGTACCCATCATGCACGATCAGGCGAGGAACACTCGTGGGTCACATCAACAAGTGATTTCATTGTTTCCGAGACAATCATCTCCCGACCCACCCAGAAACCCTGCAGAGGTGCATGCACTTCTGAAAATCCGAGACAAATTCTTCAGAGCAGGAGACAAGGTGGGTCTAAGAACAGCAAGAACCAAGTTGGCCATCACAGAGGCGAAACGTGCACACGCCCCGAGAATCCACAACCACCGCACGGAGCATGTGGCAGGGTATTCAAGCCACTCAATTCATCAGGGTATTCAGCCAACTACAGGACATCATTACCTGCCTCTGAAAATAACAGATCCCTTCCAGACGTGCTGAACAGCTTGTTGCAGAATTTAAGTGACCAACCCTGCTCCGAACGACCAGGCGCTGTGTCACACCACGGCTCATGTGCGGAAAACTCTATGCAGAGTCAACTCACGTAAAGCTGCTGGACAAGACAATACCCCAAAGTGCTCAGAGAATCTCTGTGAGCAGCGTGAGCAGCGTCTGTGAGCAGCGATTCCACGTGATTCAAGTCTACTATGATCAAGACCTTCAAGACCCTACTGCCCCCCCTCACTAGACCCACTGCAGTTTGCGTACGGCCCGCAACCGTTCAATGGATGACGCCATCTCCAGCACACTCCATCTGGCCCTCTCAAACTTGGACACCTATGTCCAATGCTGTACATACATTTCAGTTAAGGATTCAATCCTATCATCCACCCAGACCGGATCAGGAAGCTGAGCCTGTTTGGCCTGATCACTTGCTGACTCTTGACTGTGTAGCGACACAGACTGATAACACGACCATGGTGGGTCTCATCAGTAAGTACGACGAGTCAGCAAACAGAGAGGAAGTGCAGAGGCAAACGGACTGGTGCAGAGACAACAACATCTGATCGTCTATAAGACAAAAGAGATTGTCGACTTCAGGAGGCCACGGAGGCACCACTCTCTCCACTGAAAATCGACTTCTTTGTGATGGTCAACAGTACCAAATTCCTGCGTGTCCATCTGGAGGAGAACAGCATCTGGTATCTAAACACCAGCTCCTTAAACAAGAAAGCCCAACGGTATCTTTTTTTTCTCAGAAGGCTGTGCGTGGCGCAGCTTCTACCACTGATCCTGGCCATCTTCTATAGCATGCTGAGCAGGTGAATCACCATCTGGTTTGGGAATTGTGCCATCTCGGATCACAAGACTCTACTGTTGATAGAGAGTACAGCAGAGAAGATAATCTGGGTCTCTCTTCTCTCTATCGAAGACATCTACACCACACACTGCATGGCATCCGCATCCGCAAAGCCATCAGCATTCTGGCTGATCAGACACACCCATCAGACACACTCTTCACAAACTATCTGTCTCCTCAACAAAAAGGGACTGGACTGATAATCACACACACACAAACACACTGATCAACAACCAGTACTGTGCAGCGGGACTATCGTCAGCAACATCACGATCGGGACTCCGCATGCATGGTCAGGTGAGGAACATTCTTGTGTCCCTGGCCGGCAGATGCTCGTATACCAAAGACCTCTCAAGAAGAGAAGATGAAGAAGATGAAAGGCAAGAAATTTGCACTCCAGCCTTAAAAAACATAGAAAAGAAAAATAGTTACATGCAACTATGAGCGGGCCCAAGCACCTGCGCCATCGCCACTTGGGCGCACCACACAACAGGTGCATCTTTTTTAAGATCTCTTAAGCAAACATGACATACGTTTAACACACATTGGTGTGTGTGTGTGTGTGTGTTTGGGTGTGTGTGTCTTTGTTTAGTATGTGTACTGTACATTAAGAACAAAAATATTGCCTGTGTTTGTGTGTGTGTGTGTGTGTGTCAGGATGTGTGTTGTATTACTGGAACTGCCCACCTCAGCTCAACGTGGGCCAGGTTTGGGCCTAACTCAACCATGTTAGGCCATCTCATGTAAAAACTGTTTAGTTTAATGAGATCTAGAAGATGTAGACGTTCAATAGATAAATAAATAAATAAAAATCTTTAAAAGACCAATTCATCCCTTGCACATTTATGACATCAGCACTATTAAATCTCTGGGAGGTCCATTCATGGATCCTTTGCATATATGACCAGGCAAGGAACGCTTGTAATGTCCCAGCCCAGCACATATTCTAGATCCTGAAATACTTAGAGACTTCTGCAATCAATGCAACCTCCCACCACATCATATATATATAAGTCACTTTTGGGTCTCTTTCTGTCTCATGACCTTTGACATTGTTGTCCACTAAGTGTGCCCCACTTTTGTAAGCCTTGAATTTGGGCCAATAGTATGACGGCCAATTTAACACACAGTGAATAAATAATTCTCGACTTCCTGCATGTCACTCATCTCCTAGAAGAGTATAAACCCAACCTTCCACATTTTGCGACTAAACAGTACAGTACTCTGGCAGGCCTACTGATCATTGTACAGTTTCTAAACTAATTAGAGACTTCTGCAGTGTGTGTGTGTGTGTGTGTGTGTGTGTGTGTGTGTGTGTGTGTGTGTGTGTGTGTGTGTGTGTGTGTGTGTGTGTGTGTGTGTGTGTGTGTGTTTGAATGTGTGTTTGTAGTTATGTTTCAGGGTCGGATGTGTAGTGTTTGTGTCTGTGGTATGTATATAGTATGTGAGCGAATCGTGTGTGTATAGGTATGTGACTGTGTACATATGTCTGTGTCTTCAGGATGTGTATTACTGGAACTGCCCAGCCCGGGGGTTTGTAGGCGATCAGCTAGAACCACCTGGTAAAGCTTGAAGCAAAGAACATACATCGGTACATCTAGCCGTTGAAGATGCAGTGAAGATTTAATTAGAGGCTTTTAAGTTTGAAAGAAGAAAAATCGTTACAACCGGTGCCAGAGTCTGTGGGGCGCATCATTTGGGCACTTTTTTCATGTGTGTGAGACGTGTGTATGTGTTTGTTTAGTATGTGAACATTGTGTGAAGCATAAGAAGGTTGTTTTTTCATGTGTGTGTGTGTGTGTGTGTGTGTGTGTGTGTGTGTGTGTGTGTGTGTGTGTGTGTGTGTGTGTGTGTGTGTGTGTGTGTGTGTGTGGTCTGTATGTCCTGTCCTGTGTGTTTGGTGGTGATTGTGTTTACGGTATGAGTGTCTGTATGTGTGTATGTTGTATGAGTGTCTGTATGTTGTGTGTTTTTACAATGTGTATTAGTGAGCATGTGTAGTGAGCATGTGTGTGTGTGTGTGTGTGTGTGTGTGTGTGTGTGTGTGTGTGTGTGTGTGTGTGTGTTTGTGTGTGTGTGTGTGTGTGTGTGTGTGTTTGTGTGTGTGTGTGTGTGTGTGTGTGTGTGTATGTGTGTCTGTGTGTTTGAGTGTGATTTTGTAGTATGTGTGACCGTCGGATGTGTAGTCTTTGTTTCTGTGGAAAGAATATAGTATGTGAGCGTATAGTGTGTATTAGTGTATGTGTCTCTGTACATATGTGTGTGTGGTCAGGATATGCGTATTACTGGAACTACCCAGCCTGGAGGTTTGTAGGCGATCAGCTAGAACCACTTGGTAAAGGTTGAAGCAAACGACATACATCGGTACATCCGGCCGTTTAAGATGCAGTGATTTAATTCTAGCCTTTTAAGGTTGAAAGAAGAAACATAGTTACATCCGGTGCCATCGTCTGTGGGGCGCATCATTTGGGCACTTTTGGGGCTCTGTTTAAAGCTCGTCCAGTGCAAGTTTTAGCTAAAAAATTTTTACCCTCTCAACTATACGTAGTAGTACAATGGATGTGTGAAATTTACTCATACCTGTCTAATTGTACAAAGGCAGGAATTTTACCAATTATAAGAATTAGGAATTTATTTTAATGTTAATTAAAGATGTAGTTTAGTATGGGGAAAAGAACGATGTATGAACGTATAATTCATGATGAACGGTTGAATGAATAAATATGAGTTTCATGTTAAAGGCTTTCATTTATCTAATGCAGATACGTTATTCAATATCTGATCTCTACAACAAGGCAACAAATATTTATAATTCATGAATGTGAGAGAAATCATCATTCCTTTGAGTTTTCTGCTGCTCATACGGAGATAAAGCGTTTCCCGTGTTCTTAGCGCTGTACGAGCTCAGGAAAGCGGTTTTCTCACACAACTAATGTAAAACATACAAAACCAGTTGATATGCAATTTTCATGCTCAAAATGTGAAAAAGAATAAAAAAAAAGTTGTTTTTCAACATTTATGCCATAATGCATGAATGTGATGGAAATCATCATTCCTTTGAGTTTCTGCTGCTCATACGGAGATAAAGCGTTTCCCGTGTCCTTAGCGCTGTACGAGCTCAGGAAAGCGGTTTTCTCACACAACTAATGTAAAACATACAAAACCAGTTGATATGCAATTTTCATGCTCAAAATGTGAAAAAGAATAAAAAAAAGTTGTTTTTCAACATTTATGCCATAATGCATGAATGTGATGGAAATCATCATTCCTTTGAGTTTTCTGCTGCTCATACGGAGATAAAGCGTTTCCCGTGTCCTTAGCGCTGTACGAGCTCAGGAAAGCGGTTTTCTCACACAACTAATGTAAAACATACAAAACCAGTTGATATGCAATTTTCATTCTCAAAATGTGAAAAAGAATTTAAAAAAAGTTGTTTTTCAACATTTATGCCATAATGCATGTTTGTGATGGAAATTATCATTCCTTTAAGTTTTATGCTGCTCATGGAGAGAAAAAGCGTTTCCCGTGTTCTTAGCGCTGTACGAGCTCAGGAAAGCGGTTTTCTCACACAACTAATGCACCGTTATGTAAAACATACAAAACGAGTTGACATACAACTTTCATGCTCAAAATGTGAAAAAGAATAACAAAAAAGTTGTTTTTCAACATGTGTGCTATTATGCATGAATGTGATGGAAATCATCATTCCTTTGAGTTTTCTGCTGCTCATGCGGAGATAAAGCGTTTCCCGTGTTCTTAGCGCTGTACGAGCTCAGGAAAGCGGTTTTCTCACACAACTAATGCACAGTTATGTAAAACATACAAAACCAGTTGATATGCAATTTTCATGCTCAAAATGTGAAAAAGAATAAAAAAAGTTGTTTTTCAACATTTATGCTATTATGCATGAATGTGATGGAAATCATCATTCCTTTGAGTTTTCTGCTGCTCATACGGAGATAAAGCGTTTCCCGTGTCCTTAGCGCTGTACGAGCTCAGGAAAGCGGTTTTCTCACACAACTAATGTACAACATACAAAACCAGTTGATGTGCAATTTTCATGCTCAAAATGTGAAAAAGAATAACAAAAAAGTTGTTTTTCAACTTGTATGCCATAATGCATGTTTGTGATGGAAATCATCATTCCTTTGAGTTTTCTGCTGCTCATGCAGAGAAAAAGCGTTTCCCGTGTTCTTAGCGCTGTACGAGCTCAGGAAAGCGGTTTTCTCACACATCTAAAACACAGTTTCGTACAACATCCAAAACCAGTTGATATACAGTTTTCATGCTCAAAATGTGATAACGAATAACAAAAAAGTTGTTTTTCAACATTTATGCTATAATGCATGAAGTGTGTTGGAAATCATCATTCCTTTAAGTTTTATGCCCCTCATGCGGAGATAAAGCGTTTCCCGTGTTCTTAGCGCTGTACGAGCTCAGGAAAGCGGTTTTCTCACACAACTAATACACAGTTATGGAACAAATACATAACGAGTTGATATACAGTTTTTATGCTCAAAATGTGAAAAAGAATAACAAAAAAGTTGTTTTTCAACATTTATGCTATAATGCATGAAGTGTGTTGGAAATCATAATTCCTTTAAGTTTTATGCTCTTCATGCGGAGAGAAAGCGTTTCCCGTGTTCTTAGCGCTGTACGAGCTCAGGAAAGCGGTTTTCTCACCCAACTAATGCACAGTTATGTAAAACATACAAAACCAGTTGATATGCAATTTTCATGCTCAAAATGTGAAAAAGAATAAAAAAAAGTTGTTTTTCAACATTTATGCCATAATGCATGAATGTGATGAAAATCATCATTCCTTTGAGTTTTCTGCTGCTCATACGGAGATAAAGCGTTTCCCGTGTTCTTAGCGCTGTACGAGCTCAGGAAAGCGGTTTTCTCACACAACTAATGTAAAACATACAAAACCAGTTGATATGCAATTTTCATGCTCAAAATGTGAAAAAGAATTTTAAAAAGTTGTTTTTCAACTTGTATGCCATAATGCATGTTTGTGATGGAAATCATCATTCCTTTGAGTTTTATGCTGCTCATGCAGAGAAAAAGCGTTTCCCGTGTTCTTAGCGCTGTATGAGCTCAGGAAAGCGGTTTTCTCACACAACTAATGCACAGTTATGTAAAACATACAAAACCAGTTGATATGCAATTTTCATGCTCAAAATGTGAAAAATAATAACAAAAAAGTTGTTTTTCAACTTGTATGCCATAATGCATGAATATGTTTGAAATCATCCTTCCTTTGAGTTTCATGCTCTGCATACGGAGATAAAGCGTTTCCCGTGTTCTTAACGCTGTACGTCCTCTGGAAAGCGGTTTTCTCACACAACTAATGCACCGTTATGTAAAACATACAAAACGAGTTGACATACAACTTTCATGCTCAAAATGTGAAAAAGAATAACAAAAAAGTTGTTTTTCAACATGTCTGCTATTATGCATGAATGTGATTGGAAATCATAATTCCTTTGAGTTTTCTGCTGCTCATACGGAGATAAAGCGTTTCCCGTGTTCTTAGCGCTGTACGAGCTCAGCAAAGCGGTTTTCTCACACAACTAATGCACAGTTATGTAAAACATACCAAACCAGTTGATATGCAATTTTCATGCTCAAAATGTGAAAAAGAATAAAAAAAAGTTGTTTTTCAACATTTATGCCATAATGCATGAATGTGATGGAAATCATCATTCCTGTGAGTTTTCTGCTGCTCATACGGAGATAAAGCGTTTCCCGTGTCCTTAGCGCTGTACGAGCTCAGGAAAGCGGTTTTCTCACACAACTAATGTAAAACATACAAAACAAGTTGATATGCAATTTTCATGCTCAAAATGTGAAAAAGAATTTAAAAAAGTTGTTTTTCAACTTGTATGCCATAATGCATGTTTGTGATGGAAATCATCATTCCTTTGAGTTTTATGCTGCTCATGCAGAGAAAAAGCGTTTCCCGTGTTCTTAGCGCTGTATGAGCTCAGGAAAGCGGTTTTCTCACACAACTAATGCACAGTTATGTAAAACATACAAAACCAGTTGATATGCAATTTTCATGCTCAAAATGTGAAAAATAATAACAAAAAAGTTGTTTTTCAACTTGTATGCCATAATGCATGAATATGTTTGAAATCATCCTTCCTTTGAGTTTCATGCTCTGCATACGGAGATAAAGCTTTTCCCGTGTTCTTAACGCTGTACGTCCTCTGGAAAGCGGTTTTCTCACACAACTAATGCACCGTTATGTAAAACATACAAAACGAGTTGACATACAACTTTCATGCTCAAAATGTGAAAAAGAATAAAAAAAAGTTGTTTTTCAACTTGTATGCCATAATGCATGTTTGTGATGGAAATCTTCATTCCTTTGAGTTTTCTGCTGCTCATGCAGAGAAAAAGCGTTTCCCGTGTTCTTAGCGCTGTACGAGCTCAGGAAAGCGGTTTTCTCACACAACTAATGCACAGTTATGTAAAACATACAAAACGAGTTGATATGCAATTTTCATGCTCAAAAATGTGAAAAATATCAAAAAAGTTGTTTTTCACCTTGTATGTCATAATGCATGAATATGTTTGAAATCATCCTTCCTTTGAGTTTCATGCTCTGCATACGGAGATAAAGCGTTTCCCGTGTTCTTAGCGCTTTGCGAGCTCAGGGAAGCGGTTTTCTCACACAACTAATGCACAGTTATGTAAAACATACATAACGAGTTGATATTGTAGTAATTTGATAGATCTCTGGATGAACTGCGACACATCATCAGTGATGTTTCCTGAGATCATCGGGTGTTTCAGGTCTCACAACATCAGACACCCTCTCTCACCCAGCCGGGGGTGATCACGCCCCAACTTGTGTCCCAGCAGCTCTGGCCAACTTTGCGGACCTCTTGATCCAAATCCACCTCGAGGCTCTTTCAGCGGCCTCTGTGATTGACTTGTCTTTGCAGTTCTTTTTTTTTTTACCTTTTATTCAATATGCATGCTAGAATGCATGACTGTGTTTAAAATGATCATTCTTGTGAATTTGTTTCTGAATGAAAGCAGCCTGCTCAAATACAGTTTTCATGCTCAAAATTTGAAAAAAAAAAGTCTTCTTAATGTTGTCAAGTATACAATCTTGGACATAATGAATAATTTATATATGTATAATAATGAATATACTAATAATTTCGGATGATTCTCCTCGTGAAGTAACATGAAATTTTACTACAGTCTTCATATATATTATGCATATGGTTGTTTTGTTACCATGCAAGTGTCTTTTCAAGAAAAAAAAAGTCGATTATTTCTGGGGTTATTATCCCCAACGATGCGTCACCTCTCCTTCAGTATATTACAGTTCAATTATTTCCCCGAGTGTGAAATGTGCTAGGCTGAAGAAAAAGGAATTCTTGCAACATCTTCCATGCTCAAGTCCTAGCAAATCAAACACATTGATGACATTTTTAGTATAAATGGTGATAACAAAGGTGGTGGTTTATTGCGCCATACAATTTGTTTTGACATACCCTCTAATTTTCAACAAAGTGCAAAAGAATATTTAAGGAAAGGACATTCTTTAATGCATCGATTAGTGTTTTAACATGATCTCATTTCACTCTTGTGCAACGGATGCATTTCAAAAAGCAAATTGAGTATTCAATGTGAATATGAAATAGGTCTATAATAAAAAATGGATTATGAATAAGAACATATTCAAATAAAGTATACAAAAGATGAAAGAAGAATATAATTAAAAAAAATATATGCCGTATAAATATGGAAAATATTAACATCTATATACAATATAGATCAAATTGATATGTGTATAGATCATAGGTCAAGATGTTTCGAATGCTCAAATGAAACAATTTATGTCCTATATGATTCCTCCTTTAATTTCTTTCCTGTTGATGGGCAAAATACACATTTCGGAAGGTCATGCTATTCTTCAACAGGAATGCATCACACAAGTCCTGGGCAAGTTCTTAACCACATTAAAGACTTATCTATTATAAAACATGATAAAGAAAGTTCTGAAAGAATGAGGAATTTCCTGTAAGCGTAACATGCCGGCATTGAAAAAGAACCATTGGGTACTACTGATTTGATAGTTTAAAAATTAAGCACATTA
>QNUK01002488.1:0-13154 GCA_013621035.1 Clarias magur
ACCACACCAACACACCACAATGTTAATACACAGGCTCACACACCATACACACAAACAAGCCAGAACACAAGCAATTACTCGTCACACACACACACACACACACACACACACACGCACACACACACACACACACACACACGTTACCTACAGTTGGGATTTGTTTCAAAAGCTTCATGTTGTGCAAAAAGTGAAATTAGGACATTCATGGTTTTGTTGCTTAATTTGCTATTTTGTAAAGATATATATTTTTTATTCATTTATTTCATTTAATTGATTTTATTATTTGGAAATAATTTATTTGATCATTTTGTCTGGCTGCTTACATAATTTCTAAAATAAATAAATCAGACATTTTGATGAAATAGTTACTCAGTACTCGAGTATCTTTTCACCGAATCCTTTTTACTTCTACTTGAGTAATATTATTTTGAAGTACAGCTACTCTTACTCGAGTACAATCTTTGGCTCCTCTACCCACCTCTGACTGTGAAGGACCTCAGCCAGCTCAACAATGGACTGTCAGGAGGACTTTGCGGTGAGGAAAGTGCTTCGGCTCCCTGAAGGCCAACACGGAGAGCCTGAGGAGGAGCTTCTTCCCACCGGTGAGACGGAATCTCAACACCACACAGGACTCAGCTGATGGGACTGTGATTCTCTTACCCTGTGTTGGAGCACATTGCATTACTAACCACACTACGTATTTGCACTTTGCTGGTTCTTCTTTACACATATCAGGACCTATGCTCTTTAAAACATGGACAAAACCAGTGCTGCTGCCACACACACATCATCCCATTTCACACTCCATGGTCACTCATACTGCTGCGGTCATACTGGATTGTACATATTTTTATTTTATTGTAACTGTATAATGTATATTTATAGATTTTATATTTTACATTCTTTTTCTAGAGCAATTTGCCTCTTCTTACCTTCTGATTTTCATTCATCTTCTCTTTTTTAGGTCACGGCAGTCGTACAAGCCTTTCACTGCATCTCATATTGTGTATGGTCATGTACGTGAGAGAAATGAGATTTTTTTTATTTAACACACACATCAAGCACACACTCACAACTAACACACACTCGCGTCTAACACATACTCACATACATACCGCACTGCAACACATCCAACATCAAATCTCTCTCTCTCTCTCCCCCTCTCTCTCCCACCTGCTGCTCATCCTTACTCGCTTCTCCTGAACATCTCTCCTCATCTCTTTCTCTCACTGCTGTGATGGAAATAGCAATTCATTCCTCATGTGATGTCGTTTTCCTCTATCCCTCGTTTTCCCTGCAGATGCTCGATGTCAGCGTGTTATTCAGCTTCCGTGCAACAGGTACAGCAGCGATGTTGTGTTTTTCTCTCTCTCTCTCCCTCGCTCATTAGCTGTGGTGCTAAAGTCGCTCAGGATGCAGCTCAGATTGTAAATGTAAATTGTTATCTGGAGAGAAATGCCTGCTGCTCCTGTGACAGGGTCCGTGTCCATGATCCTGATTAACCGAATATGGCTGATTAGCATTTTGACTTTTGTCGGTGTGAGACAGGCAAACGCTGTGACTTCAGAGAAACCTGAAGCAACAGAGAAATATGAATCTAAAATAATAATATTCTTGTTTTTTATAGAGGACTATGACTGTTATACATTAATCCTGAACTTATCAATACAGTCTCATAAATCATTAAACATTATTAAAATTGGTGTTTATGCCATCACTGACCACTGAATTGAGTGTTTTTCCTATTTAAGTCCCAACAGTCATGTGGCTGCCAGATGGAGAGAGAGAGAGAGAGAGAGAGAGAGAGAGACATAATGTTCATTTCCTTTCCCGTTATATTGCAGTCATGTCATCTCTAAAAAAAGAGGCTAAACCGTGGACTAGGATCATGGGACTGAAACTGGTTAAATGCTGGGACTGGGACTGGTTATATGCTGAGACTGGGACTGGAGACTGGTTAAACACTGAGACTGGGACTGGTTACAGATTAAACACTGAGACTGGGACTGATTACAGATTAAACACTGAGACTGGGACTGGTTACAGATTAAACACTGAGACTGGGACTGGTTACAGATTAAACACTGAGACTGGGACTGGTGCTGATTAAACGCTGAGACTGGGACTGGTTACAGATTAAACACTGAGACTGGGACTGGTTACAGATTAAACACTGAGACTGGGACTGGTTACAGATTAAACACTGAGACTGGGACTGGTTACAGATTAAACACTGAGACTGGGACTGGTGCTGATTAAACGCTGAGACTGGGACTGGTTACAGATTAAACACTGAGACTGGGACTGGTTACAGATTAAACACTGAGACTGGGACTGGAGACTGGTTAAACACTGAGACTGGGACTGGTTACAGATTAAACACTGAGACTGGGACTGATTACAGATTAAACACTGAGACTGGGACTGGAGACTGATTATACGCTGAGACTGGGACTGGAGACTGATTATACGCTGAGACTAAGACTGGGGCTGGTTAAAAGCTGAGACTGGGACTAGAGACTGGTTAAACACTGAGACTGGGACTGGGGCTGGTTAAAAGCTGAGACTGGGACTAGAGACTGGTTAAACACTGAGACTGGGACTGGAGACTGGCTAAAAACTGAGACTGGGACTGGTTACAGATTAAACACTGAGACTGGGACTGGTGCTGATTAAACGCTGAGACTGGGACTGGAGACTGGTTAAACACTGAGACTGGGACTGGTTACAGATTAAACACTGAGACTGGGACTGGTGCTGATTAAACGCTGAGACTGGGACTGGAGACTGATTATACGCTGAGACTGAGACTGGGGCTGGTTAAAAGCTGAGACTGGGACTAGAGACTGGTTAAACACTGAGACTGGGACTGGAGACTGGCTAAACACTGAGACTGGGACTGGTTACAGATTAAACACTGAGACTGGGACTGGTTACAGATTAAACACTGAGACTGGGACTGGTGCTGATTAAACGCTGAGACTGGGACTGGAGACTGATTATACGCTGAGACTGAGACTGGGGCTGGTTAAACACTGAGACTGGGACTGGAGACTGGTTAAACACTGAGACTGGGACTGGTTACTGGTTAAACACTGAGACTGGGACTGGTTACTGGTTAAACGCTGAGACTGGGACTGGAGACTGGGACTGGTTACTGGTTAAACACTGAGACCTGGACTGGGGCTGATTAAATGCCAAGACTGGGACTGGAGTCTGGTTATACACTGAGACTGGGACTGGAGACTGGTTATACAGTGAGACTGGGACTGGAGACTGGTTAAACGCTGAGACTGGGACTGGGGCTGGTTATACGCTGAGACTGGGACTGGGGCTGGTTAAAAGCTGAGACTGGGACTGGAGACTGGTTAAACGCTGAGACTGGGACTGGTGACTGGTTATATGCTGAGACTGGGACTGGAAACTGGTTATACGCTGAGACTGGGACTGGGGCTGGTTAAAAGCTGAGACTGGGACTAGAGACTGGTTAAACACTGAGACTGGGACTGGAGACTGGCTAAACACTGAGACTGGGACTGGTTACAGATTAAACACTGAGACTGGGACTGGTTACAGATTAAACACTGAGACTGGGACTGGTTACAGATTAAACACTGAGACTGGGACTGGTTACAGATTAAACACTGAGACTGGGACTGGTGCTGATTAAACGCTGAGACTGGGACTGGAGACTGATTATACGCTGAGACTGAGACTGGGGCTGGTTAAAAGCTGAGACTGGGACTAGAGACTGGTTAAACACTGAGACTGGGACTGGAGACTGGCTAAACGCTGAGACTGGGACTGGAGACTGGTTAAACACTGAGACTGGGACTGGAGACTGGTTAAACACTGAGACTGGGACTGGAGTCTGGTTATACAGTGAGCCTGGGACTGGAGACTGGTTATACGCTGAGACTGGGACTGGAGACTGGTTATATGCTGAGACTGGGACTGGTGACTGGTTAAAAGCTGAGACTGGGACAGGTGACTGGTTAAATGCTGAGACTGGGACTGGAGACTGGTTAAACACTGAGACTGGGACTGGTGACTGGTTAAACGCTGAGACTGGGACTGGGGCTGGTTAAAAGCTGAGACTGGGACTGGAGACTGGTTAAACACTGAGACTGGGACTGGAGACTGGTTAAACACTGAGACTGGGACTGGGGCTGGTTAAACGCTGAGACTGGGACTGGTGACTGGTTAAAAGCTGAGACTGGGACTGGAGACTGGTTATACAGTGAGACTGGGACTGGAGACTGGTTAAACGCTGAGACTGGGACTGGGGCTGGTTATACGCTGAGACTGGGACTGGGGCTGGTTAAAAGCTGAGACTGGGACTGGAGACTGGTTATACAGTGAGACTGGGACTGGAGACTGGTTAAACGCTGAGACTGGGACTGGGGCTGGTTATACGCTGAGACTGGGACTGGGGCTGGTTAAAAGCTGAGACTGGGACTGGAGACTGGTTATACAGTGAGACTGGGACTGGAGACTGGTTAAACGCTGAGACTGGGACTGGGGCTGGTTATACGCTGAGACTGGGACTGGGGCTGGTTAAAAGCTGAGACTGGGACTGGAGACTGGTTATACAGTGAGACTGGGACTGGAGACTGGTTAAACGCTGAGACTGGGACTGGGGCTGGTTATACGCTGAGACTGGGACTGGGGCTGGTTAAAAGCTGAGACTGGGACTGGAGACTGGTTATACAGTGAGACTGGGACTGGAGACTGGTTAAACGCTGAGACTGGGACTGGGGCTGGTTATACGCTGAGACTGGGACTGGGGCTGGTTAAAAGCTGAGACTGGGACTGGAGACTGGTTATACAGTGAGACTGGGACTGGAGACTGGTTAAACGCTGAGACTGGGACTGGGGCTGGTTATACGCTGAGACTGGGACTGGGGCTGGTTAAAAGCTGAGACTGGGACTGGAGACTGGTTATACAGTGAGACTGGGACTGGAGACTGGTTAAACGCTGAGACTGGGACTGGGGCTGGTTATACGCTGAGACTGGGACTGGGGCTGGTTAAAAGCTGAGACTGGGACTGGAGACTGGTTATACAGTGAGACTGGGACTGGAGACTGGTTAAACGCTGAGACTGGGACTGGGGCTGGTTATACGCTGAGACTGGGACTGGGGCTGGTTAAAAGCTGAGACTGGGACTGGAGACTGGTTATACAGTGAGACTGGGACTGGAGACTGGTTAAACGCTGAGACTGGGACTGGGGCTGGTTATACGCTGAGACTGGGACTGGGGCTGGTTAAAAGCTGAGACTGGGACTGGAGACTGGTTATACAGTGAGACTGGGACTGGAGACTGGTTAAACGCTGAGACTGGGACTGGGGCTGGTTATACGCTGAGACTGGGACTGGGGCTGGTTAAAAGCTGAGACTGGGACTGGAGACTGGTTATACAGTGAGACTGGGACTGGAGACTGGTTAAACGCTGAGACTGGGACTGGGGCTGGTTATACGCTGAGACTGGGACTGGGGCTGGTTAAAAGCTGAGACTGGGACTGGAGACTGGTTATACAGTGAGCCTGGGACTGGAGACTGGTTAAACGCTGAGACTGGGACTGGGGCTGGTTATACGCTGAGACTGGGACTGGGGCTGGTTAAACGCTGAGACTGGGACTGGAGACTGGTTATACACTGAGACTGGGACTGGAGACTGGCTAAACGCTGAGACTGGGACTGGGGCTGGTTATACGCTGAGACTGGGACTGGGGCTGNACGCTGAGACTGGGACTGGGGCTGGTTAAAAGCTGAGACTGGGACTGGAGACTGGTTAAACACTGAGACTGGGACTGGTTACTGGTTAAACACTGAGACTGGGACTGGTTACTGGTTAAACGCTGAGACTGGGACTGAAGACTGGGACTGGTTACTGGTTAAACACTGAGACCTGGACTGGGGCTGATTAAATGCCAAGACTGGGACTGGTGACTGGTTTAACGCTGAGACTGGGACTGGGGCTGGTTAAAAGCTGAGACTGGGACTGGGGCTGGTTAAAAGCTGAGACTGGGACTGGTGACTGGTTAAACGCTGAGACTGGGACTGGGACTAAGACAGAATCTGTTATAACCATCCTCCTTTTGACGTGCTAGTGATTGTGAGAATAATTTTTGCGGTTCCTCTCTTTTTCCTCCAGGAACTCTTTGGATTTTGAGCTCTGCGACATTCTCAGGATGAACTGTGGATGCGGTGATGATGTGTAGTGTGCATTATAACCACTCATTTGTGAGCGGGAGTGAGATGATGGTAAACACTCTGACTCTGGAACAGAAGACCGTGTTCGCCTTTGTCTTGATGCTGTTGGTCTTTCTTGCCCTGCTGATTGTCCGTTGTTTCCGGATCCTTCTGGACCCTTACAGCAGCATGCCTTCCTCACATTGGGGAGATGGACTGGAGGGGCTTGAGAAAGGGACGTTTGAGTATGCCCTTACCTGAGGACATGTCCCTGTATCGGATGTCAAAAAGGAACGCTCATCTAGTCCTTCACTTATCTTTCATCATGCTTATAACGAAATACGCACCTGTCCTAAAGTAATTTACCTGAGGCCACATTTAGTGTGTGAGATCACACGCTTTTATGAGATTGTCCTGTATTGCACTTACAACACTGAACTTAAAGGACCCCATAGGGTTTCCCCAGCACTTACACAGCCCCTCCATAATCAGGGCTGGGGACCTGTGGTCTAAGTGTTATCACAGCTTCATCCATCATTTAAAGCAAATCTTAGATCATGAACTTACCTGACTCCATGCCCTTAACTAACGCCTCACCTCTACCTGACACCATGCCCTTAACTAACGCCTCACCTCTACCTGACACCATGCCCTTAACTAACGCCTCACCTCTACCTGACTCCATGCCCTTACGTGACACTACAACCATGTCTTTAACTGACACCACACCCTTATCTGAAGCCTTACCCTCACCCGACACACACCCTCACCCGACACACACCTTCACCCGACACACACCCTCACCCGACACACATCCTCACCCGACACACACCCTCACCCGACACCACACCCTCACCCGACACACACCCTCACCCGACACACACCCTCACCCGACACCACACCCTCACCCGACACACACCCTCACCCGACACACACCCTCACCCGACACCACACCCTCACCCGACACACACCCTCACCCGACACAAACCCTCACCCCACACCACACCCTCACCCGACACACACCCTCACCCGACACACACCCTCAACCCGACACACACCCTCACTCCGACACCACAACCCTCACGCCACATCCACACCATCACCCGACCACACCTACACCACACACACCCTCACCCGACACACACCCTCACCCGACACACACTCTTACCCGACACACACCCTCACCCGACACACACCCTTACCCGACACACACCCTCACCCGACACCACACCCTCACCCGACACCACACCCTCACCCGACACACACCCTCACCCGACACCACACCCTCACCCGACACCACACCCTCACCCGACACCACACCCTCACCCGACACACACCCTCACCCGACACACACCCTCACCCGACACACACCTTCACCCGACACACACCCTCACCCGACACACACCCTCACCTGACACCACACCCTCACCTGACACACACACTCACCTGACACCACACCCTCACCTGACACCACACCCTCACCTGACACACACACTCACCTGACACCACACCCTCACCTGACACCACACCCTCACCTGACACACACCCTCACCTGACACACACCCTCAGCTGACACACACCCTCACCTGACACACACCCTCACCTGACACCACACCCTCACCTGACACACACACTCACCTGACACACACCCTCACCTGACACACACCCTCACCTGACACACACCCTCACCTGACACCACACCTTACCTGAAACTACGCCCTTAATTGACACACATGCTTACCTGACACCTAACCTCTACCAGAAACCACATCCAAACCTAAAACTATACCCTCACCTGACACTACACCCCTTCCTGACACTGTGCTGTTCTTTGACACCACACCCCTACCTGACACCATTCCCTTTCCTGACACCATGCCCCTAACTGAGGCCACACCCTTGCTTAAGCCCCAAGTCTTACCTGGGACCACACCATTACAGAGGCCACGGCTTTATCTAAAGACTGTTAGCAGAAACTTCCTTATTTGAGAAGAGAATCTCACTAAAAGCCAAGACTTGCCTACAGACATGGACACTTCTAAAGGCCACGCCCATATCTGACACCACACCTTTGATCTTTAACTAATTTTACCACTCTGCTTTGGACAGTACCTCTGTCTGACAACGCCTTGCACTCATACCTGAAATCTCTGTACTTTAATCTGAAACCACACACACGTCTAAACATGTAGCAGTGTGAGAGATACAGAATGAAATAATATAGTACAGAACAGATACAGAATGAAATAACCATCCACTCCACCACTAACACACACACCAGTTCCCCCACCAGCCAGCCCCCTCCTATCACATGACAGCTTCCAACAAGCCGAGGGTTTTAAATGTACACTATAATTAAAGAAACACTTCACCAAACAAAATGCTGCTCCACAGGGAGGGGCGTAACACACTTGGAGCGATCTGGCCCGATCCACATACAGGACAGAGCTTGTCTACGACCCTTCTGGACCCTTACAGCAGCATGCCTTCCTCACATTGGGGAAATGTGAGAAAGGGACGTTTGAGTATGCCCTTACCTGAGGACATGTCCCTGTATCCACACCCGCACCTGACACCACAGGTGTCTACGACCCTGCCTGTGGTACGATGATGAACATTCATATGGCTAAAGACAAACCTGTGGAAATAACTGACCTTCTGGAGCTCCTCGAGTTTGTTGCCCTGGTTTTGGTTTGTGAGGATATAAGATCAGATATGAATACTGATAATCAGATATTATTGCAGTCTTACTTAATACTGTAGTGCATTAAAACCACTATAAACAGGGTATAAAGTTTAATATGGGGTCTGTGTGATGATACACTCACGTGTCAGATGGAGGACACGTGCACGTCTGATACCGTTGTGCAGGGTTTCCTCACATGTGCACATCAGACCTCAGCTTTCTCCCCACGGACCGTAAACGAGGTTTATTTACATCGGATTATTGCGGGAAGGAAAAAAGTCTCTGCAGTTCTGTTCTGTCTGCATTGGACATGTTTACATTAGGCTCAAACACAACGAAGTGCAGAGACACGGAGACAACGAGACATGGAGACACGGAGCCGCGGCTCAGACTGTCTGGAGCTCTAAGTGTGTATCTGTAGTGTGTTCACACAAAACCAAAAGCATATTTGTTAGTGCTGCGTGTAGCTAATATTATATTAATGTGTGTGTGTGTGTGTGTGTGTGTGTGTGTGTGTGTGTGTGTGTGTGCGAGACAGAGAGAGTTTCTGTCTCTCTACGTGACAGCGGTGAGAAGTTTAAATCCTCTAACTGTTATGTAGACGTGACAGATGGAGAGAAACGAGTCCATCAGTAACGCTCGAGCTCATGACTCGATATTACACAAAAAGAAAAACCGCCCAGAAAACACACACTTTGCTCTTGTTGGTGACCGAGAAGCTGAAGTGTTCATACACAGTGTGTGACGGAGTGTGTTTATTGCATATGGTTATTTAGGCGACTCTTCTTCATTCATCTTGTATGAAGCGCTGGCGTTTGGAACACAGCCAGCTGTTTTCTTTGCACTTTATCACTGGGTGTGCTTTAGTGCTGTCACTGTCACATTCTGTGCCTTCATGCAGTGATGTACAGCACCTTTTACAGATCTGTGTGTGTGTGTGTGTGTGTGTGTGTTACACTGTGGGTTTCTATTTGTTGTGTGGAATAAAATCACTTTGTGTTTGTGATTAGATGTCAGAGTGCACTTTACACTAATGGGATCTTAGGTCTCACACACACACACACACACACACACACACACACACACACACACACACACACTCTATTGTACAGCAGCCCAATAATAACTGTATTGTCCCCGTTTCCCTTTGGAGCAGCGTTATAGTGTTATAATCAGAGTGGTGAGTCCCTGCAGGATAAACACACGGTGACACAATAAAGTGATGATGCAGTGAAACTCGAGCAGTTCAGAAAGTGCACACTCCTCTGTGTGTGTCTAGTCTTAATAGATATTAATGTTTTTAAACGCAGAGGGAAAAGCGTTGTGTCGATTCACATTACTGCACTAAGTCCTGATCACTCAGGTGTCACTGCAGACGCTGTAGTGAAGGCGAGGGCGCGGCTGAAACCCCTTTGTTTAAAATCCCCCAGATGACTTTATTTGTTCCACATCAGGTTCCAGCGCGATAATGTGACACTTCAGTTTCCTGATTCTGTTACAGCCAATCAGAACATAGTGTTCATGTGACAAAAAAACAAGTGAGTGTGTCTCCCCCTTTTGGATCAGTAAAAAACTACACCTGTAGACAAGGTCATGGGATGGATGTAACCATGGCAACAACAGCTCCAGCAGCAATAACAGACTTAAAATAATGAGAACAAATCACATAAAAAAGAGAGAATAAAGTCAATGTTCTATGAATTATTATTAGTGTGTGTGTGTGTGTGTGTGTGTGTGTGTGTGTGTGTGTGTGCGCGCAAGTAAGTAAGATAGAGAAATAGAGTGTGTATTAAACAGAATTGATAGTTTAATACACATAGTTTTATAATATTGTAAAATGTGATTATCCTTCTGTTAGCTTCCTCAAGGTCACATGAATGACAGCCATCAGTTCTCAGAATTCCTTCCTCAGGAACGACAATAAGGAAGTGTGTGTGTGTGTGTGTGTGTGTGTGTGTGTGTGTGTGTGTGTGTGTGTGTGTGTGCAGGTACCCACAGCATGTTCTCATTATTAGTGGCTTCACATTAACTCTCACACACACACACACACACACACACACACACACACACACACACACACACACACACAGTTTCATAACATTGCCTTCTGATATAAACAATTAATCCTAAAAGTAGGAAAAGTTCAAATAGATTTAGAAGATCTTAGTCGCGATATCTCAGACATGGTGGAGAAGATCTCAGACAGATGGAGAAGATCTCAGACAGGTGGAGAAGATCTCAGACAGGTGGAGAAGATCTCAGACAGGTGGAGAAGATCTCAGACATGGTGGAGAAGATCTCAGACATGGTGGAGAAGATCTCAGACAGGTGGAGAAGATCTCAGACAGGTGGAGAAGATCTCAGACAGGTGGAGAAGATCTCAGACATGGTGGAGAAGATCTCAGACATGGTGGAGAAGATCTCAGACAGGTGGAGAAGATCTCAGACAGGTGGAGAAGATCTCAGACAGGTGGAGAAGATCTCAGACATGGTGAAGATCTTGGTCCTCTCCTCCAGCCCAGTCGAATAGTTTTATTTTCCCAGGTTTTAGCAGGCCATCATCTTCTTGTCGCAGGTTTTGTCATGTGACTGTTTCTATGGTGATTTAGAAGTGCATTACAGAACTTGATCTTGTTGAAAGCTCAGTCCACAGCTAGGTTTAAACCTCCTGGTAGAGGCATCTGGTGTGAGATCTAAATTAATCTTTAGGTGACAGACTCCAGTCTCGCAGTCTCATTAAATATTTATACAGAATCTGGCAACCGGGTTCAGAATAATGACATTTTTATCTGAAGATCAAATGGAACATGTGAGAGACGTAATTGGACCTCACATGCCTCTGTTCTTCTCAGGAAGTTCATACATGTGTCATAGCTGCGATGCTTTTATAATCCTAATAGAACATTAATAGAACATTAATAGAACTGTAAAAGGCCCAGAATCATAAAACATTGTGCATTTTGTCTCAAGCGCACTATCACTAATAATCAATGATCCTGTCCTCAACTCACTGCATTATTATCTTTCTGTTGGTTTTTATGACCTGGTTAAATTTTAAACACACGCCCCATGTCCTCTCCAACAGAACAGGGATGTGTTCATGCCCCTTGCTCAAGCATTTTATGGGTTTGAGGGTAAAAAAACACCGTTTGAGCCAATAGTGTGTGAGAGGGAGTGATATGGATCCTATATAAATGTGCTGTTTGTGAGATGTTAGCGTTCAGAGTGAGCAGAGATCAGCAAACTGCTGCATCCAGGAGCCTTCACACAGCTGCATGATAGATGTGAGAAGAACCATTTTAGCTCCAAAGTGATTCGTTTTGGTACATCTGAAGTATCTGTCCAAAAGAGTTTTAGAGCACTTCTGTGAAACCGGTCCAGCTGAGAGGATCACAGATGGAGAATCTGGGGTTTGAGAAGTCCAAAGACGATCCTCCGCTGTATGAGGAGACCTCGTTTTCTGGCAATGGCTACGGGAACATGGAGAAACATCGCTCCATCAGGCCATCAGTGGTGAGCGCGTTCGGACACAACACTCTGGACCGAGTGCCGCATCTCGACTTTTACCGCAACGCGGGGAGTGTGAGCGGACAGCGAGCCATCAGACCGTCGCTGCAGGAGCTTCACCAGGTCTTCCAGAAGGTCAGTGATAACACACTCTCTACACGTCTGTCCATTTCACAGCTGTATCAGGGGAGGTGAAAGCTCGGTGCATGAGGCAGAAGCTCAGGAGTTTAAATTGCTGCGCTGGGGTACGTGGTCGAGGAACGGTAGCCTCCTGAGACTCACACCAGGACATCTCGGTTTCTCTACACCATGTGTGTGTGTGTGTGTGTGTGTGTCCTTGTAAGAGAATCACAGGAGGAACACTGATTATGTTCGACTGCTCTCAGGTGATAATCAACATGAAGAAAATGAAGAACAGACATGAGCAGGTCTGTAGGAGGTTAACGCTCGCGTGCTCAGGTCTTTCAGTCAGATACATAGTGAGTGTTTGACCTTTACAAGGGTTTCACGATCGGAATTTTATCTCTCTGGAAACTTTATAGAAAAACTCATTACTGTGTGTTTTACAACCGAACACACTGAAGCCGAAGTTAATTTCTTAAACACACTCTGATAATCTGACACACAGCTTTTACAGCTCCATCAAATAGACCAAGTACACCAGGTTATTCATCAAGTCCTGACATGATTAAGTGCCGACTCCTGCATATGCGCGCGCACACACACACACACACACACACACACACACACACACACACACACACACAC
>QNUK01002489.1:0-13152 GCA_013621035.1 Clarias magur
AAAAATAAAATTCTGAATATTAGTTTAGTTTTTTTCCCCCACACACACCTTTTGCTTCACTTAAGACAATGGCTGATTAACATGGGTCAAATAAATTGCCTTTTTTTAAAGCATCATATACATCAGGGATGACATGAGGCTCAATAAAGAAATGCAGTAGCAGTAAGAAATTAAATCTCATCCACACATGAATAATCATACCTGATCTGATGTTTGATTGGAGTTTCTTCGTGATTCAACTTGCTCTAGTAATTTTGATAAGGTCTGACCCAAGGTTCCAGTTTTAGACTGGAAAATCTTCATTAGACGTGGTGTGTGTCTGTCAAGTTCACCAAAGAACTCACTCTGAAGATTCTTGCAGGCAATCCGAGTAAATTCTGCAAAAACCTACAAAACAGAAAATCATTTAACATGAAACAAATACAAATAGCCAATCACAATAAGTAAGATTTCTTACCTCACGCTCAGTAAAAAGTGCTGGCCATCGTTTCATCATTGTTTTGATCGGTGGCTCCGTTTCCACAATTTCTTTTCTTCGTAAGGGAAATGTTTGGTCCATCTTTTGGGCGACTAAGGTCTTGTTTGGCAATCTTTTTCGCATTTCTTCAACAAGCAGTTCCCTATCTTTTTCAAGAGCTATTTTATCCTTTCCCAAAGGGAAATCAGGAAGGTAATTCCTTTCATCTCTTCGTGGTTTTTTAATGTTTTGTTTTGGAGGCTGTCCTTCAGGAGAGTACTTGCCCCTTCTTCCTCCATTAACAGAGACATCAAGGCATCCAGCTTTACGGAGTTTTGACCGGTAATTGCCCATCTTAAATTTGAGACTATTTTTCCACCCTCCGCATCCTGTTGATGATCCTTGCTCCCGAAGACACGGATGCTTGTTGATAAGGGCTGTGGCAACTTCAGCAAAATCTTCATCAGTAGGGTATGCTTTATATGAGTACATGCACTCTGCCAACTTTTGCAGTATTTCATGTTTCATATCTCTAGAAACAGTGAGATAAGTTCCATCCCTCATATGAAGTAGGTCTCCTTGTCGCAGTCTGTAGTTGATGTCGACCGAAAAGTCAGGAATCTCAAAAGACTTGGGCCACTGATGTTTGCTGGATGACTCCTTCAAAGCAGTCTCTGAAATGTGGAGTATAGTTTGCATCTTTAGAAAAAGAGAAGCAATGCAATGTTCCAGCTGGCTCTCAAGTTCTTCTCCTGTTTCAGTGAACAACATGATTCACTATTGAGGGCTTAAATTTACAATTCATGTCATGCTGCTTTGATCTATGCGCATTAAAAGTTGAATAAACATTACTTTCAAAATGACACCCTTCGAATGGGCACACAACACTTTGCTGCAGTTTTACATGCTTTCGGAGGTGAGTAAAAAATTCAGCCTTTGTACAAGGTTGTGCAAAATCGCATAACTGACAGTGAAACACCTCTTTTTCAACACTTGTTTTCCCAAAATCTGATGCGTGCCAAGTGGATAAATGCACTTTTAGAGCATTAAAAGACTTAAATGTGCACAAACAGTCTTTGTACAAGCACGGGACTGGTGATATACGAGTGTAATTTCCATGATTTAACCTGTAGTGCTTCAGTAAAAGCACTCTTCTGTCTGTGTGATATGAGCAATACTTACACGGCCAAATAGACGGCATTGGACTACAAAATGTCCGAAGTCACAGTTTCGCTGGATATTATCCTGCGCTCGATTAATTCCTCCTTTGCTGATGAAATGCTGACAAAAACGTATTTTCCCAAGCGAAATTGCCGCGATACACGAGGCCTTTCTCTAACGGCTGTTACCCCCCGCAGTGCAAAACTTTCCATCCAATTAAAATCGCTCTTCTTCTTCTTCTTCGCTTTCCGCGAGACTTGCTCGCCGATATTTATTTATTTTTTTTAATTGCGGGTAACTCATCAACTTAATTTGCGCATTTAGCCACCTATTGTCCTGGTGTACAATGTGGACGAAGTTTAGAAATTACATCGTTTTTTTCTATATTATATGACGCCATACTCTTAGTGATATTTAAAACGCTTTTAATCATTTTAACATTGTTTGTTTTGGTTTTAAATGATGTAGTGTGAATCTCGAACATTGATAACATGCATGATGAACTTCCCTTTTTAAAATACTCATTATTAAACAATCTTTTTTTTTTTAAACAAAGCACATATTCTTATCAATCGGATTCATATTTCTTATTGTTCCTCTACTGACTTTTATTCATTAATTTAGATTTTGTGTTTGGATTAGCCCATGTAGGTTCTTCAGGTAGGATCTTCCAACTATAAGCTAAAATGATAGTAGAATGGAAACTGGCCCAATACACAAAGTTTTCTGAACAAAATGGCACTCAAACAAATCATATTACAGTAACTAGAGATATTTAAGTAAATAAGACTTTGAAGGCAAATAGTAAGGATTACTACATATACATCAGTAAGGTAAACAAACAACTCCACATTAAGTAAAGTCAACATGAAGAAATAAGTTAAAATAATTGTTAGATTTTACAGTGTAGCCAGAAAGATTACACATCCTACACTCACACATACTAAACACACACACAAACATTATAAATGCATAATACATACACACACGCTCACTACACACTCACACACATCCAAAATAAACATACCACACACAATACACATTCAGACAATCATACCGTACACACACACACACACACACACAAACACACACAAAAACAACCACAGAGGACATCACATACAGACAGACAGACAGACAGACAGACAGACAGACAGACATGAAACAGACACACACACACACACACACACACACACACACACACACACACAAGCAAAATTTTAGTTTTTCATGGACAGTACACATACTAAACGAACACACACATCCACACACACACACACACATCCACACACACACACATACCCAAGTGTGTTAAACATATGTCATATATGCTTAAGAGGTTTCAGAGTGCTAAAAGGACGCACCTGTTGGGGTGCACCCAAGTGCCAATTGCGCAGGTGTTTGGGCCCGCTCATACTTGCATGTAACTATTTTTTGTTTTTATGTTTTAAAAGGCCGGAGTGCAAATTTCTTGCCTTTCATTTTCAGACAGGTCCTTGGTATACAAGCAGAGCGGAGAATATTGTCTGCCGGCCAGGGACACAAGGTGTGTTCCTCACCTGACCATGCATGCGGAGTACCGATTGTGATGTTGTTGACGATGGTCCCGCTGCACAGGACTGATAAATGGTTGTTGATCAGTGTGTTTGTGTGTGTGTGATTATCAGTCCAGTCCCTTTTTGTTGAGGAGACAGATAGTTTGTGAAGAGTGTGACTGATGGGTGTGTCTGATCAGCCAGAGTGCTGGTGGCTTTGCAGATGCAGTGTGTGGTGTAGATGTCTTCGAGAGACCCAGATTATCTTCTCTGCTGTCCTCTCTATCAGCAGTAGGGTCTTGTGATCCGAGATGGCACAATTCCCAAACCAGACGGTGATGCGGCTGCTCAGCATGCTATAGAAAATGGCCAGGATCAGTGGAAGAAGCTGCGCCGCCCAGAGCCTCCTGAGAAAAAAAAGATACCATTGGGCTTTCTTGTGTAAGGAGCCGGTGTTTAGATACCAGGTGCTGTTCTCCTCCAGATGGACACGCAGGAATTTGGTACTGTTGTCGATCACAAAGAAGTCGTCGATTTTCAGCGGAGAGAGTGGTGCCTCCGTGGCCTCCTGAAGTCGACAATCTCTTTTTTTCTTATAGACGTTCAGCGGTCTTGTGATCCGAGACCGCACAATTCCCAAACCAGACGGTGATGCGACTGCTCAGCATGCTATAGAAAATGGCCAGGATCAGTGGAAGAAGCTGCGCCGCCCACAACCTCCTGAAAAACAAAAGATACCATTGGGCTTTCTTGTGTAAGGAGCCGGTGTTTAGGTACCAGGTGCTGTTCTCCTCCAGATGGACACGCAGGAATTTGGTGCTGTTGTCGATCACAAAGAAGTCGTCAATTTTCAGCGGAGAGAGTGGGGCCTCCGTGGCCTCCTGAAGTCGACAATCTCTTTTTTTCTCATAGACGTTCAGAGGTTGTTGTCTCTGCACTTCCTCTCTGTTTGCTGACTCGTGGTGCTTGCTGATGAGACCCACCATGGTCTGGTCATCAGCAAACTTGATGTGTTTCAATCTGTGTCACTACACAGTCCTGAGTCAGCAGGTGATCAGGCCAGACAGGCTGTGTGGGCGGCTGATAGTATTGAATCCTGAACTGAAATCTATGTACAGCATTCGAACGTAGGTTTCCAAGTGGGAGAGGGCCAGATGGAGTGTGCTGGAGATGGCGTCATTCGTTGAAACGGTTGGGGTCATACGCAAACTGAAGTGGGTCCAGTGAGGTCAGCAGTAGGGTCTTGATGTCTCTCGTGATGAGCCACTCGAAGCCCTTCATGATGATGGGACATTGAAGGACGTCCTGGAGGAACATTGTTTAATTTCACTGTGTACCATGTGACAATAAAAGCCTAATTGACTTGACTTCTTCGGCACAGTGATGATCATAGTGGGCTTGAATCACATGGAAACAACGACGCTGCTCACAGAGAGATGTTGAGGTGTGGTTGATGACATGTGCCAGCTGTTAGACTGTTCTCTGAGCACTTTGGGATATTGTCTTGTTCTGCAGCTTTACATGGGTTGACTCAGCATAGAGTTTTCCTCACATGAGCCGTGGTGTGACACAGCGCCTGGTCATTAGGAGCCGGGTTTGTCTTCCTCGCCGCCACGTCATTCTGCAACAAGCTGTTCAGCAGCTCTGGAAGGGATCTGTCATTTTCAGAGGCAGGTAATGATGTCCTGTAGTTGGTAATGGCTCGAATGCCCTGCCCCATGCGCTGTGTGTCACTGCTGTCCCTGCCACCCCAGAGTTGTGGATTCTCTGGGCCAACTTGGTTCTTGCTGTTCTTAGACCCACCTTGTCTCCTGCTCTGAAGAATTTGTTTGGGATTTTCAGAAGTCCATGCGGCTCTGTAGGGTTTCTGGGTGGGTCGGGAGACAATTGTCTCGGAGACAATGAAATCATCTGTGCACTTGTTGATGTGACCCACGAGTGTTCCTCGCCTGATCGGGCATGATGGGTACCCATCATAAGACCCACTGTTCTGGGTCAGGCTCTGCGCCTTGGGATCTTGCTCTTGGAACATGGGTAGATCGTAGACAAATTGGCTACAGGGAGTAGATTGATCATGTAATCCTAGGATCTTTGTGGGCATAGGCGCAGTTTTTGGCCATACCCTCGTGAGAAAGCCCCCTATAAGTCCCCTTGTTTGGGCTCAAATCCTATGACTCTATCTGCTCGACAAGATGGCACGAGTAACCCACACATTTCCATGAATGTACTGCGGCCTACCATGGATCGCTCACTACCTGTTTAAGACAAACTTTCGGGCTTCTCCGTATGCTCTTCATTCCTGTGCTAAAACGCTGGCTCCTAACAAATGTTGCAGAAGACAGCAGTAATAAGATGAGCCAGCCAGTTTCAGAAATACCTACTGTAGGCTAGCATGGTAAATATAGGACAGCTATCCTTTCTGACTAGATGTGATAGGGCTAGTCACAGGTTTCTGTTCTCTATCAACCAACCAGTGTTTACAATTAATGATTCAGAGTGCATTGGGCTTCTGTCTCTGCTCAGCAATTCCTGAAGAAGTCCTTGTAATTTTCTTTTCTTCTGCATATGTTAAAATTCAGTTGGTCATCCACTCTGATTTGCGTTCACTTTCAGATGATATCTCTAGATATAGCAACTGTCAGACAGGCATTGCCCCAGGAAGGGTTTCAGGAGAAGTCCTTTTAGGGATCTAGGTGCCTAATACCGTTTTTCCCATTTTCATCCCGCATCTCCAGGTTATAGGATGAGGCAGCACATGTAATGTGATTAATTTTTAAACTGTCAAATCAGTAGTACCCAATGGTACTTTTTCAACGCCGGCATGTTACGCTTACAGCAAATTCCTCATTCTTTCAGAATTTTCTTTATCATGTTTTATAATAGTTCTTAATGTGATTAAGAACTTGCACACGACTTGTGTGATGTTGAATGACATTCCGAAATGCGTAGTTTGCCCATCAACAGCAAAGAAATTAAAGGAGAAATCATTTAGGACATAAATTGTTTCATTTGAGCAGTCGAAACATATTGACTTATGATCAATATTAATTATATTGGATATTGACGTTTATATTTTCCAAATTTATAAAGCATATATTTTTTATTATATTCTTCTTTCATCTTTTATATACTTTAATTGAATATGTTCTTAGTCATAATCTATTTTTTATTATAGACTTATTTCATATTCTTCATTGAATACTCAATTTGTTTATTGAAATGCATCCACTACGTAAGAGTGAATTGAGATTATGTTAAAAGAATAATCGATGCATTAAAGAATGTTCTTTCCTTAAATATACTTTTTCACTTTTTTGAAAATTAGAGGGCATGTCAAAACAAATTGTATGGTGAAATAAACTACCACATTTATTCCCACCATTTATACTAAAAATGTCATCAATGTGCTTGATTTGCTAGAACTTGAGCATATAAGATGCTGCAAGAATTCCGTTTTCTTCAGGATAGCACATTTCACACTCGGGGAAATTATTAAATTGTAATACACTGAAGGAGAGGTGACGCATCGTTGGGGATAATAACTCCAGAAAAAATGGACAATTTTTTTACTTGAAAAGACACTTGCATGGTAAAAAAAACAACCATATGCATAAGGCACATTAAGACTGTAGTAAAATATCTTTCAGAACATGTTACTTAATGAGGAGAATCATCCGAAATTATTAGCATATGATTCATTATGTCCAAGATTGTGTACTTGACAACATTAAGAAACTTTTTCACATTTTGAGCATGCAAACAAAATTTGAGCACGCTGCTTTGTCTCAGAAAAAAAGTCACAAAAATGATCATTTTTAAACACATTCATGCATTCTAGCATAAATGTTGAAAAACAACTTTTTTGTTATTCTTTTTTACATTTTCACCATGACAACTGTGCTTTCAACTCGTTTTGTATGTTTTACATGCCTCTGCATTAGTTGTATGAGAAAACCTTTTTACTAAGCTCGTACAGGGCTAAGAAAACGGGAAACGCTTGATCTCCGCATGAGGAGCAGAAAACTCAAAGGAATGATGATTTCGAACACATTCATGCATTATAGCAAAAATGTTGAAAAATAACTTTTTGTTAGTGTTTTTCACATTTTGAGCATGAAAACTGTTTATCAACTCGTTTTGTATGTTTTACATAACTCTGCATTAGTTGTGTGAGAAAACCGCTTTCCTGTGCTCGTACAGCGCTAAGAACCCGGGAAACGCTTTATCTCCGCATGAGCTGCATAAAACTCAAAGGAATGATGATTTCGAACACATTCATGCATTATAGCAAAAATGTTGAAAAATAACTTTTTGTTAGTGTTTTTCGCATTTTGAGCATGAAAACTGTTTATCAACTCGTTTTGTATGTTTTACATAACTCTGCATTAGTTGTGTGAGAAAACCGCTTTGCTGAGCTCGTACAGCGCTGAGAACATGGGAAACGCTTTATCTCCGCATGAGCTGCATGAAACTCAAAGGAATGATGATTTCGAACACATTCATGCATTATAGCAAAAATGTTGAAAAATAACTTTTTGTTAGTGTTTTTTCACATTTTGAGCATGAAAACTGTTTATCAACTCGTTTTGTATGGTTTACATAACTCTGCATTAGTTGTGTGAGAAAACCGCTTTCCTGTGCTCGTACAGCGCTAAGAACCGGGAAACGCTTTATCTCCACATGAGCTGCATAAAACTCAAAGGAATGATGATTTCGAACACATTCATGCATTATAGCAAAAATGTTGAAAAATAACTTTTTGTTAGTGTTTTTCACATTTTGAGCATGAAAACTGTTTATCAACTCGTTTTGTATGGTTTACATAACTCTGCATTAGCTGTGTGAGACACCGCTTTGCTGAGCTCGTACAGCGCTAAGAACTTTTTTTTTTAAAAAGCCTTTAACATGAAACTCAAATTGATTCATTTAACCGTTCATCATGAATAATACAACAGCAATAATACCTTCTTTTCCCCATAATAACCTACATCTTTAATTAACATTAAAATACATTCCCAATTCTTTTAATTTTTATTATTTCTGCCTTTTTAACAATTTGACACGTATGAGTAAATTTCACACATCCATTGTCCTACTACATATAGTTAAAAATCTTTAGCTAAGACTAGCACTGGAAGAGCATTTGACAGAGCCCCAAAAGTGTCCAAATGATGCGCCCAACTGACCATGGCACTGGTTGTAACTATATTTCTTCTTTTAACCTTAAACGGCTGGAATTAAATCTTCATTGCATCTTCAACGGCCAGATGTACCGATGTATGTTGTTTGCTTCAAACTTCACCAGGTGGTTCTAGCTGATCGCCTACAAACCCGTGGGCAGTTCCAGTAATACACACCTTCTGAAGACACACATATGTCCACAGAAAACATACACCATACAAACTATATACTTACCACAGACACAAACACTACACATTCGACCCTCATACATACTACAAAATCACACTCAACCCAGACACACACCACACACACACAAACACATGCTGACTACACACATGTAAACACACATGCTCACCTCTCATTCAACAAAATAAACATACCATACAGAATACACATTGTGAATACACACAGCAATTCCTACACACATACAGACACTCATATCGGACAAACACTCACAATCACTATCAAACACATAGGACAGGACACACAGACCAGACACACAGACCAGACACACATACAAACACACACACACACACACACACACACACACACACACACACACACACACACACACACACACACACACACACACACACACACACACACACACACACACACACACACACACACACACACACACACACACACAAACACATGAACAAACAACCTTCTTATGCTTCACACAAGGTAAACATACTAAACAAACACACACACGTCTCACACACATCAAACATCAAACTCATCCTAAAGAGACAAAGACCGGCTCAAGCATCTGCGCATCTACAGTTGCCACCAAACCAGGCACACATTGAGTAACAGGTAGCGCTCTTGATTTAGAAGGACACATCTAGCCATGATGATGCCTTCCACTTATGTCGTATTTGCTTAAGAGGTCTTAGAGTGATAAAAAGGCTCACAAGTCGTAAATATTTTTCTTCTTTCTCTCTTAAAAGGCTGAAATAAAATCTTCATTGTATCTTCAATGGCACGATGTACCAATGTATGTTCGTTGCGTCAAACTTCGGCGCATTTTCAGAGAGGTCCTTGGTATACAAGCAGAGCGGGGTATAGAATGTGCCGGCCAGGGACACACGAGTGTTCCTCATCTGACCATACATGGAGAGTACCCATTGTGATGTTGCGGGACGCTGCACAGGACTGGCTGGAGCAAGCTTGAGGAGATGTTCATCATCATCATGAATATGTGTTGGCTTGTTGTAGAGATCAGAAATTGAGTAATGCATCTGCTTTAAATAAATGAAAGCCTTTAACATGAAACTCAAATTGATTCATTTAAGCATTCCTCATGAATAATCCGTTCTTCATACGTCGTTCTGTTCCCCATACTAAACTTCATTTTTAATTAACATTAAAATACGTCCCCAATTCTTAAAGTTGGTAATGGTTCTGCCTTTTTAACAGTTAGACAGGTATGAGTAAATTTCTCATCTGGCAATCTGGCAGCATTGCCTGGTGATTGCGTATGGATCAGCCTGACCGCTTAGCATTGTCCTTAAGGTTGCCAGTTGGAAGGCCTGTGGCCACCCCCAGGAGTGGATCTAGATCAAGATCTAGAATGTGCTGGGCTGGGACATTACAAGCGTTCCTTGCCCGGCCTTATATGCAAAGGATCCATGAATGGACCTGCCAGAGATTTAAGACTGCTGATGTCGTAAATGTGCGAGGGCTGAATTGGTCTTTTAAAGATTTTTATTTATTCATTTATCTATTGAATGTCTGCATCTTCTAGATCTCATTAAACTAAACAGTCTATACATGACATGGCCTAACATGGTTGAGTTAGGCCCAAACCTGGCCCACGTTGAGTGACATCTAGCAATGTTGCATTAGAAAGCCACGTCTAGCTATGATGATGCCCTAAACTTATGTCATATTTGTTTACGAGATCTTAGCGTGATGAAAAGGCATACAGGTTGTGACAATGGCACAGGTTGTAACTATTTTGTTCTTTCTCCCTTAAAAGGCTGAAATTAAATCTTCATTGTATATTCAATGGCCAGTTGTACCAATCTATAGTATGTTCTTAGCTTCAAACGTCAGCAGGTGTTTCTAGCTGATAGCCTACAATCCCCCGAGCTGGGCAGTTCCAGTAATACACACACATTCTGAAGATACACACACACACACACACAAACGCACACACACACACACACACACACACACACACACACACACACACACACACACACACACACACACACACACACACACACACACACACACACACACGCACACACACAAACACACGCACACAGACACATACAACACATTCTATACACACTATATGCACAAATATTATACACTTACCATAGCCAGAAAGATTACACATCCTACACACACACATACTAAACACACACACAAACATTATAAATGCATAATACATACACACACGCTCACTACACACTCACACACATCCATAATAAACATACCACACACAATACACATTCAGACAATCATACCGTACACACACACACACACACACAAACACACACAAAAACAACCACAGAAAACATCACATACAGACAGACAGACAGACAGACAGACAGACATGAAACACACACACACACACACACACACACACACACACACACACACACACACACGCACACACACAAACACACGTACACAGACACATACAACACATTCTATACACACTATATGCACAAATACTATACACTTACCATAGCCAGAAAGATTACACATCCTACACTCACACATACTAAACACACACACAAACATTATAAATGCATAATACATACACACACGCTCACTACACACTCACACACATCCAAAATAAACATACCACACACAATACACATTCAGACAATCATACCGTACACACACACACACACACAAACACACACAAAAACAACCACAGAGGACATCACATACAGACAGACAGACAGACAGACAGACAGACATGAAACACACACACACACACACACACACACACACACACAAGCAAAATTTTAGTTTTTCATGGACAGTACACATACTAAACGAACACACACATCCACACACACACACACACATCCACACACACACATACCCAAGTGTGTTAAACATATGTCATATATGCTTAAGAGGTTTCAGAGTGCTAAAAGGACGCACCTGTTGGGGTGCGCCCAAGTGCCAATTGCGCAGGTGTTTGGGCCCGCTCATACTTGCATGTAACTATTTTTTGTTTTTATGTTTTAAAAGGCCGGAGTGCAAATTTCTTGCCTTTCATTTTCAGACAGGTCCTTGGTATACAAGCAGAGCGGAGAATAGTGTCTGCCGGCCAGGGACACAAGGTGTGTTCCTCACCTGACCATGCATGCGGAGTACCGATTGTGATGTTGTTGACGATGGTCCCGCTGCACAGGACTGATAAATGGTTGTTGATCAGTGTGTTTGTGTGTGTGTGATTATCAGTCCAGTCCCTTTTTGTTGAGGAGACAGATAGTTTGTGAAGAGTGTGACTGATGGGTGTGTCTGATCAGCCAGAGTGCTGGTGGCTTTGCAGATGCAGTGTGTGGTGTAGATGTCTTCGAGAGACCCAGATTATCTTCTCTGCTGTCCTCTCTATCAGCAGTAGGGTCTTGTGATCCGAGATGGCACAATTCCCAAACCAGACGGTGATGCGGCTGCTCAGCATGCTATAGAAAATGGCCAGGATCAGTGGAAGAAGCTGCGCCGCCCACAACCTCCTGAAAAACAAAAGATACCATTGGGCTTTCTTGTGTAAGGAGCCGGTGTTTAGATACCAGATGCTGTTCTCCTCCAGATGGACACGCAGGAATTTGGTACTGTTGTCGATCACAAAGAAGTCGTCGATTTTCAGCGGAGAGAGTGGTGCCTCCGTGGCCTCCTGAAGTCGACAATCTCTTTTTTTCTCATAGACGTTCAGAGGTTGTTGTCTCTGCACTTCCTCTCTGTTTGCTGACTCGTGGTGCTTGCTGATGAGACCCACCATGGTCTGGTCATCAGCAAACTTGATGTGTTTCAATCTGTGTCACTACACGGTCCTGAGTCAGCAGGTGATCAGGCCAGACAGGCTGTGTGGGCGGCTGATAGTATTGAATCCTGAACTGAAATCTATGTACAGCATTCGAACGTAGGTTTCCAAGTGTGAGAGGGCCAGATGGAGTGTGCTGGAGATGGCGTCGTTCGTTGAAACGGTTGGGGTCATACGCAAACTGAAGTGGGTCCAGTGAGGTCAGCAGTAGGGTCTTGATGTCTCTCGTGATGAGCCACTCGAAGCACTTCATGATGATGGGACATTGAAGGACGTTCTGGAGGAACATTGTTTAATTTCACTGTGTACCATGTGACAATAAAAGCCTAATTGACTTGACTTCTTCGGCACAGTGATGATCATAGTGGGCTTGAATCACATGGAAACAACGATGCTGCTCACAGAGAGATGTTGAGGTGTGGTTGATGACATGTGCCAGCTGTTAGACTGTTCTCTGAGCACTTTGGGATATTGTCTTGTTCTGCAGCTTTACATGGGTTGACTCAACATAGAGTTTTCCTCACATGAGCCGTGGTGTGACACAGCGCCTGGTCATTAGGAGCCGGGTTGGTCTTCCTCGCCGCCACGTCATTCTGCAACAAGCTGTTCAGCAGCTCTGGAAGGGATCTGTCATTTTCAGAGGCAGGTAATGATGTCCTGTAGTTGGTAATGGCTCGAATGCCCTGCCACATGCGCTGTGTGTCACTGCTGTCCCTGCCACCCCAGAGTTGTGGATTCTCTGGGCCAACTTGGTTCTTGCTGTTCTTAGACCCACCTTGTCTCCTGCTCTGAAGAATTTGTCT
>QNUK01000249.1:0-195000 GCA_013621035.1 Clarias magur
GAGGCACAGAGACTGGAGGCACAGAGACTGGAGGCACAGAGACTGGAGGCACAGAGACTGGAGGCACAGAGACTGGAGGCACAGAGACTGGAGGCACAGAGGCTGGAGGCACAGAGACTGGAGGCACAGAGACTGGAGGCACAGAGACTGGAGGCACAGAGACTGGAGGCACAGAGACTGGAGGCACAGAGACTGGAGGCACAGAGACTGGAGGCACAGAGACTGGAGGCACAGAGACTGGAGGCACAGAGACTGGAGGCACAGAGACTGGAGGCACAGAGACTGGAGGCACAGAGACTGGAGGCACAGAGACAGGGCTAGACAGGAGACAGGGCTAGACAGGGCTAGACAGGAGACAGGGCGAGACAGGGCGAGACAGGGCGAGACAGGGCGAGACAGGGCGAGACAGGGCGAGACAGGGCGAGACAGGAGACAGGGCTAGACAGGAGACAAGGCTAGGGGCACAGAGACTGACAGGAACTAGACTAGCTGGGTTAGTGAGGTTAGTAGCTACATGTTGTACTGGGGACACTGGAGGCTGACCTAACCGGGTTAGTGGCTAAGTGTTAGTACTGACCTAGGGGACCGGAAGACAAAAGGCAGGGCACACATGAGGCTATACCAAACTAGCGGCCAACCTACTAGTGACCAGAACCACTAGCAGTCACTCCCACTAGAGATTAGCCTACTGGAGGCTAACCCTACTAGGGGCTGACCCTACTAGCCATCCAGGCCTACTAGCGGCTAACCCTGCTAATGGCTAAGCACTCCTGTGGCTACACATACAAGGGAAAAGACCAGAAGGCAAAACAGTACTTACACAGAACACAGGAGGAGACACAGCCTAACTACACACTGAACAGAGCAGCTCCATGAATCCACAGACACAAGGAACATCAAGGAAACAAAACTAGAGCCCTCTGAAAACAAAAGGTTACAAAACATAAACCAAATATAAACTTAAAGTAACAAATGAATGCCCACATGATGGTAATCCAAACAGACAATCAGACAATCACGAACAATCAGACACAAACACTCAGACACAAACAATGCTCGACCCAGTTTCCCAGAACAAACTGCTATTTATAGAAGGTTTTAATGAGCCACCTCAGTTCAGGTGAGCCTCATCACCTGACTGAGGTGCCTTCTGGGAAACTGAGTCAACCACCAGGAACTACATAGACAGACAGACATGAACAGTGACCTCTAGTGGAGGTTCCTAACAATTATATCCTTTTCGAATCAGGATTAAACAGTTACTATAAATCCCGCATGAGATAATGGGTGTAATACTATAATTACACTGTTTAACCCAGTTAACCTTAAATATCCTAGAGGACTAAATGTGTGTAAGCCCGTCCAGCACTCTTCATAATTAACATTTAGTATCACATATTATTATGAAAACAAAAATTGTTTTCAGAAGAAACTCAGGAGCACTGAGAAAATCTGGTTAACTAAAATAATGTTTAGAGTGCCCCCTTATGGTGGCTTATGTACCTACTCAGTGCTGCAGTCTGGCAGGCGAATAATGAATGGAAATTTTAAGTACGTAACCGGAGCAGGTGTTAAGATAGAAATCTCATGTGAGATCGGCGCAGCTGCGCGCATCTCAATTCTCACTTCACTTCTGATTCATGATGAAATCGTTGATGCATTTTTAAACCTGTTCCCAATGCAAATATATGATAATACTATCATAAATGATAAACAGCATTATATTTAGAGGAGCGTGACAATATGGATGGAGCCCGTATTCACCCGGGATGAAGAACCCAACAGCATCAAAAGAGGCCGAGTGTTATTTGTACTTTATCCTAAGTCACGTCAGACATGGCATGGCAGGAGTGTCTTTCTTTACGTATTCATTTTATCGTCCTTTTAAACAGTGACTCACCGTTGCATTGCATAGTGCAGGCTTCTCCTATTTACATCGCTCCACTTGAGCTTGGTGTTGTACAGATGAGTCTGACCTTTAACTCTGAATAAGAGGCTCTATAGCTGTTTATTGTCCGTAATTGTCTTAAGTTGAAATGCAAGCGATCCGAATAAGGTATGTTTGTGATGTATCGGTGATGACATGTCTTAGGATGTGCAGCCTGACTATTTGTGATGTATATAATATTTGTGGAATTGCGAAATGGATGTCCATACAGTGCCGAAATGTCTTTAATATGCATTGCAGAGCTTCATAATTCAATAGAGATGCAGGACACAATCTGCGTGACATTTGCTGATGATATAATATATATTTTTTTGTTTCTCTAACCACAGAATGACCTTCTGCGGCATCGGCTGCAACAAGTACGTGGAGGCCAACATATCCCAGAAGTCCCGCACTGCCGTCAAGTACACGATGAAGACTCTGGCCAGTATTGCCGAGACCATCATCTTCATTTTCCTCGGCATTTCAGCTGTAGACAAGTCCAAATGGGCCTGGGACACTGGCCTGATCGTGTGCACTCTGATTTTCATCTTCGTCTTCAGAGCCATGGGTGAGTTATGATCTGAAAGTAATTATCGCCGGCGTGTCCCAAACGCTGCGAATTAATTAAAAGTAGCGAAGTAACGGTCAGAGCAAGACGGCGGGAAACAAGTCTGAAATTTGGATTGGTGGTGGAAGAATGGAGCACGGCGATGTTAAATCTGTCACCAGCTCAAAAGTCTGTGATTTGTTATAATGCTTTGTGTTTTAAGATCCGAGAGCGGAGTGTGTGAGTCATGAATGTGATGGATAACAAATAGCAGCAGTGTGTAGCGGGGAACATACTGTACAAGTTAAACAGATTGCACGATTGTTCCCTCGTGTTATAGGTAAAGATACATAAATACAAGGGTCACCATGGGCCTTCATGGTTGCTAGTTGGTCTACAGAAGTTCCTAGATGGATGATTGGAGCATGTATTATTAAATATATTATACTGTAACATGTGATTGTGAGTATGCATGTGTGCCGGGCGATGGATTGGCGAACCACCCAGGGTGTCCCACCTTGCCTTGTGCCCCAAGTCTCCTGGGATAAAGTGGCCGAGATGATGAACGAGTGAGTGAGATATTATGCAGATTTCCTCCCTGGTATGACATCACTCCAGACATGAGGGAAAAAATTAGGGTGGATGTTGGTCCTCCAGTTCAGTTCTTGGCCACTTTTTCAATGAAGTCATATTTCTTTAGTTCTGATTGGCTAGAAAAATGCACTTCCACAAAGGGGTACAGGAGGGACGTAGCTCGGAGTGAAGAACGTAGAACAGGAGTGAAGCAGTCAAAGTGTATGATCCGAGTGGTATTTTAGCAGAAACATCAACGGACACATTTTGGGGACGTCTAATGCTTATTGTAACTTGATGAAAAGAAGAATGATACAGCAACATTAAGCACAAAAAAGCATGTTTTAAACACTTATATAGATATGCACTCTTTCTATTAAACCACATACTGTATATGAAGACATAAGAACATATCCAGATCAGATCCCATCCTGATGCTTTCTGATATCTAGCATCTATAGTAGAGATGGATGGATGGATGGATGGATGGATGGATGGATGGATGGATGGATACTTTATTAATCCCAGAGGAAATTTCAAAGGTTCTCTCTCAAATGCAGCAGTTTTATATCTTTTGTCCAAAGATTTTTAGTTGTGAATAATGGCAGTGCATAAATCCATCACATTAGCAGCCAGATATGGTGCAGAGGTGCTGACCATGTAATATTTCGGTGGTGGTTTATGGTTTCAGCACAGATGTGACACTGACATGGTTTTATGCGTGTGTGTGTGTGTGTGTGTGTGTGTGTGTGTGTGTGCGTACATCAGTGCTGCAGGGATTTTTAACCATCTAAATGTCATTGCTATGTTTAGAAACAATCCAGCTGCCTATAATATTGAAGCAACAGTGGGCAGAAGCTGGCACTAATGACGGGTACGCAAACTGAACACGGAGGCCGATGAGACTCGGATTGTATTACAGGGCGCACCAACAGCATTTTCGTCTCACTTCTTGAGTCCCGGACTCGGGTTACTGTCTGTGTGGAATTCTGCACTAGTCCTGTTCATGTCTGCATGGGTCGCGCCCAGGTTCTTTAGTCTCATCTTACTTTCCAAAAGCAGGCAATTAATGTGTGTGTAGTACATCGTGCCATGTGTTGAATTGAACGTCCCATCCGGCATGTATTCCCGGTGAACGTTCACGCGTTATAACCTGACAAGAAGAAAGATGAATGAAAGAATGGCCAATCATTTTTAACGGTCCAGTAATTGTACACAGTCTTACAGGAAGTTATTTGTTATTATTTGTTGCCATGCGCTTTCAGGTGTTGTCGGACAGACCTGGATCCTGAACAAGTTTCGATTGGTTCCTCTGGAAAAGATCGACCAGGTGGTGATGTCATACGGTGGCCTGAGAGGTGCAGTAGCGTTCGCCCTGGTGGTGCTGCTGGATGCGGAGCATGTGAAGGCGAAGGATTACTTTGTTGCCACGACCATCATCGTGGTTTTCTTCACCGTCATGTTTCAGGTATTGTGTTGTGTTGTATTCAGTAAACAATATAAAATGTAAATGCGTTTCTTATCGACTGTGCATGGCTGTGAGTGTAATCAGTTTCCTTGTAGCGCAACCGTAGCACGGAGTGAGAAATTGTGATTGCCATCAGTCCGCTGAACCTAATTATGACGACTGGGGAGAGTTATTATAATGTCTTGTGGGTGTGTGGGTGTGTGTGTGTGTGTGTTTGTTTGTGTGTGAGTGAACGTGAGGTGCTTCTGGTCAGTGCCGGTAACAGATACGAAAAAAAATTGATTCTGTGTGTGGGTGTGTGTGGGGGTGTTTGAATTGCCTTTGGTTTAATGAGTCTGTTTTGCATCATTATAAAAAATAAGAGAGCTTTCAGTCACCATAAAAAAGAAAACAAGCCTGTTTCTCACTAATGACTAGCTGATAGTGTCTTCGGATGTTAGTCAGAAACCGGCAGCTGTCAAACTACAACTTTTATCCAAAAAGCCCTGCAATATCAGATTGACAGAATTATATTCATACAGGGTGGCCCTTAGGTTCGGATCCATAGACAAACAAGCCATCCATCTAGGAACCTCTGTAGTCCAACTAGAGACCGTGGAGGCCAACGGTGACCACTGTATTTATTCCCATTTTACGAGCATGGTAAGACCTCCAGGTCAACGTTCACAATTTGGGAACACCAGTTAGTCTAATCTGCATGTCTTTGGATTGTGTGAGTAAACCCACCAAGAATGGGGAGAACATGCAAACTCCATGCACACATACCCAGAGGCAGGAATCGAACCCAGACCCTGGAGATGCGAGACGCCAGTGATAACCACTGAGCCACCGTGCCGCCATAGACAAACAAGCAAATACTCTTAAATGTAGCAGCAAGTTTTCCTGTCTTGGCGATGGGTTTCGTTCAATCTCATGTGGGTGGTTCCATCTTAGGTCGGAAATAAAAAGAAAAATATTCTTTGTAAGGACACAGGCTTATGAATGCAGTTTTTTGGGCCACCCTGTACATCATCTTAGTCTGTATGTGAGTAATGCATGTGATGCAATGTGGATAAATTATTGATAAATTATATAGGTTCGATTCCCGTCTCTGTGCGCATGGAGTTTGCATGTTCCCCCCGTGCTTGGTGGGTTTCCTCCGGGTTCTCCGGTTTCCTCCCACAGTCCAAAGACATGAAGGTTAGGTTAATTGGCGTTCCCAAATTGGCCGTAGTGTGTGAATGAGTATGTGTATGTGTGTGTGCCCGCCCTGCAATGGATTGGCACACCGTCCAGGGTGTACCCCGCCTTGTGCCCTAAGTCTCCTGGGATAGACTCCAAGCTCCTCATGACCCTGAATACAGGATTAAGCAATATAGATGATGAGTGAGTAACTACAAAGTGTTGGTTGAGGAATCTTTTCTCTATTCAACAGTACTACTCAACATAGTCTCCATCACAAGCAGTGCATTTGCACCATGATTGAACCCAACTCACGATTAATCTTTGAAAATCAAAGTGCAGTGCGCTATAGAGTGTTAATTGATAAAAGTAGGGTGCACAAAAGGATAAGAAAGGGAAACTAACACTGAAGACAAACCATGCACCCTGATTCCAGAGTTTTGTGATGGCACAAATGCACCGCTTGTGATGTGGATTTTAACCAACCTATCAAAAATGTACTTCTACTGTGACGGTGAGACTTGATACTGATTAGTGTGGTTAATGTTCTGTAAAAGCAGCCCTGACGGACTTGCCAATTGCAAGACAAATCACAGGTTTGTATTAATGGGCTGGCTGTAATACATTGCCGTTTCTATAGTAACAGCTCATTCACATGGAATTGTTCATAGGATGCTCTGAATATAATCTGAAGATAATAATAATAATAATAATAATTTTATCTACCAAATAAAGCAGTACAATCTTTGACATGGCATGACATGAGGTTTTCTGTAATCTGAGGTCTATTTCCTGTCTTCAGTGGCAGAACATTTAGCATTTTGTGCTTTTCTGTTTCTAGGACGTGGAAAGTAGGCTAATTGGCGTTTTTAAATTCCACATAGTGTATGAGTGTGTGTGTGTATGTGTGTGTGCCCTGCAATGGAAGATAGAGGCTCCAGGCCCCCCGTGATCCTGTACACGATAAGCAGGATAAAGAATGAGTGATTGGGTTTCTAGGTAATTCAAAGTTGTGTTTTTGTCTTATTCTCTTCGAAAGAGAGAGAATCATGAAGGAATAACGGTTTAGAGCTGCTGTAGTGTGACTGGTAACATGAACTAACTTAAAATGCAATTGTACAGTACATGATAACAAATAAAATGTGATGTCCATCATTAGGTTCAAAGGAAGATGTTCATGATGATGATTAGTTTCCTGTACGAGCATGCCTCATGCCTAAAGGGTTCTCTTCTTAATTATTACATTTTAATATTTTCTGTTGAACAGAACATAGACATGTTTAAAATATTGACATTTTATTCTTAGCTGTAAATAGTTTAGAATAACATGTGGATATTATAAAAGATATCGGAGAAATGAAGCTTAAAGGCTTAGTGGTTAGCACTGTTGCCTCGCACCGCCAGGGTCTGGGGTCGATTCCCCCCTTGGGGTCTGTGTGCATGGAGTTTGCATGTTCTCCCCATGCTTGCTTGGTTTATGAATACTTTGTATATAAACTATCATAAAGTGATGTTAGACCTGGCGCTGTTTCCTCTCCTGCACACAGGGTCTGACCATCAAGCCTCTGGTGAAATGGCTCAAAGTTCCTCGGAGCACCAACAGAAAACCCACCATTAATGAAGAGATCCACGAGCGTGTGAGTCAGTGCATGTTAGGCTCCTGTTTCTCTATTTCCTTTTCTGTCTTTTCATATCCCAGTAGTTTTGACCTTGCTGTGGAAATGTGTGCCTTACAGCATAGCACTGATAGTGATCTTACTGTCTCGGGCCTATGAATTAATCATAAGAGCTTCTATTGGCCAGTGTGCAGTGGCCCTAACGACACACACATACACACACATGCACATATAAACAAATACTTGTACTGTAGCGTGAGAAACAAGCCTAGTCTTTTTTTTTTATTTTTTTTTTTTTGAGTGTCTGTTTAGGAGATGGTGAGGGGCTTTCAGCACTCCATCGCCCTGCCATCCTCCGCACTTTGAATGTCACATAGCCTCCTGCATGCAGGCTTAGAGAAACCTGCTGAGCATGGTTAGAAACAAAGCTAAAGAGAATCATTGCATGACATAAAAGAGAGACAACATCAGTATTTTTTATTATAAACAGAAAAAAAAATCGCTTGATTAAGATAACATGTTAATATCCTAGTCTTCTGAAGCTTCTGAAGGTCATCTTGTAGATCTTCTAGGTCATCTACAGCTTCTCCATCATAGACAGTGCATCGTCTAGGTCATCTACAGCTTCTCCATCTTGTAGATCTTCTAGGTCATCTACAGCTTCTTCATCTTGTAGATCTTCTAGGTCATCTACAGCTTCTCCATCTTGTAGATCTTCTAGGTCATCTACAGCTTCTCCATCTTGTAGATCTTCTAGGTCATCTACAGCTTCTCCATCTTGTAGATCTTCTAGGTCATCTACAGCTTCTCCATCTTGTAGATCTTCTAGGTCATCTACAGCTTCTCCATCTTGTAGATCTTCTAGGTCATCTACAGCTTCTCCATCTTGTAGATCTTCTAGGTCATCTACAGCTTCTCCATCTTGTAGATCTTCTAGGTCATCTACAGCTTCTCCATCATAGACAGTGGATCTTCTAGGTCATCTACAGCTTCTCCATCTTGTAGATCTTCTAGGTCATCTACAGCTTCTCCATCTTGTAGATCTTCTAGGTCATCTACAGCTTCTCCATCTTGTAGATCTTCTAGGTCATCTACAGCTTCTCCATCTTGTAGATCTTCTAGGTCATCTACAGCTTCTCCATCTTGTAGATCTTCTAGGTCATCTACAGCTTCTCCATCTTGTAGATCTTCTAGGTCATCTACAGCTTCTCCATCTTGTAGATCTTCTAGGTCATCTACAGCTTCTCCATCATAGACAGTGGATCTTCTAGGTCATCTACAGCTTCTCCATCTTGTAGATCTTCTAGGTCATCTACAGCTTCTCCATCTTGTAGATCTTCTAGGTCATCTACAGCTTCTCCATCTTGTAGATCTTCTAGGTCATCTACAGCTTCTCCATCATAGACAGTAGATTGTCTAGGTCATCTAAAGCTTGTCCATCATGTAGATCTTCTAGGTCATTTATATCTCCTAGGTTGGGGCAGATGTGAAAGCTATGACAAGTGCTCTAATTACCTTGCATTTTCTGTATGTCACTCATCATCTTTCTTTCAGGCATTTGACCACATTCTAGCTGCAGTGGAAGACATTGCTGGTCTAAATGGATATCATCACTGGAGGGACAAGTCAGTGCTTTATTAAATAAAATAGTAATTTAACTGTATGAACAAGCATGAATTAGGTTCTAATACAAGGGTGAGTCAATAATAATTTTTTTGTAGTCTGAGGGTGTATCCGATGTCACACTGAAGAGCGCAAATGGAAGTGTTTGGATATCTGCAAACAAAATTTGGACCGATACTCTAAGGAAAGTGAAAGTTTCTTAAAGAGAATTGTTACTAGTGACGAGACCTGTATTCATCACTATAAGCCTGAGAGTAAACAAGAACAGAAACTTCCTCAATCGGGGACAGAGAAAAAGTTTAAAAGTCAACCATCAGCTAGAAGATTGATGCGTACAGTTTTCTGGGATTCTCAAGAGCCAATATTGGAATATTATCAGGAAAAAGGTTCAACAATCAACAGTGATCATTACAATGAGACACTTATTGAAGAGCTGAAGCTTAAACTTTGGATTAAACGCAGAGGACTGCCATCTTGCATGACGATACACGTCTGTACACTTCTGCCCATGCTGTCGACACTCGGAGGTGTTAAAGCATCCTCCATATAGTTCTGCTCTCGCTCCTTCAGTCTTTCACCTGTTTGGTCCATTGAAAGCAGCCCTACGAGGACGAACATTCACTTCTGATGCAGGAGTGAAGACAATGGTGCATTCGTGGGTCTTAAACATTTAAAAAATTTTAAATCTAGTTGGCATATGGACAAAGTCTATTAAAAAGCAAGGACATTATGTCGAAAATGTATGCTAAAAGTTTAATTCAAATAAATTCTACATCCAGAGTGCGGATAATTTTTGACTCACTCTCGTATATTTATCAGATTTTAAATTCTTTTATTTTTTCTGTTTTATATCCCTTTTTTGCCTGTAAAAGGACAAGCCTGGTCTCTTAATGCTTATACTGTATTAGAAATCCAATGATGACTGTATAACCCACGTTTAAAACTTACACTTCTTAATAAGCCTTATGATGAGACAGACATCAGTAACATAATGAGTTACATAATTATAACATGAACATAATTCAACATTGTTTTGCATTGCTGTTTTGCAGATGGGAACAGTTCGACAAAAACTATCTGAGTAAACTTCTGATGCGTAAATCTGTATACCATAAGAGTGAGCTGTGGGAGGCGTACCAGAAGATCAACATCAGAGACGCTATCAGCGTGATTGACCAGGTAACCATCGTATCAACCTTAGAGAAGATATATATATATATATATATATATATATAGATATATAGATAGATAGATAGATAGATACTTTATTGATCCTGAAGGAAATTCCAGGTATATAATATATAATACATATGATATTGCAGGCATGTGTGAAAGTCTAGACTGCATTACATCTCATGGCCACTAAGTGGCGCTCCATTGCAATAAATCAACAAGGTTTTTGTGATTTTTTCTTTTGCTTTCTGTTTTCACCATGTGCTTGTTGTGCTCTAAGTTTAGTTTATAGACTTGTCATTAGTCTTATCACTGGAGTAATATGCAATATATGCACTCTTATGATATAAAGAATATGTGTGTTTGTGTCTCCCTTCTCTCTCTCTCGCTCTCTCTTCTTCTCTCTTTCACTAAATCTCTCTGGCTTGAAAAAAGAAAAGTATACTGATTATGAAATCTCTCTCTGGCTCTGAGGAAGATAAAACGGAGACTGATTTCTCCATATCTAATTGAAGCTGACTAAAGATTTTGAGCCCTATAGAGGCGAGAATATCACAGTCCTGATCATCACTGGGAAGTAAAAGAAGGCTCTGAAATCTCTCGGGCTCTGTGATCTCCTGTCTTTTAGACTCCGGAATTGAGAGTATAATCCTTTCCTTTGTTGTCCCCACTGACGCCAAAGTGTCTTTGCCACCCCTGGCTCACTGCATGAGTTTGCTACCTGAACAGGGGCCACTGTGAGATACCGATCGAGAACACTGACATCAGAGAGAGAGAGAGAGAGCCTCAGGAGGGTGATATCAGTGTCAGCGCCGGTATTCAGGTTTGGTATTAGACCTCTGAGGGGACTGAGTTACTTCTGTAGACTTATTACAGGGAAGAGCCAGTCTCTGATTCACATGGCCAGTACCACAAAATCAGTTCCCCCTGATACTGATATAACACTTGATCTCTTTAACAATAGCCCACTCTGTCTGTGTTTTATTGAAGAACTGGCAGGCTATTGTTCCTTGTTTGGAGTTGATTTGATGGTTTAATGAGCTCGCTCGCTCTCTCTCTCTCTCTCTCTCTCTCTCTCTCTCTCTTTTTCTCTCTCTCTGTCTTTACTCCTGTCCTGATATCTATGCTGCCCATTAACAATGGGCTACGTTACACAGTTGTACCACATACCCCTCCAATTAAATCAAGAAAATCAAATGTCTGTTCTTTTACTTTGGCACTAAAGCCACCAAGCAATGCAGCTAACATATAATGGAAGCCTAGTTTTCAACAAGTCATCATACACTACCAGTCAAAACTTTGGACACTCTTTCTGATTCAATGTTTTCCGTTTTGTGATTTATTTTCAATATTAAACTTTGAAATAACACACATGGCATTAAATAGTAAGTGATTAGCACTACTAGTACTTTGGTGGTTAAAGCACTACTAGTACTTTAGCCAGGTCCTGGGTTCAATTCCAACTTCAATTCGGGTCTAAGTGCATGGAGTTTGCACCTTCTCCCCGAGCTCGCTGAGTTTCCTCCTACAGTCCAAAGAATGTGGACGCAGATTATGTTAATGTTGCATCCGGCCATCCGTACATAACATCATGCCTTCTGGGATAGGCTCCAGCCCCCCCGCAACACGGTATACAGGATAAAGCATTATAGACGATAAGTGAGTGATTGATCAACAATCAATTAGTATTTTAAGACATAAAGGTCGGCTGTTCTGGAACAGTTCTTGCAAGTGCATTCGCAAAACCCATCAAGCACCAAGATGGAACAGGGGCCAGGAGCCTATGCCAGGGAACCTGCGGCCCAAGGCAGGGTGTATTCTGGATTCACAACCGCACTCACAACATTCACACTCAACACTTACACACAGAGGAAGTTGTAAAATGGGCATATGTATTTCAGAGGAAACCAACAAAGCATGGGGAGAACATAGAAACTCCAAACACAGGTGAGATTTGAACCCCAACCCATAGAGGTGCGAGGCAACATTTGGGAACGCCAATCCGCATGTCTTTGGCCTGTGGGAGGAAACCCACCAAGTACGGGGGGAACGTGAAAACTCGAGGCCACGGTGCTAATGACTACATAATCATACGACTCCAGTCAAGCTAATGTCTGATAATAACGTCTGATTTCTTTCCACCTTTAATGTAATATAACAGCATGTTAAAACCAAAAGAAAAACAAATAGAAACACAGGGAAACCCCTTAAAATAATTATGAAGACATTCTTTGCTTGCACACTTTTTGGTTAGCATGAATTCGCAATTTTAGTATCGAATTTACTTTTAAATTGCACTCTTGCTCCTATCAAATTACAAGGGGATCTCCATTCGTTCTGTAGGTTTTCAATAGAATTTAAGATATGTGCTCAGCCTGGACCGTTTCCAAACATCTTCTTCTGAAGCTGTTTCTTTGTTGACGTGGAATTCTGCTTTGGAGTTGATACTACCTGTTCAGTTTAGAATTAATTACAAAATAGCATTACTTACGTACAAGGCTCTAAACAGTCTAGCTCCCACATACCTAACCAGTCTTCTGATACGTTACAATCCAGGACGCTCCTTAAGATCAGAAAACTCCGGACTACTGGTAGTTCCCAGAATATCAAAATCTACAAAAGGAGGTAGGGCCTTTTCATATTTAGCTCCAAAACTTTGGAATAGCCTTCCTGACAGTGTTCGGGGCTCAGACACAGTTTCCCAATTTCAAAGTAGACTCAAGACGCATCTCTTTAATCTGGCGCACACATAATTAATTTCTTTACCTGATACTCCAGTACATCTATCCTGAATGGCAACCACGCTAATTCTTTTCACCTGCTCTTTATTTTTCCACCCATCCCGAGGCATCTGGAGATCGTGCCAGCTTCAGTAGACAGAGGCCGACCCTGCTTTGACCCAGAGGCATCCAGAGAAGGACCAACTCCAGCTGGATTCTTCTTCATTTTGGTTTGGATCTACACATGCTGCTCCTGAGCTCCCAGTGATCCAGACCCCCATCTGCCCTCTGCACCTGCTGACTCATCCCTGTGCTGAACTGGACTTTGTGTTCATTTAAATTAACTTCTGTTTATGGAACTTTCATCTGCATAACACACATGATGTTATACAATTTCTGTTATCTGCTATCACCCAGATGAGGATGGGTTCCCTGTTGAGTCTGGTTCCTCTCAAGGTTTCTTCCTGTTGCCATCTCAGGGAGTTTTTCCTTGCCACTGTCGCCGTCACCCTTGGCTTGCTCATCAGGGACAATCTCATTATCTAGTCACATTTTTCTTACACATATATACATTTCCATAAGTCTTCTTTTCATTTCTGTGAAGCTGCTTTGAGACAATGACCATTGTTAAAAGCGCTATAGAAATAAAATTGAATTGAATTGAATTGAATTGAATATCCTGCTGGAAAGTGACATTTTTTCAGGATTTGTTCTGAAATAGTTCGAACTAAGCGTGATTCCTCGTATCTTCACTTGAGATCGCTGTCCTAGCTAAAGCGTAGTAGCCCCATAGCTCCTGCTTGCTTCACCATGTTTTTGATGATATTCTGTCTTGTTATTGCAGCAAACATCTCAAAAATGTTAGAATTATGACTAAAAAAGCCCCTCATACTGTAGGGCCCATCAGATTATGATACGTTTTGCCACATGATGGGTGATTTGGGGAAAATTCTGCGGCTTGGATGTTCCTTTTGACGCCTACCTTATATCCCAAATGTGTTGAAGAGACAAGGGGTTGTTGTAGGTAGTCAGCACTACAGTACTTGCCAAAGATTCCTACAGCCCTAATACTGTTGCTGTCGATCTTTCTTGGGGGCCTTCTTGATTCGTTGGGGGTGAATCTGTTTGAAAGGTTTTTGCTAACTTTTCCGTTATAGTGATAAATTTTTTGTTATATCATACCAGAGGTTGATTTATCTCAGTGGCAATTTTAACAGGGTGTTTAGACATTTCATATTCACTGTAGTCTCCACTGACCTGCCACAACTGACATTGATATTAGAGATAAGCGTTTCTGCGGACGTTCTCCTAAATTCACATACAGTATGGCGTTACATTCGAATAAGCGCTGCAGATTCCCTAAAAACAAATTGTTCAAGCTGTGTTACGGAAAGTGTGAAGTGGATATGAGGTTCCAGTAGCCTTAAACAGAAAGTGTCATGCAGCTGGTGAGGTTTGGGAATGTCATTTCCTGCAGCCTTGGGTTTTGTGGCTCTCAGCTTCCTGACTCGAGTTATCCCGATAATATTAGCACAGTTGGAGGCATGGTGAAAGCAGTTTCTTTCATCGTCCCTTCCTGACCACCCAGATGACAAGGCAAATAAAGATATAAAATAGACTTTCTGGCAACTGCATAACAAGGGTCAGGAAATCATTTCAATATTTTTGGAAAATCTCTTTACTGATGCTTGCATGGAACGATCGTCAGCTTTCATTTTTAGATATTATCTCACAGGCTCAGTAGCTCATGTGAATCTCATTTATGAATTTGGAGTGGTGTTATTAGATCTTGGCCTGTTCGATATTGTTATTGTCTGTTATGTCCAAGTTACTGAGCGTCTTTAATTGGTGTGTTGAGAGAAGACAGAGACACGCAATGATGTAAAACGCTTTAGTTCCGTCAAGAATGATTAGATAGTCATACACCAGGACTGTGTGATCTCTCTCTCTCTCTCTCTCTCTCTCTCTGTGCATGTGTACGAGTCTGTAGCACATATATGCAGTTTATAAATTCTTCTATACTGTATATTTATAAATGATCGGTCCAGTTCAGCAAGAGATTACAAATCGGCTTGATTTCCAAATGAAGAGCCTTAAATTTTAAGATTTATAACTTTATAAATTGACATGATTAATATATCACTTCCTGTTAAGGTTGCCGTTTTCGCACATTTGGATCAGTCATTATAAATGATAACCAGAGGTGGGTAGTAACGAGTTACATTTATTCCGTTACATTTACTTGAGTAACCTTTTTAAAAAATGCACTTCTTTTTACTTTTACTTGAGTAGATTTTTGATGAAGAAATGCTACCCTTACTCCGCTACAATCGACAATCTACAATTGAGTCACTTTTCGAACCATTTATTCGACAATTTAGATATTCTTTGTGTTTGCCAGAGAAATGCAGCCGGTGGCTCTACTGTACCACGTGATTGTGTTTCACCAATCAGATGTAGCAACAATAATCACATGACTCCGTTTGACCAATCAGCCGCAATAACAATCGCCACATGGCGTCACATGACCACACAGAAGGGTGGAGTGAGGGTGGGGGGGGGCTGTCTTCAGCAGTGGCAGACAGTGAAGCAAACATGTTGCGGTTAGTTTATCTGTTTTATTTAATGTTGCAATTTTAAAAGATATAATTAGCAAATAAACTAGAGGCTAAAAATATATATAATTTTCTTACACTTGTTTTATTGGACACAGTTTATGGTTAAGTGAGTCCTTCGTGTACACATGTTCTAATGTTATTTTCTGCTGAGTCATTGCTGGGCAACTGAATATACAGTATATCTTACACAGGAAATAGTCTACACTGTTCAAACATACATATGTTACCTATAGTAGGGATTTATTTCAAAAGCTTTATATTGTGAAAAAGGGAGATAAAGAAAATTAGTTTCTTATTCCTTAATTTGCTATTTTGTAAAGATATTTAGTTTTACTCATTTATTTTATTACATATATTTCCTTTATTTTATTATTTGGAAATGTCGCAATTTGTGCATTATTTTAACATTTTGACTGCTTACATAATTTCTAAAAAAAAAAAAAAATCATCATATTGGTTAAACAGTTACTCGGTACTTGAGTATCTTTTCACCGAATACTTTTTTACTCTTACGTGGGTAATATTTTTGATGACTAATTTTTATGTGTACTTGAGTAATATTATTTCGAATTTTGAAGTACAGCTACTCTTACTTGTGTAAATTTTTTTGGCTACTCTACCCACTTCTGATGATAACAAGACACATTTTTTTCTTATTTAGAGTTTTTTTAAACAGTTCGAGAGACACGATTCAAACCGATTAGTTATGCGAGACAAATAAAAAAGGAAAAAAATCGGATACTGTTTGTCGATATTGCTGATAATACAATGTCATATACCGCATCACTTGAATTGCAAGTGCGTTCTTTAGTAGTGTACAAGTTAATAGATATGGGAGCTACGTATGGAATAAAATCACTGTCAAAAATAATTGTGCGTAAAAAAAGATTTGTGTGTAATTCTGTGTTTTGTCCGAGTTAGATTCCAAATATCTACGGCCACGATAGCTTACAGATACGATATTTTGTGTGTTTGTTACAGTACAACTCTGAAATATACGACTCTGACCGTTTACAGACACAAAACTTGTTTTTACAACTCCTCTGTTACACGGACGAATTGCGAAATTATGCCCATGAATGTAGTGTATTAAACTGCTGTCAAAAATACGTAATCAAGGCCACATGCACAGGCATTACTATCCGAAGGAGGAGGAATTGATACGGCACATGCGCCCGACCACCATTTTAAACTCCTAAAATCTTACCTGCTATAGTTAAAACATCTCTGTAATTTTACTTCTCTTAAACATGTACGAATCTGTGAAAAAAAGAAAACTTACCTGAGACGATAAGACAGCGCTCGGCTGCTGATATGCCATTTTGGCGCCGGTGGTTTAAAACGGTGGCCGAATCGATCCTTCTTCCCTCGGATATTAATGCCTGTGCATGTGGCCTTGATGATGTATTTTTGACAGCGGTTTAACACACTACATTCGTAGGCGTAATTTCGCGATTCGTCCGTGTAACAGAGGAGTTGTAAAACGAGTTTTGTGTTTGTAAGCGGTCAGAGTCGTATATTTCAGAGTTGTGGCCGTAGATTTTGGAATCCAACTCGGACAAAACACAGAATTACACACAAATCTTTTTTTTTTACGCACAATTATTTTTGACAGTGATTTTATTCCATAGCTATGGAGAAATATGATAGAAAACAAATATTATCGATTTTAACTGGTTAAATTCTTAATTGATTAAGGATTAATTCTTACAATTTCTATGTCAGGGTGGAAACATTTTGACCACTGCCAGACTCTCACTCCCCTCTGTAGCCAGTAGAGCTTCCTTTCCGGAAGTGACCAACGTAACCAACTACCTGTGAGTACGAGCTCACAGTTGACATGTGATTATACGATATGCTGTGTGGAGTGGGATAGTCATATTATTGTAATATACCGTAAATGGCAAAAATATTATTGCTTTTTTGACATTAGTGTGTGTGTGTGTGTGTGTGTGTCTTTACAGGAGAGAGAATGGTAGCGGGGTGTGTCTGGATCTTCAGGTGATTGACACAATCCCCAGTGCAAAGGTCGAGGAGGAAACAGAAACGCATCACGTACTGGCTGGGAATCTGTACAAACCCCGCAGACGGGTACACAACCTGTCAGACGCAAGAATAAGATGCTTATAAATTCTGGACTCAAAACCAATTGTAATCCTTCTCTCTCTCTTTGTCTCTCTCTCTCTCTCTGTGTCTCTATCTATCTTTCCTTCCTGCAGTACCAGTCTCATTACAGTCGCCACTTCATGTCAGTGGGTGAACAGGAGAGGCAGGACCGGGAGGTGTTCCAGAGAAACATGCGCAGCCGCCTGGAGTCCTTCAAATCCACCCAGTACAAACGACACAAGAAGGACCGCAGCCAGAAAAAGGCAAGAGCTCAGCATCACTTCTTGTGGTCAAAAGCACACGCAAAGAAAGGGCTGAAACTCTTTAGTCACGCCTGGTGTTATAGAGGAAAAGGTGTGCATGAAGAGAGAGTGAAGACAGATTAGGCTGCATGGTACATTTACTGTGTTTGATAACGATCTGCCATACATGGCCATTATTCATCAACTTGTATCCGGGCAAACCTGTGTGTAAAACAAGCGTGCTGAATTTCATCTGAACCATTTCATCTTTTGGCATATTTTCAGGATCAAATTCACATCTGGATAGAGTGTGTGTAAATTGGACTGATTTAAGGCTACATAATCCGACAGCCTGGAGTAATTAAAGTAGTATAAATGATAAAATAAACATGGCTTTATTCTTATATACATCTTTACTTAACACATGCATTGTTTATAAAATAGCTATAAATGAAATTTATGTAAAGTTCAAATGAAGAATGTTTCTTACCTATGTGTACTGCAGATGCATACTGTATGTTACCCCTGATTTCAGTTATTTATTTATTATGAGGGGCGTTCAAGTCAAACCAGGATTTTTGATTACACACGACAACAGAGATTAAAAACTCTCTATTTTTTCTCTATATAATCTCCTGCTACACTAATACACTCATCCCAATGTTTTACTAGTATTTGGATAGCATCAAGGTAGAAAGCTTTCTCAGTACGCCGGAGCCATGATCGGACTGCCTGTCTACGTCTGAAACCCTGGCCTCCCAGGAACTCTTTTAGTGGCCCAATCATGTAGAAATGATGTCGCAATATGATGTCGCAATAACTCCCATGCGAGTTCCTGTAATGTGCAAGTGGTGTTGGATGATTGTGAATAGTTCCAACGGCAAATTGGTGACAAGTTCAAGTATCAGACGTTCCACTGACTAAATGTTCATGCTTCATGCCCCTTATATACATTTATTTTGATTTTCATTTTGAGTCATTATCAAAAACAACATTTCACTTTTTATGATTTTCTTCTTTTCTTTTACTCCGAGCTTGAATAAATATTTTCTTTTACTGACCCACTATCTTAACACCTTCTGAATTCCTAAAGTTTGTGTTTGATTAAAAATTACAGTAGGTGTGTATTAAGGTAAGTTTTGGAATACTGTATGCATGGCTTATAAAGATGAGCCTGGTGGCTGTGAGCTTGCGTCCATTCAGCCAGATCTGAATCATCATCTGCGTGTCTTTATAAAGTGGATTTATGAATGTGTCATTTTTTGGACTACACAACCTTAAATAAGGGTTGTTATTTGTGTGGAGTTGATTAACTAAGGAACAGCACATGGATTAAGCAATGCGTTCTGTCCTTGTCAGTGTGAGGACTGGCTTGAATTATGAAACCTCTCTACAGTGGAACCTTGGATTGCGAGTAACATGGTTTACAAGTGTTCCACAAGACGAGCAAAGATTTTTAATAAATTTTGATTTAAAAAATGAGTAAGTGTTGGTTTACGAGTGCCGAGTATCATGTATCACGCATGGGCCTCTTATTTTGACATCGAGCATCACTCTTGCGCTGCGGAATTGTGGATAATCGTCTCCCCTGCTCCCCTGGGTCTAAGTGCTCGTCTCTTACTGGTATAATCAACATCTCCCTCTCTATTTCAGCGTCTCCTAATTTGACACAGACACACAACACACACACACCGACACACAGACACACACTCTTTTCACCCCATCTACACCCCCCCACCCCCCTCTCCGGCTTAACTCACGCACACAGAAACTCCGTTCTGTCGCGATTCTTTTCAAAGGTAAGGTGCTGGTTCATTTTATTTTATTTATTTTTTATTTTTTTACTTTACAGCAGTGATTTCGTTAGTATGCGCTCATGCAAGTGTCATTAGAGAGATTTTTTTTTTTTTAAACGGTGCTTCCATTGTGTGTGCGTGTGTGTGTGCGTGTGTGTGTGCGTGTGTGTGTGTGTGCGCGTGTGCGTGTGTGTGCGCGTGTGTGTGTGTGCGCGTGGTGTGTGTGTGTGTTTCTTAGAAAGCGAGGTGGGGAGAGGGAGGAGGAGTGTTACTGTGTAAAACCAGGCGAGGGATGGGGCTAATTCCACACACACACACACACACACACACACACACACACACACACACACACACACACACATACACACACAGCGCCTTCACGCACGAACGGAAACACTTATCTGTCGTGATTTATTTTTACTTTTTTTAAAGGTAAAGTGCAGGTTAATCTGTTTTATTTTCACTTTATAGATTGTATTAATTATTTTTATGTATTTATTTTTTTGGGCTGTGGAACGAATAATTTGAGTTCTCATAATTTTTTATGGGAAAATCTGATTTGATTTACGAGTAATTTGGAACACGAGCCCACTTCCGGAACGAAATATGCTTGTAATCGATTTAAGATACCACTGCACAAATGTTAAAAGTCAGTATCCTAGGAAACATGTATTATGCAACAGTTAGTTCTGACCGAGCAACCTGATGAGTGGTGATAATGGACAGTAACAGCATTGGGACATTTACTTATACAGTGCTTTGTAAAAGTATTCGGCCCCCTTGAACTTTGTGACCTTATGCCACATTTCAGGCTTCAAACATAAAGATATAAAACTGTAATTTTTTGTGAAGAATCAACAACAAGTGGGACACAATCATGAAGTGGAACGAAATTTATTGGATATTTCAAACTTTTTTAACAAATAAAAAACTGAAAAATTGGGTGTGCAAAATTATTCAGCCCCTATACTTTCAGTGCAGCAAACTCTCTCCAGAAGTTCAGTGAGGATCTCTGAATGATCCAGTGTTGACCCAAATGACTAATGATGATAAATAGAATCCACCTGTGTGTAATCAAGTCTCCGTATAAATGCACCTGCACTGTGATAGTCTCAGAAGTCCGTTTAAAGCGCAGAGAGCACCATGAAGAACAAGGAACACACCAGGCAGGTCCGAGATACTGTTGTGGAGAAGTTTAAAGCCGGATTTGGATACAAAAAGATTTCCCAAGCTCTAAACAAGCGATAATATTGAAATGGAAGGAGTATCAGACCACTGTAAATCTACCAAGACCTGGCCGTCCTTCTAAACTTTCAGCTCATACAAGGAGAAGACTGATCAGAGATGCAGCCAAGAGGCCCATGATCACTCTGGATGAACTGCAGAGATCTACAGCTGTGGTGGGAGACTCTGTCCATAGGACAACAGTCGTATACTGCACAAATCTGGCCTTCATGGAAATGTGGCAAGAAGAAAGCTATTTCTTAAAGATATCCATAAAAAGTGTCGTTTAAAGTTTGCACAAGCCACCTGGGAGACACACCAAACATGTGGAAGAAGGTGCTCTGGTCAGATGAGACCAAAATCAACCTTTTTGGAAACAATGCAAAGCGTCATGTTTGGCGTAAAAGCAATACAGCTCATCACCCTGAACACACCATCCCCACTGTCAAACATGGTGGTGGCAGCATCATGGTTTGGGCCTGCTATTCTTCAGCAGGGACTGGGAAGATGGATGGAGCCAAATACAGGACCATTCTGGAAGAAAACCTGATGGAGTCTGCAAAAGACCTGAGACTGGGACGGAGATTTGTCTTCCAACAAGACAATGATCCAAAACATAAAGCAAAATCTACAATGGAATGGTTCACAAATAAACATATCCAGGTGTTGGCCAAGTCAAAGTCCAGACCTGAATCCAATCGAGAATCTGTGGAAAGAACTGAAAACTGCTGTTCACAAACGCTCTCCATCCAACCTCACTGAGCTCGAGCTGTTTTGCAAGGAGGAATCAGTCTCTCAATGTGCAAAACTGATAGAGACATACCCCAAGCGACTTATAGCTGTAATCGCAGCAAAAGGTGGTGCTACAAAGTATTAACTTAAGGGGGCTGAATAATTTTGTAATTTTGTAATTTTTTATTTGTTAAAAAAGTTTGAAATATCCAATAAATTTCGTTCCACTTCATGATTGTGTCCCACTTGTTGTTGATTCTTCACAAAAAATTACACTTTTATATCTTTATGTTTGAAGCCTGAAATGTGGGAAAAGGTCACAAAGTTCAAGGGGGCCTAATACTTTCACAAGGCACTGTACAGTATGTATCCCTCCACATCACAGATGTCCTAATAAGCATTAATTACACTAGCCGGCGATCGCTAGCATGGGTGAAAACAGGTCTGCCCAAAAACACAATCACAGAAGTACTTCCAGCAAGAAAACACATCTGATAACGTTGTAATCTTTAAAAAAAAATTATTAATTTCACTAACCATGACAGAAAGAATTTCAGCAAATAAATTGCTTTTTAAATAGTTTTTTTTTAAAAGTTAATTGATTTGTTTAATAATCTGTTACTTTTAAACTTGTCATACTGTTACAGCGCAAAGGTTCAGATGCAAATGAGCAAGAAACTACTGGAAAGCCCAGGAGAAATGTCAGCTGGCAAGACAAAGGTGATATGCATATCCTTATTGGTTCAAATCGTAAAGGATATCACATGTGTGCTGTGTGCGGTGGGGGATTATCATCATTGTTGTTTTCATCAAGCGCACGGATGGAAAAAAGCTTATAAGTGAGCGTGAAGGTGTAATTACAGTAAATGCCTAAATATACAGTACATTATAAAAGGAAGTGTGGGTAGGGATGCACAGTATTTGAGGAAATCTATAATTTTGCAGATAATTAAAGTTTGTGACAAAAGCAAGTAAAATGCTTCAATGATATTTTGTTAGTTTGTCATATTATTGTTATAGTTAAAAGCAATGTTTTTACTGTAAATGTGCTCTCATCTAATTATGGAAATACAGAACATTTATATTAATCATGTATCCTGAAGTTTTGACATAATATAATATTTTTTGCCATATGACTAAGCTTTAGCCTGGGCAACTTATATAGTGTGTGTGCAATTTATACTGTAGATCCTGTTGTAGTGCCACTGGAGACTGGGGAGGATAAGGGAGAGCATTCAGAGCCAGAGAAGGATGATGATGTTGGGATCACCTTTGTAGCCCACAGGGGTTCAGAAACACCAAAGGCACAACCCAAATCAGGTAATAAAGGAAAACCTTACATTTCATAAGGCTTATTTTACTTATACCACCGTGATCTGGTAAAGATCACACCGTTTAATGTTAGGTTTTGCATGAGACAAATAATGTCCAGTTCTCACATGTTATCGCTGTTATCTCTCTCTCAACATGGTTATAAGTACTGTACAACACACTTTTAAATGCCTTAACTTATAGTAGTTTGCACTTCCTGCACAAATGCCTGTTTATGAGTTGTTACTACAGCAATATATACTGTATAACATACTATAGTACTTTGCAAAAGTCTTGAGGCATCCATCATTTCTTCATATTAAATTCAATTCAATGCAAATGTGTTTTCTACCACAGGCTTCAATGTGTCTACAGATACAATTTAAAAATTGGTTGTTTATGTAACAACCTCAGCGGCAACCTCATTTCCCCTCTCGTCTCAGCGTTCAGCGTCACCGGTATATTGATCACTATACTAATGCACCTGTCTCTCGCTGGTTCATGCCGAAAGTAAGTTGTTTTGTGGTTTAAATTGCCTGAGTACAGGGACTGGAATAAAAACAAGAGCCAAAAAACCTGGAGAGTTATTCCAAGAAAGTCTGGCTCTTTGGAAGCCAAATATGAAGAAATGATGGGACATCAAGACTTTTGCAGAGTTTTATATATAACTCATTAGAATTTGCGGAATTGGTACTTACCTATTGTTTACATTACTGTCAGAACTACGTTGTGAGTTGTCTTATATGAGAATAATTCATCCTTATAAGTTGATATCTTATTATAGCTTGTCTATTTAAAGAAAAAAAAACCTTTTTTGCAGATTATTAATGATGAAGTAACAAATCCAACATACACTGTACAGTATATCCATATTTTCCATTGTACAGTAGGCTACACATTTGCTTGCATTAATTAAAAAAACACTTGACAGTGCACATCTACTGTATAAGCGACTGCAGTAGCCGTGACTAGACAAGCAATTATCAAGGAAAGCTCTTTACTGCTCCATAAAGCTTTTATCTTTTATTTTTTGTATTTTTTCTCCGCAGACTCCGCCGTTTCTGAGGTATGTCAGAGCCCGTCTGCAGCTCCCCCATCTCCCACATGCGGAGAGAAAAACCTGCCGTGGAAGGAAGACGTGGACTCCCTGCCTCCATGTGTGTCCAGCGAGGCCACCAAAATCATCCCCATAGACCTTCAGCAGGCCTGGAACCAGAGCATCTCCTCGCTGGAGAGCCTGGCCTCGCCTCCGGTCCTTCAAGACGCGCAGCACGCACACGTCAACCCTCTCGCCAGACTCGCGGCACCTACGCGGCCCCCCACTGCAGCCCAGTTCCACTTCCCGGGAGGCAGAGACGAGGAGGATGAGAGCGCCCTTTCTCAGCAGCAACGGGAAATGCAGCCTCTCATGGTATCTCGGAGGCAGCCGCTACACGCTCTCCCATCCTCAGCCGCACTGCCTTCTGGGAAGAGACTGAATCCGTGCGTGTATCTGAGGAATCTTGTGACGGCGCCACCATCAAACAATGTGCCACATAGCAGAAAACCAACACAGCTGTAGTTCAGAGGGTTCTTCCTCTTTTAGTTTGTGTCTTTATATTCTCGCTGCTTTCGGGACCCTCTGTTAAATCCTGCTGCTGGCTAAGATGACGGCCTCACGCTGACTTTATTTCCTATGAACATAAATTTCACCTTTTACGTTTTTTTAAAAAGTCAGCATTGAGGTAAAGGAAAGTTATGATTCTACAGATCAGACCTGAAGAAATAACTTGCTGACTAGCAGCACCTACGCTTTCAGTGCCTGTACAAACATTGCAGTTCCTCTTATATGGAGAAATCATTCCACTTTTTGTGTTTTTCTTCTTCTTCTTCTTTTTTTCCTTATGCGCTCCAAATGCATGTCAAGGTATTAGCACAGAATATATCCATGTAGACCACATTAGCAGGGGCTTTTGGGTGTGTCGCTCAATCACGGCTGTCATTTATAAGCCAAACCCAAACTTGGAACGACCTTAGAAAAATACTTTTAAACGTCAAACTGAAAGAATGTCCGGTTGCTGTAACTGCTTCGTTTTATTCTTCCACTTTAGTTGCCTAGTCATCCAGAAGCAAAACAAAAGAGAGAGAATGAGGCGCATTCAATCCAGCCAAACCTCACTGTTAGGAGTCCAAATTCCACTTTCTGAATGACTCTTGGCTGAAAAGAGCAGTCCCTTCTCCTCAGGCTCTGCACTGAGACCCGAAGGAACCAGAGTCACTGCTTTATTTTGCTCTTGGGCACAAAGCCAGGCAGCTCAATAATGCCGTCTATACACACACACACACACACACACACACACACACTCTATAAGGCACCGTGTCTGTAGGTACACATCATAAACGCAGTGTGATCTCTTTAACACATGAGCAGGACTGCAATTTATAGTCAAGAGGGGATATAAGATCCGTGCTTCTAATCACAGACTTGCTGCTCTGGATTGATCCTCTTGTTTGTCTCAAAAACATCTCATCATACTGTAGCATATTCTCCAAGTCTGTGTTTATATTTTATTCCGCATCACTTAGAATGCATTTATTTAACTGTTTGCACTTACCGAAGAAGACTTGCGTGAAGTGGTCGAATGCACAGCGAACAGTTCGTTGATGTATGTAGAATAAAGAAAAAAATCCAAATGAATGTCCTGTATACCCACGCTGTACGTTTACGTGTGTTTAGCCGTGATTACTGTATGTCTCTCCACATGCTGTCGTGTACTAGAAATCCACTGTGTAGGAATCTCAGATAAAGTGTCTTACATGAGCAATTCTATGTCATCGCAGTGTACAAATGAGTTTCAAATATTTATTCTACCTTATATATTTATTCGAAACGGTAATGGCAATCCGGACTGCCAAAGATTTTACAGCACATGTATGAAATATTATCCCTTTATGCTTCTTAGTATTATACTGTATGCAAAGATTATGATTTGCACCTTAAGATCAAAAGCCATGTACAACCCAGATTTATGTCATATTTAAGCTGCTGTTTCATTGTTTATTTTAATTATTTTTTTCCCTTTATCTCTGTTGTGTGTGTTCTCAGAATATGTTGTGCCTTTAGAAAGAGTGGATCGTGCTTTGTAAGGGGCCTTGATATCTGTAGTGCCTGGCAAAAACAGTGCAGAGCAGTTTGTGTGTTGTGCTGTCTCACTTAACCTTGTCATGTTTGTCGGATATTTATTCTTAGCACTTTGGGATTTTTTTTTAATTTTTATTCATGCATACACATCCACAGACGTGCAGCTGTTTTATTGCACATTCGAAAATGTTTTCATACGATCTGCCCATTGGGTGTTCTGCTGAAATTAGACGAAGAGTCTCTGTGCCAAATGTTAACCTTGGGTTGTGTCCAAGAGTGAAGCTAATAAAAGAAGAACGCTTTCTTACAGTAATAACAATGTTCCGTGTGTTTATTAGTCATTGATGTTAAAGAGGTGTGTAGCGAAAATAGTGCATTGTGTACAGTATGTAACTGTTTTTTTTTTCACATCTTTCTCCTGAGATCATCAAATGGGGCTCAGCTGGTGTGTCCTGTACTTCTGAGGTCCAGGAGGCCCAGCAAGGGGGACTCCAGTGAATAATGAGGTGATCATTTCCCTTCAAGCTTTCACAGTCCCTGTGGTGCAGGTAGGGCTTTCCTTTACTGCCCCTCAAAGACATTTCATTGTATTTATGTGCAAATGTGCCATTTTGCTTCTTTTCAAGTCTTGGAAATCCTCGGCCAGCCATGAGGTAACCGGTTAGAGGACAAATGTTAGATTTGCATGTCAAATCACTGCGGTGGGAAGTCAAGGTTTTCAGACGGGCCAGAGGGTTGGCGGATTGGCAAGAGCACAATAACAGTAATTAAGTGTGCTATATTTTGCATTTGCTGAACATCTGAATTGATTCTTGTTGTAATTAAAGGTCACAAAGAGCTGCTGTATTACCTTCGTGATTAGTCTGGGGTTTTTTTTTTTTTTTTTTTGGTTTGTTTGTTTAAAACACAACTACAACAGCACTATGCTAATGATTGTACAGAAGATGACCTGGATTTCCTTGCAAGAGAATGCAGGGCCATCCAAAGATCTGTTTCCATTTTTTTTTTCCATTCCAAGGGCCACAATCTCTGGGATAAGCTCAGGATGAACCGCAACCCTGTTGAATGAATACATTAGATATGATTTATTAACTTTTCAAGGAAGCGAAAGACCACCAGTGGTGACGGGACGATTGGATTTCAATTTCATATGGCCACCCCTCTGAGACTCTTCGCTGGATCTTATAGAGCATGTATTTGCCAGGCTTTCCTGATTTATAGAGCGTATACACAGTGTAAGTTTGGGAACATGGACAAAAGAGTAACATATTTTTTTAAGTGTTATAAATTCACAAGTTTAACAACTGAGGATGCATCACAGTTGGGTAATAGTTAGTATTTCTGTTTTTTCTGTATTTATGTTTCATTTTTAAATAATTAATCAGTTTCTGTGTATTCAACAAGTTTCCACGTGTACTGTAAAGTGACTACAGAATATTATCCAAAAATATATACCACTGGTTTAATTGGTTTTGATTGACAAACCTCTAAGCCAATCATATTTGGAGTTAAGGATTTGAATTAACCAATCAGGTGAGAGTGTATTTTCTCTCCTCTTAGGTTAACCGTACATTTTGACTGCCTGTTCTGACTGAGTTATTGAATTATATATGGAAGACACTTACAGAAATAATATATATACTGTATATGATTTCATTATTTATATTTATCTCACGTGTTACCATTTTTGTCCTCCCCAACTCCCAAACTCTGTGCTGTTAATCAGGTTAATCCGGTAGTTTCCGTTAAACGGCTAACGAGCTAACAGTCGGTGTCGAGTTTCCAGGTATGTTTTTTTCCCCCGACATAAATGTATTTTTTAAACAGAAACAGCATAGTCAAAAATTTAATATATTTATATATATTTTAATAGACACATTAAAAAGTATTTTTAGTCATTTGCTAAAATAAACGCGTTAAACTGTATTAGAGACCTGCTAAATAATTTTTTTTTTTTAATTAGAAGCCATTACAGGTGTGTCTTTCCTCATTCATGGTGTTTGGCAATGATGATGATGATGATTATTATTATATATGTTTTCTAATGGTTCTCGACTTACTAACTGGTTTATTAAAGAATAAAACATTTAAGGTGTAGTGTTATGCGAAGATAGTCCATAAATAAACTGATCAGCCATAACATTATGACCACCCGTCTAATATTGAGTAGTTCCCACTTTTTGCCAGTGATGCTCAGTGTGTTCTTACACCTTTCACCTTACACCTTTCTATTGAAACAAGCATGAACCTTTTAATCAATTTAATCTAAATTTTCTATTGGATCAGACCGCACACTCCCCTTCACTCCCAGCCTTCACTCCCCATGTGCATCAGTGTGCCATGGCGAGTCAAGACCTTGTCGCCAGTTCACCGGTTTTCCTTCCTTGGATCACTTTTGGTATGTCCTGAACACTTCATCCTGGAAACACATCCACAAGAGCTGCAGGTTTGGAGTTGCTTTGACTCAGTTATCTAGCCATTACAACTGAACCCTTCTCACAGTAGCAACATTTTCAATATCTCATTACAGTGGTGGCCAGAAGTGGGTGTAATAAGTTATCTAGACACATTTTTCTCACACATACACACTTCCATAAATTTTCTTTTCATTTTTGTGAAGCTGCTTTGAGACAATGACCACTGTTAAAAGCGTATAAAATAAACATTTTATTGAATATATTAGTCAGCAAGTAAAGGTTTCTTCCTGAAGTGATATTTGCACCAGGCTGGCCCATCCAATCGAAGCGCTAGTGTCGTCTCGCACATCAAAATAAATCTACAGTCTTCCAAGCACACAAAGTACTGCATAAGCATTAAGAGTTTAAAAGCATTTTAAAGAAAAGTGTTTATGGAAAAGTGGAGATGTTTTGTTGTTGTTAGGAGACATTTAACATTTATGAAAGGAAGATTAAATTCATGATCACGATAAAAAATATTGCATTTTAAAAAATTTTATTTAAAAGAATTATATGCCAAAAAAAGTAAACAGTGCATTAGCTCTGAAACTGATATGCAATGCAAAGAAGAAAATAAATTTGAATTCAAACTCAAAAAGTGTTTTGTTGTTGTTGTTGTTGTTTTTTAACTAATGCTGTATGAAAACTGATAGTGACTGGTGTTTCTGCAGGATTAAGTGCTCAGAGTAATCAAGATGATGGTCAGTAACCTTTGGTACCTAATTCCGGTACCTGGCCTGAGTGACTCCTGTTGAACGCTGTAATCCTGAAGTAAGTCTGCTATTCATAGCATTCCTTTGTTATCTTGACTGACTGATGAGCTTTCCTGAAGGCTAATGCATGCGATGACCCTGTTAGTGTGTGTGTCATTCCACACATTTGCCCTCAGGGTGCGTCTGTTCACCAAATGTACAGAATTTGAAGACGGTTTGAGTACTGTTTGCATTAAAGGACTTTTGAAACGTATGCATGTTTGTCTGTAGAATGTATGTATGAACCAGTTTAATACAGTATTGTACGCTGTATATACAGTAGTCATGCAATTAGTGATGTTTTTCCTTACCAAAATAATTCCCAGCATGTGTGAAGTATATTATAAACTATATATTTGATATACACCACTTTTGAAATCATGGTTGGTCAGATGGTGTTGATTAATTTTCATTAAAAAAAAACGTCTGCTGATAATGGTGTCTGTACTGCACTCTTCCTAATTTGTTATTTCTTCTATAGTAACAGCTCATTCACAGCGACTTATATATGATGGATGCTTTACATGGTTTATAATCTGTTAAAAGACTTGTTCTATAAGATTTGTGGAAGTATCCTGTGTCACCTTTTTTTTAATTGTCAGTAAGGGCTTTGCATTTTTTTTTCTTGGTACTTGACAAACTTTGTGTCTCTGTTAATTTAAGAAGTTCCTGTTTCTTATTAACATATAGAGAGAAGGAGAAAAAAGAAGGTTGGTGAAGAAGTTAGTTGTTAGTTAGTTGATAACAGGAATCTGCTTCATGGATACTTTCCATAAATGGAACTATTAAAGGTTAAAAGTATAATATGTAATTTATCAATGAGTTCAACTTGTATTAATCTGCAAGTGTAAACTTCTGTGGTAAAGTCAAATAATAAAAAACAAAGATTCCACGTTTAGGGGAAACCAGTTACTGTGCTTCATGTAAAGACATGACTTTGCATGAAAAATTGCAGTGTGGAATCTGCTGACTCTTTACCATAACTTCCAGCTGTTCAGGGTTTTGCTCCACAGGTCATTTTATTCTTTTCATACTGCTCTGCTTTACCTTTGCGCCGAAGTGTTTTTACCCATGTGCTGAATGTAACTTTACAGCCTAGCATCTCAGCTGGGAACAATCTAACAAGTGAGTCCAGCCTGAAGTATCCTGCTGGTGGTCTCTGGCTGCGTTTATGTGCTAAATCAGACGAATACATTGTAGATGGTGAAAATACAGCTGTGACCAACCTCTATGAAAAATGGTGATGTTTGAATATCTGCTCATTTTATAGAAATGTGCAAGAAGGTTAAACACTATTACAGATTTTTAACCTTTCTGTGAACTTTCCCCTTTGCCTGTGACCTAGGCAGAACCTTTGTCTTTGAGCTAGAGTCTCAACAAACCTTTTTACTCTTATCAGGGTCCAGACATTGAACAGGAAGAAATTGTAGCTATGTATTGCAGCCTTAGTGATGATTGATACTTGAATAGTCTTTTTAAGGATATCTTTTTAAATGTAAATCTTTTAATACATTATTGTATTATTTGAAACTTATCACTACAGGTTCTGTCATTGGCATTTCATCTAATTTTTTTAAAGTTTGTTTTTGAAGAAATTAGTTTTCCTTTAAATGTATTGTATAACTTTGTGTATTGATTGATGGATTGGTGGACTGATTCATTTATCGGCCTGTAGTTTATAGTTTAATAAATCCTTATTTCATGGGTTACTCAGCAATTAATCAAATTATTATAGTTTGTGGACAGCTGACCATCACACTCATGTGGGGTTCTTTTCTTCATTAGAACTGAGAGGCCCGAACCTGTGCACAAAGCCGCCAAGGTGGGAGTGAAAGAACTCAAAGTCAACCCCACTTAACACCTTAGTTATGACCTGGAATGTTGACTGCACCCCCATGCTTGTGAACACAAATCTCCAAAGCTATGCTCCAAAAACTAGTGGAACTAAAGATTTGGATTTTCAATAAGCTCATGAGTGTGATGGATATGTATTCAAAAATTTTGACCACAAAATATGATCAATAAGGCACTGTAATTCATGATATTTACCAGCCCTCCATAGCTTGGCTTGGAAAGTAATTGCTAGTCTGTGTGGAAAACCTGTCTACATGATTACTGAATAGTTTGTGTTGTTCTTGTGCAGTGGGAGATACAGTATGTGCCTGCTCTGTTACAGGCTTACAAACACAAACGTTTCACACTTTCACACCTTTTACTGACTTGATTTGGATTTGTGAGGCAGTAATGGCATGAAAAGTAATCTGTGTGTTGCAAACAATTAATCTCGCATAGTTTTGTAGGACTTCATTCAGCAGAATGAACTGTACACTTAAAAAAATTATTTAGCAGACTTTAGCAGTTGTATGAAAAACTGGTCATAGCGAAGTGATTCCCTGACACCCAGACTATCAGTACTGGAGTATGAGATCATTAGTTACAGTCTGTTGCTGTCAGTTGCATTCATTTGTGTTGGTTATTTAGCTCCAATGTTTTTGGAGAGTTAGAGTCAAGCAGAGAAAGCCATAGACACAGACAGCACTTAGGATCAATCCACAGGGCTTGGAGTTGTGACATAACGTTTGCGAGGCCCATGGACTTTTTTGCCATTTTTCTGTCCCGTGTCTGATTTAATGAGGCTACAACGTAGATTGTTCATTCTAAAGTTCACAACCAAAATAGAACATTTAAAGATGATTATGCAGAGAGCTATGCCCTTGTTCTTCATCATTGGATGTCTCAGTTGTGTCTGTATTCTTAGCTGTGTCTTTATTCTGTAGTCTGAAGTTATATTGTTATTCTAAGGAATACCTTTAATGTCTTTGCCAGTGGCCTGTGAAGTATCTCTTATTTTAATCCCTTCTGTTTGCACTCATCTGTAATCGAGTTGAGACTTTGTGTCTTGGTGGATTAGCATGGGTGATGTCAGTCAGGTCTTAGTGAGAATATTGTTTTGATTGAGTGTGGGAAATAAAAATATTTGCGAAGGAATACACCCTGCTATTACACTTGTCAGTACTGTGGGCCTTGTGTTGTAGGTTCCTCTGTATAGATAATTACAAGTTCAGATTTTTACCCGGGAACCATGTTTATATGTGCTTGTGTCTGCATGTGGAAGGGAACACATTCCTAACATTTTGAAAATCATGAAGACCTGTACGAGCCACAGGTATCAAAACTATGAAATAACACACACATGGCATTAAGTAGTAAAGTAACAACAACAACAGTCAGTTGTTATTTTAGGACACAAAGGTCACATGTTTTGAAATAGTTCTTGCAAGAACAGTATTGTAAAGTGCATTTGTAAAACCCATCAAGCACCATGATGAAACTGGCTCTCATGAAGACCATCCCAGGAAAGCAAGACCAAAACTTACCTCTACTGTAGAGGAGAAGTCGATTTACCAGCCCTAAAAATCACCAATTAACAGCGTCTCAGATTTGAGCCGTTATGAAGGCTTTTCAAAGCTTAAGTAGCAGACACATCTCGATATCAACCGTTCAACAGAGATTATTGCATATTTTGGATGCCTGCTTTATTGTTTTGCAATGTAGAAAGAAATATCAGATCATCAGGATCTGAAAAATCAGGACTATATTGTGTGTATTTATATACACTGCTTGGCCAACAAAAAAAAACACACACTCTAATATTTCATTGTCCTGTCTTTTACTTTTATCACGCCCTGCATTCACCATCATTTTGAAACACCTGTTTTTACTTTGTAATTGTGGATGATTGTGCGTAGAATGATGAGAGGGAAAAGGGTTTGAATCCATTTTAAGATAACTGGAAAAGATGAAAGGGTTTGAAAACCTTCCATCAGCTGTGTGTGTGTGTGTGTGCGCGCGCGCGTGTGTACACACATACAATTAGGTTGATCTTGAATAAAATTTTGCAAGCTGGATGTTTTGCAAATAAAGAAAAATGTATTTCCTGTACTACTACTTTCTGGACTACAATGGATTGAACAGATTTGATGAAGGCTCATGAAATATTAATGTTAAAGTAAAGTTTAATTTTAATTTTTCATTATTGTAAATATTCTATAAATCTAGTTTACACGCATGGAACTGGAATGGCAAAATGTTTGTGGAGACCTTACCATAATCATTGGCAATCTTTAAACGACGACTTAAGACTTATGTTTCTTCCCTACTTGGGTAATTCCCCCTCACACACCCGCCATCAAAAAAAATAAAATAAAAAATCCCCTTCCCAACTGTGTTTGACTGATGGCACTTAGTTAGTAACCTAGTAACACAGTAAGTATCTGTCCAGTGACAGAAACTTCAAAGCATTTCTGTAGGACGCTCTCGATAGGAGCGTCTACCAAATGCCTAAATGTGTAAGTTATAGTATGTCTTTCCCAAACTGGTGGAAGCACAGTTGGGTAGATTGCCTTTGTATGCGGTAACACTGAAATGTTTTTTTTTGTTTTGTTTTTGTTTTGTTACAAAAAGCCCAAACTAAACCATAAAGACCTGTTTTGCTAGGTTTGGTGTAGAAGAAGTGTCCTGCACAGAGCCCTGACCTCAAACCCAATGAACATATTTGCGAAGAACTGGAGCGCCAACTACACCCCAGATTCCTTCTCGCTTTGCATCAGTGCCTCCAGTGACCTCACTAATGCTCTTGGTGGTGAATAAACACAAATCCCCAGAGACATGCTTTAAAATCTATTGGAAAGCCTTCCCAGAAGGCTGGAGGTTATTATACAGTAAATGTAAAGGAAGACTATCTATAGAAAGGGGTTTTCAGAAAGCACATCTTAATGAGATGGTCAAAGGTCCACATACTTCTGTCCATGTAGTGTAAATTTATTTGTTAAAAATAAAAAAAGAGTTGTAGATATAATATATATATATATATATATATATATATATATATATATATATATATATATATATATATATATGTACGGTTAATCATATGGTTATATTTAATCATATAATTGTCAGAGGAGAGGTATGGATAGTGAAAAGGTTACTACTTATTTAGTTTCTTGAAACAAACATACAAGTGACTATGCTTCTTTATATTGATATGCATCCATTAGTTGTTTAGAAAGGGGTTAACACACAGATTGGTTAACGTTTCACTTAAAACAGCTTTTTAGGTGCTCAGTGTTCGGGTGCTTACATTCATTAGTAGAATTGATAGACTGGATATTTTAAATGCAGTCATGACTCATGTGCTGTTTAAGGCCAGAGAAAAGACTTCAAAGAATTTACATTTACATGTTTTGGACAGTTAGTCAAAGTCATGCCTGTGGTTAGATTCCCCTGCCAGCAAAACCGTCTCTGCACATCAAATAAACTTGGATATGTCTGTGATGGTGATTAATATTATTAATATTCTGTTTTTACCACCATCAATCAGTTGTGTTGAATTTGGAATAATATATCAGTTGCACCTCTCTTTTTTTGTGAATCTTGAATCGAACCGAGTTCATTAATCATTAAATATTGAATATAGCTCAATGTTAAATAGATTTAATGACGGTGTAGTTCCAGCTGTGAGGAATATCTGGGTGCCAAGACTAATAATATAGTCAGAGTCTTTTTTATTCTTCTTCACTATAGTATGTTCACTTATGCTTCAAAGCTTATGCTTTAGGTTTTTAGACATTTATCCTTTGCTTGTATTGTTTTCCAGATTAATTGAGCAAATTGATTGCTTTGACGGATGCATTGACAAGCTGCTTCCCACATTAGGTGAGTAAACTTTAAATCAAACAAATAGACTGTGTATACTATAGAAACTAGACCGGAGCTAAAATGCCATGCTGCATAAAGGGCAGCAGTAGCTTAGTAGTGAAGACCTTGGACTACTGATCAAAAGGTCACGAGTTATACCAGCACCTCCAGCGTGCGAATGCCGGCCTTTGGCACTTAACCCTCAGCTGTTCAGTTGTGTAAATGAGACGAATGTTCGTTGTTCTGGAAAGTTACATCTGCCAAATGCCATATATGTAAAGATTGTTCGTTGTTCAGCACTGAGTAACAAACAATCTGATAAAAAATATTTTTAAAAAAGCTTGAATATTCATCATCTTCAATGATCTAGAATTTTTTTTTCCATCTGTCCATCACTGATCGACTCTCCCCAGGGAGACGCCTCATTGTCTATGAAGTCAAACCCAGTGTTGTGAGGTTAAAGGGTCTCCACGCTCTGACATCTGACTGACTCTGACTGTAACAGAAGCCGCCAGGTCTGTGTTGGCATCATTGTGTTAATTAGCCCAGATTTAATGAACAACAGACACTTATCAGCCATTTATAAGTAAAATTTAATATGATGAATACAGCTACAGTTTCACTCTATGGGTTTGCTGCTGTAGATAATCCAGGATATAAAAAGTCTAGTACTGATTAATCTCATCTGTTTTGGGAATGTCAATTTTTGTTTCTAATTATGAATAATCGGACCGTACCCGCAGTTAAATTTACGTGGGAAATGTACACAGAGGGTACAGATCTCATGACTCTGCTAATCTACTTTGAGGTTTTGTATTAATCTTCTCTGAGCTTCTGTATTAGTACGGAAATGCCTTGGAATTGAGGAATGAGCCAAATTTTCATTAAACATTTTTGTGATTATTGTTTTGTGGAAGATACTATATTGTGAATAATATTGCACTTAGAAGTTACGCAGTAAGGTGGTCAAATCTAAAAAATAAAGGTATCTTTAATTACTACTAAATCTAATCTTTAATTACTCTTAAAATGACTTTAATATATCTTAAAGGTATAAAATTTTTTACCTGTTCCAGTTCCTGCATAAATATTTGCAGTGTCATTTCTTTCACACAAAAAGGGATGATTAATCTGTTTAACTTCTCTGTAAGTCTGTAACTCAAAGCAAAATATCGATAATTATAGGTTTTATTCCTACTTAAGCATTCACTGTGTTTATTTTTCTCTATGGTTAGTTTGTACAATTACATAACTAAAATGTGATCGGTAACAGAGGTTTAGGAAACGTGAATATTAGCATAACGCCATGTACAGAATATTACTGATATTTTTATTTTGTCACTTAAAGTATTAGAAACTCTGCATCTATAGACAGCCAACCCTCATGGTTCCTGAGGTGTGTGGTTGTGAGGAAGCAGGAAACAGAACAGCCTTCACTAACGGAAAAAGTGCAGAAAACAGGTCCATGCCAGCAAAGAGCCATGTTCTCCTCCTGAAATAAAACCTAGAACAGAAGCCAACTGTTGATGAAAATGATGACCCATTGAAATAGTGGTGTATAAACAAATGAAAAATCCTGTTTTTAATGATAAAATGTTACCTATAAGGGTGATTATAGCGGAGCAGGCAAGGCTATTACTCATTTATGCTCTTAACGTAAGCCAAATAGAGAAAATAAACAGCTTGAATGTATTAAAATTAATTGAATTCTCTTTTATTACCACAGTCATGGGTTCAAACTGTTCTAATAAGCCAGTCAGATGGGTGCGGAGGTTTGTTATGCAATCTTGTAAGTGTAATCAGTAAAATTGATGTTTTTAAAACAATATAATTGCAGTATTTGCTGGTTACAATCCCATTATGCAAATAATAGTCATCGTTTTGAAGTCATCAACAAATGTTCGATTTTAGTCTTGATTAAGCATGTTGAAATTATAGAAATTGTTGAAGCATTGTTCAGACACAGTATACATACTTCACAACAATTAATCTATATTTTATCAGCGTACTGTATATTTATTTTTCCGCTTGATATGTTCACCTTTCACTTGATATGTTCACAGATACAGTGACTATTTAAATGGAGGCCGAAAGAACCCGTTGACTCGTAACTAATACTGTATGTAGTGTTTGCTCTGCTGCCGACAGTCTATAGAGACTCAAACAGGAAGCCTTTTTCTGTCAGCTCTAAATCATCTTGTTTCTCGTAATGAGAATAGCAGCATACTGATTGAGTAATTATGTCACTGCTAATATAAGGAGAAAAGCAGGCCTCAAGCGTGCTCTGTCAGACCCCCCGAACTCATTCATACAGGCCAACTGTCAACACCGCAGCCCAGCAGCTGCCGAGTACCTCGATCTTACGCGCTTTTCAGAGGATTAAACAGGAGGAGACTGACAGGATATATTTAGTGTGTTGACTTCATACACACTCTCGACTGAATAGATGTAGAAGGACTGTTGAGACAGGACTTGTGTGATGCCACGGTTGAGATGAATTACTTCACTGTTACTCCTTTTTACTTTGAAATGCAATAATATACTGTATATCTTACTCTAGCTCAGGAGAAGTGACGATTTTTAAACTCGCTCATTTACCCTCCAGGGCTCACACACACCCATTCACAGCTAGGTACAAGTAACGATTACTACAGTAATGTACACAACTATACATTTTTTGGAGGTGAAGGGAAAATGGGAGAGAAAGGAGGAAGGAGGAACAGGAAAATAAGGATAAACCTGGAGATTTTGAACTTGTGAGGTGGCAACGTAAACTACCATGTGACCTATTTAACTGAATACCTAACATCAGAGCTAGTGTAGTGGAGGAAACAAACTCTTTCTTGTCTCACTTTTTCTTTTGTTCTGTTTTGGCATGCTGTAGATGTGACGTTCAGTCTATAATTGGCACATAGTAATGTTGACTTTAAGCTACAACAAGGCTTAAGTCAGTTTTATGCAATGCATTTAAAGCAGTCTGCAATTAATAGTATTATCTGTCACACCTTTTTGAGAAGATCCCAGTGAAATTTTAACCAAGCTGGCTAAACGACTTTGGGATAATGTGTTCTCCCTGTCAGATTCTATAATTAAGATGCTCTAATAATAGATCTGTGACTTACCTCAAAAAGAAAAAAAAAACTACAACTCAAGTAATGTGGGAAATCAGCCCGATTTATACTTTTTTAATATATATATTTATTTTATATATATACAGTATATATAATTGTTGGCCTAGTTGTAATCATATGTCGCTTGGTGTCAAAACAAGAAGCACATGCGTGCCACATGATACTCACAATCCGAGATTCCACTGTATGTCACAGTGTGTTCATGCTTGCCTGTCTAATTGTGCCAAAGTACTCAATGTGTACAGTTTAATTGCAGTGTCTGCAGCCACATTCAGTGCCACTTCTTGGCAGCACACTTCTCTTTTAAGACTTTCTCACAGTCATGTTCAGATGAGGCTCCTTCAGGTATTGATTGTGCAACACTCTGTTGATGTCACTGGGGTAACATCAAATTCTTGTGCCAGATCCTCCAACTACTCTTTACGATTCCTGTATCTGTGTGCATGATGTTTGCATTTTCTCCCTGTGCTCGGTGGGTTTCCTCCGGGTACCCTGGTTTTCTCCCACAGTCCAAAGACATTGGCGTTCCCAAAATTGCCCACAGTGTATGTATGTGTGTGCCCTGTGTTGGATTGGCAGCCTGTCCAGGGTGTACGCTGCCTTGTGCCCCATGTCTTTTAAGATAGGGTAGGAATGCTAAAAATCATACAAAACACAATAAGAGGAGGATGACAATTCCTAGGTGTACTGTCTTTTCTAATGAGGCAAAAGTTTGAATCCGATTGTGTGTATGAAAGAGAGGGTCTGATCTAATTGTGGCGCTCACATGCTCTGTCAGGCCAGTGGGAGGAGATCGGTGGTGATCTTGCCCCTCACAGAAGGCGAGTGAGAAAGATTTGGCAGGGTAGTTGGTTAGAGAGAAGGGGAGGAGCTTGTTCAGGATGGTCTAACAGACTCTCTGACATTCCCAGTGTGAAGTTAGGAGTGTGTGTGGATCTACTCTGTGTACTCAGTCCTGCCTTTCACACTGTATGTTTCTTACTGTGACTGCTGCTCTGATACAGGATTTGATTATGCTTTAGGAGTACAGAGTTTATTGAAATTTGCAGTTTCCTGGCTGAAGTAGGATCTACTGTGGGTAAGTCTGTGTGTGTGTCTCTCTCTATTTTCCCCTCTCCACCTGTTTGTGGAATTCACTCTGTCCTCTCGCAGCCGCTAATCATATCTCTCCATGCCTGAGCAAAACACCCTGTCAGCAGTCAGTAGTGTAACTCTCTCACTTGCTCTCTCTCTCTCTCTCCTCTCTCTCTCCTCTCTCTCTCTCTGTTTATGCGCCTTTTTCACAAAATGTACTCTGAGGCTTGCCCCTTGTTCATGCTTTTGGCTCACGATTAATGGACTTAAATCTTAGGTATTTTCCTAATGTTCATAATGTATAGATATACCTAGCTGATGTTTCCATAACCGATAACTGTTATATTCTATTTTATTTATCTATTTTATATATATATAAATATATATATTTATTATATTTAGTGGCTAAAATATCACATTTGAAACGAGCTTAACAGTCAGAGGCCAGTATGAAGTAGTCTGACAGATGAGAATAGCAAAAGTGAATCGTTGTTAAGATAATGGGTTGAAATGAATGCCCACTGAGCTTTTGTCTATGAAAGTAGTATAAAATAAATCTCATGTCATTGCTTTCAGCAGACTGCCACCCTCAATTTCACACCTCCCTCCCTGTGATTTTTGTCTTTTGTTTCTCAGTGTCCCCTGCTCTGTCTGTCTGTCTGATTTAGATATTTTCTGGACCGTCTAATTTCATGGACATTGTTTGTGAGTGTTTACGGTCTGGGAGAAAACATTCAAACACTTGAGCGTTTAAAAATTCTGTTTTACAATTGCAATTTACGTTTACATTTTCTGCTGGATGTAAGGTCGCCTTCTTTGGTAGAAATATGTCATTGCAAGCTACTTGCATCAGAACATTTTTCAACAAGTGGTTCAACTGTGTTCTTGGTTAATTATTTAATTACACGGACAAGTGCAAGAAGTACAGTATGTAGGACTGCATCCCAAACAGTCTGTTGTTGCTTGATTTTGTTTTCCTTTTTAAGCCACCCTTTCCTGTGATGAGGGTTATTTAGTGAAATAAAATTCTAAAATAACGTCTTAAATATAGTTAATACTTTTTTTTTTTTTTCTTAAGAAAAAACTCAGGATTGTTGTCTGTGGTGCTTTTAGATGTTGACCCTCCATATCCTTGTTTTTGTGTCTGTGGGAAGGCATACGGTAGAGATTTTGACCCTGGTGATTTATCAAGGTCTACAGCTGGGTTTGAAGATATAGCCTGTGATCCAGACTACACGAGACGCTGAGAGTGTGGGAATGTTAAAGTTCCTCTCTTCACTTTCTCTCCCTCTCTCCCTCTCTCTCTCTCTCTCTCTTTCTCTCTCTCTCTCTTTCTTGCAACCTTTCTGTCGATCTGTCTGTGTTTTTCACATTCACTCCCTGATTAACTTTTGAGAATGGACAGAAATGCTGTAAGAGCCCAAGCCCACTGCAGAGCGAGAGAAAGAGAGAGGAAGGAGGGAGCGACTGGAGGGCAGCAGATATTACTGCGCATCCATGCTGAATAATGTAGTGATGAAATGTCAGTGCTGCTTGCTGACTTTCACTTCCCTTGTAGAAACTTGTATCTGTTCCTTCCTCCAGGTCTCACCTTTGCTTGATGTGTGAAATGACCCAGTGTTAACACCACAGTTCTAAAGCAGATGTTGCTTCATGGGGAAATATCATTTATACTTTTTTTAGCACTTTCTCATGTGTTTTTTTTTTTATTTTTGAATTAATTTAATCATTCACATTTTCTGTCGCTTTTTCAGCTTGAAGCTGTTTAACTGAAACACTGTTGTATTTTAACCTTTTGATCTAATCTAATAACCATGTCTAAAATCTTGTAGACAGGTCCTTCTTGTCAGCACTGAAGTCCAAACCAGTTCACATCATTCAGTAGCCAGATTTCAATCCAGTATCAGTAAAAAAAAAGATCAGTGACACTTCACTTCTGGGTCCTTTATGGGCCTACTCAAGGGTGAATAAATCATAAATTAATGATTGCGGCCAAATCTTGTGTTTCGGTTTCCCTGGAAATGGATTAGGCTAAAAAGTTCAAGCTTGGCTAACTTTTCAGCTACGTATATGACATGTTTTTCTTCACATGAAAGATAATATTTACGCCTGGCTAGATTCTTTATTTCTTCTTAATACATTTAACCATATGGTGTATGGGCATTATTGTGCTCTGTTTCATTATTGTTTCCTCATACCTGTGCTTTCATGGGACTTTCAAATCCACCTGTTGTACCCAAACAGTAACTAATCCAGCTGTCAGGACAGGTTTCAGGATTCTAAGCCATGACCTATAGTTAGACCATCAAGATGCATCAGAGCAGTGAAGCACATTTTCATTTAAAATTGGCTGCTTACTAAATGAAAATTTTCATCTGTAATCACTAGCCTGTTTTTTTTTTCTAGTTGTTGTTGGACCCGCTTGAATATAAAATTAATGTTAAAATGTACAGCCTAATATAAAAGTGCAATATCTCAGGAAAAATTTTATTTCTTGACCAAGTGAAAATGCACAAAAGTTTTAATCTTTCATTTTAAGGTAAAAGGTCACATTAGGCTCAAGCCGCTTGTAATGCATCATATTATTACCGCTGTTTTAGGCATCATATTATTTTTAGTACAAATTTTGTTATAACTTTCTCATGTCTGCATTATTGTACACAAAACCATTCAATATTTTAAAACATAACTAAAAAAATAAGTAAATAAATACATTTCCATCTGAAAACTGGTCTGTCATGTACTTACAGGCTTTTAAATATTCCTTTGTAACATTTGTTTAAGTTTTAAATTATGTTTGGCAATAAATAGTAAATGGTTTTGTACTTAATAATGCAGACAGAATAAATATATAACTTACAGCTAAATTTTTGCTAGACTTTTGACAGTACTGTATACTGGGTAAGTGGATAAGTTTGTGGATCCCATACCAGATTTAGTTCCCCTTTACAGTTTTTTTTTTTTAGTTTCAGTGAAGGGAAATTGCAATGTAACAGCATACAAAGATGTACATTTTAGACATTTAGTTGTTTTGGACAAGTCCACTTATCTGAGTGATTGTCAGGTGTCCATATACTTTTGGCCATAGGTTTGTCAACAGGTCTATTTTTCTCATTCTGCTGTCAACTGTAAAATTACAGAATGACTGATCACACTTCATTCTTACAGTCTGTACAATCTGCTCGAAACTCAATCTGATGATAATAAATGGTGTTTGCAGAACCGTTGTATAAAAGCAATACCACACTTGACGTTGTGCTCTATTGTTACATAGCACGGCTGCGATGCAGTCATAGCTATGCAGTATTTAGCGGTACAGTACTTTCTCTTGCATGAAATTGCTTACTTAAAGCATTATTCTGTGTAACTGCGCATCTGACAGAGTGAAAGCTTTCATCAAGGCAAGCCAGCCATGATGCAAATGGACGTTGGAAGTTTCCTTCCATCATGATTAATCTGCTTAGTTCTTCAAAGCAAATATATGCAGAAAGCTTAATTAAAACTTAACTTAATTTTAAATTTACAAAGTATATAAAGCATTAAACCTGATACAGATTTAATTACAAATTGCTGTATAAAAAATAAATCCTTAAATGTAGTATGTAATATATTATCTATCTGCATCGTCTTTTATCTAGAATTTAATTACTGTGTCACTGTTATTGTACAACAAGATACAAAAGTAAAAGTGAAGATTCTGTGTGACTGTTTTTGAAGATACCTCAGCCACGGGTGAATTTCTTTCTCCACTTAATTGATTTCTTAGATCATTACAGTCTTTTTAAGTTCTCCCAATAACTTGTCTCTTGCCACATTTCTTTGCTCGTTTTATTTTCTGCCGCACTGATGGTTGTTTTTTGTGTGTGCAGTGTACCATAGCAAGTTCCCAGTCACATGTTGGCCCTGCAGTATAATCAGAAGTGGGGTTTACGTTTTCCTTGCATGAGTCAGTCATTTTAGCATTAGCATTCACTCAGATCATTTTGATGGAAACAAAATAGAGGCAAAGTGTTAACAGCATCCCTGTCTCTGCTTTGATCGTTTTTTCTCATTTCTCATAGATTCTTTATTTCTTCTTAATACATTTAACCATATGGTGTATGGGCATTATTGTGCTCTGTTTCATTATTGTTTCCTCATACCTGTGCTTTCATGGGACTTTCAAATCCACCTGTTGTACCCAAACAGTAACTAATCCAGCTGTCAGGACAGGTTTCAGGATTCTAAGCCATGACCTATAGTTAGACCATCAAGATGCATCAGAGCAGTGAAGCACATTTTCATTTAAAATTGGCTGCTTACTAAATGAAAATTTTCATCTGTAATCACTAGCCTGTTTTTTTTTTCTAGTTGTTGTTGGACCCGCTTGAATATAAAATTAATGTTAAAAGGTACAGCCTAATATAAAAGTGCAATATCTCAGGAAAAATTTTATTTCTTGACCAAGTGAAAATGCACAAAAGTTTTAATCTTTCATTTTAAGGTAAAAGGTCACATTAGGCTCAAGCCGCTTGTAATGCATCATATTATTACCGCTGTTTTAGGCATCATATTATTTTTAGTACAAATTTTGTTATAACTTTCTCATGTCTGCATTATTGTACACAAAACCATTCAATATTTTAAAACATAACTAAAAAAATAAGTAAATAAATACATTTCCATCTGAAAACTGGTATGTCATGTACTTACAGGCTTTTAAATATTCCTTTGTAACATTTGTTTAAGTTTTAAATTATGTTTGGCAATAAATAGTAAATGGTTTTGTACTTAATAATGCAGACAGAATAAATATATAACTTACAGCTAAATTTTTGCTAGACTTTTGACAGTACTGTATACTGGGTAAGTGGATAAGTTTTAAGTTCTCCCAATAACTTGTCTCTTGCCACATTTCTTTGCTCGTTTTATTTTCTGCCGCACTGATGGTTGTTTTTTGCGTGTGCAGTGTACCATAGCAAGTTCCCAGTCACATGTTGGCCCTGCAGTATAATCAGAAGTGGGGTTTACGTTTTCCTTGCATGAGTCAGTCATTTTAGCATTAGCATTCACTCAGATCATTTTGATGGAAACAAAATAGAGGCAAAGTGTTAACAGCATCCCTGTCTCTGCTTTGATCGTTTTTTCTCATTTGTCAGTTTATACTTAAATAAATCATATTCACTTTTATTTAGCCTTCTTTTTCAGAGCGTAGCTACACAAGAAAACCAAAATATTTACAAATTGTGCAAATTACAACATCTGAAGAGTTTTATTTGGACGTTAACTCGACCTTGCAAGGTCACTGTTTGGACCAATGTTGCCAATTTTTTTTTCTTCTTTTTGAGCCAGTGCAAGCTTAAAAGGTTGCTAGGAATTGGCAGATGACTTAACAATATTAATAAAGGAAGGAGTATGCTCTGAAATCACTCACAATGGAGTGTTATCAGAACATTTAAAAATGTGAATTATTGTTTATTTGTTATAAAAAGAAAATGATCAGGTATTGGGGTTTTGGAACAATGATGATCAGTACAGCTGTGTGATTTAATCGATTATTCAGTTTAATCAATCTTTTTTAAGTTGATTCAGGTAATTCAGTCAATGTGCCAGTTTTGCACACAGAAACCATGTACACTTTATGTATTATTTTGTTAAATTTATACAACTTTAAATGGTCTAAAATTTATTAATTCCTTAGGTATACCATAGCTTCCTCGTAAAATACAGGCCACATCCATATTCTTCAAATACTTATTCAAGATTTTTCAAGAGTATCATATCTTGTTTTCAGTTTATGAGCAGTTTGGTGGAATACAATCACCCACTGGATTGGAGTGTGAGGCAGAAAATTGGCAGGAAAAAAAGATGCTTTGGATCAGACATGACTTTTAAACAATCGACAACCCAAGTTACACAGCACTCCAATGTTTATTGAATACTTTTAATAATTTTGCATACTTCAAAACCTGTAAGAAATAAAGCTGCTTGAGACAAATCAAGACGGTAAACATCAGAGTAAAAAATCACAAAGCCCAAAAATCTAATTGAATCGGCAGTCTAACTAAAATTAATAGCTTTAATGATCGGTGATTGGATGTTGGATAATAATGGTGTACAGCGATTAGTTTTTGTGAACAGTCGTGATCAGTGATTGGTCATTGGGAATAATAATGATCAGTGATTGGTGGTTGGAACAATTGTGATTAGTGATTTATCAGGGCAAGCATGGGCTTCTGCAAGTACAGCTCAGCAAGGTTTTAGACACTGGTGTAAAGTCAGGGAAACCTGTTCTCTCAACTTCTATAAACAGCACTGTGATCTGAGCTGTACTGAGTCCACAGCAGTCACCAAAAAATCAGCTCAAAAAGTTGCGATATTTTTTTGCTTAATTTTTAAATGATGTAACTAAAGAAGCCTAAAGTATTGCATAATCCAGCAACAAAGGCAGAAAACACCACAGGTTTGGGCAGCCCTAAATGAAAGTGTACATTTAGTTTAAGGTATGCTGCATTGAAAGAACTGTTATCTCTGCTATTATACAAGTAATAATGTTCACTTAAAGTCACGCTGATTAAAATAATTGGATGTGTATAGTCTCTAGTCCCCATGTCAGGCAGAGGAATTAACAACGCCTTTGTCAAGCAGCTTTCCCTCAAGCCTGAATACACACTTTGTTTTTCTAATCTTCCCTCTGATGCCACTCAGCAAGATAGTTTAGGTGAGTCTGGATCTATTTATATCTCAAGCTAATCTTTACTATACAGTACATTAGTTTTGACATGAGCTCTCACAGGTTTTTGCAATAAATCACAGCACTATTGTTTAGAGTCAGAGAGTAGATCTTTGTTGTGTATCTGACTTTTTTTTTCAGCAAATGTTATAGATGTTTTCTGTAAGGTTTTATAATGCGCTCACTTTGAAATTGAAAAGATTTAGGCTTCTATTACAGCCACGTTAAAACCATGAAACATGTATACACACTCATGTCAGCTGGTGATTATGCCTGAGGATCATTTCTCAAATGTCTGTCAGATTAGAGACAGAGGTCAAAGGTTAATGATTGTAGGATGTCTTTTTTTTTTCTTTCTTTAAGGTAGTACCTCATCTGTTCTGTAAGAAAAAGAAGCCTCATGCAAGGTGCGTGTTTTACAGTCATTAGCTCCATGATGTGTTCTGCTCTGAGGCATGCTGTGACACATCTATTACATCGACGAGACGGTTGGTTCCAGCCCCGTGGCTCTGTGCTCTTATAATCAAATGAAGCTCATCCTAGTAATGTCTAACCAAAAACCACAATAAATAAAGCGCTTTTGTTGTCGGTAGCTAACCTTGTAGTTGTGTGGGAGTGAATATCAATAAGAGCAAGTTTATTTTAAGGCAGCATTGTAACATATTGTGTACTGAGGATGAATCTATGCAGTTTTTCCAGTTTTATTTATTCTTACAATAAATTACTTATTTATTTAATTAGGTTTACTAATCTGATAATGCAATATCCATAATCCTATCAGTTATGCTGCAAAATAGACAGCTTTTATTTATTTATTTGCTTAAATTTTATTGTGACATGTCGTGTACCTTAAAAGCACCAAAACATTCTTTTCATGAACCCCAAACTCAATACATTTCTCAGCACAATCCAATTATTATAGCATTTGGACTTGGAAAGCCATTGCAGAAAACAGACCAGCACTATTTCTGCTTATTCATTGTGAACAATGAGTATAGATACATAGATAATCTCATAGTCACGCCTGAGCCTCGAGGAGTCTACCGAAAACAAAAACGCACAAACGAAGAGACAATATTTATACACAACATTTAAACACAATGCCTTTATAGAGGAGTGAAGGAATGAGTGATTCCCGGCTGTGTGCCATGTCGCCCAAAAATTGGAGCGTTTTTTACTCAAGAGTTGATTTTTTTTTTAAGTAGGTTATATATTGCTTTTGACAGATAACTAATTAAAAAAATACATTTCCCAAGCTGTTATGCAGTTTGTTACTGGTTTCCTTAGGGACATAGAAGCACCCTTGGTATCTGAATTAAATCAAAGTTATGTTTGTTTAGTATCTTGGCATTTTCAATACTAACAGGCCAAAAGTTAGTAATTTAATATACAGACTATCATTTAGATTCATCTAGTAGGAAAATTAAGCTAATTTTGGCTGCTACAGTAATTTAAGATTTATAGAATTTATAGAATATAGGCTAGGTTCAATCATTGTGCATAAAAACAGTTCTTAGTTTTATGAGGGTGAGTCAAAAACTGTCTGCACTCCGGTTATATTAAAACTTCTGTTGGTCGCACGTCTTATCAGCGCTTTCCGTTCAAGTCTCTCCAGTCACTGCTGTGCAGGTGTGAATGTGTTACCTCAATTCATTTATAACTGTGGTTCGAGTGAAAATGGACACAGCGTGCAGTGATTCGTTTTTTGTGGTCTGAAGAGTGTACCTGTGCCAAAACAACACACAAGAGCATAAACAGAAGCGTTTGGATCTCTGGATATCAATACTCTAAGGAAGGTGAAAGTTCTTAAAGAGAATCATTACTGGTAATGAGACACGGATTTATCACTACAAGCATGAGCAGAATATGGAACAGAAACATCCCTAATCACCGTTTGAGAAAAAAAAAAGTTTGAAAGTCAACCATCAGCTGGAAAATTCATCAATGCTTGCAGTTTTCTGGGATTGTCAAGGGCCGGTATTGGAACATTATCCGTAAAATGGTTTAACAATCAACAGTGCTCGTTGAGTGAGACGTTTTTTTGAATAGCTGCAGGCTAAACTTCGGATAAAACGCACAGGACTGATATCCAAGGACAAGATGATCTTGCATGACAACGCACGTCTGTACACTTCTGTCCACACTGTTGACACTCTGCAGAAACTCGGTTTGGTTTGGAAGTGTTAAAACATCCTCCATACAGTCCTGATCTTCCTCCATTGGACTTTCAAACGTTTGGTCCCCTAAAAGCAGCCCTATGAAGACCCACTTCTGATGAAGAAGTGATGACAGCGGTGCGTTCGGTGCTTGCAGCTCAGCCTAAAACATTTTTTAATGAGGGAAAACAAAAGCTTGTTGACAGATGGGCAAAGTGTATTGAAAATCAAAGGGATTTTTTTTGAAAAACTGTGTATTTGTCCTTTCTAAAAGTAAATCAAAATAAATTCTACAGCCAGAGTGCAGACAATTTTTGACTCAGCCTCTTACAAAAGACGAAAATAATTAATTCTATTTGATCAAGAATCACGCAGCGCTACTTGAAGACATCATGTTTAAGATACACATGATTAATCAGTAGTGAAATGATCCATCAGTGGCTCCATTTGTATACTTTCAGTCATGCTCTGCAAACAATCTCTCCTCATGTGGTCTCGTCTAATAACAGAGCATGTGCTGAAGTACATCTGCGTTTATTCATGAAACAGAAAACACTATATTTACTTTAGCGTGTATGATTTATGTAGAAACCACATGCAAGCAAATGTATTTAATGGATCCATTTACGTTTTTAATAACTCACATTTCCCGAACTGCTATTATTTTTGAGCACTTTATATGAAGTATGTTGTTTCTCCATGCCAGTATAGGTTTGTATACACAGTGACGAGATTTAACGTACTTTATTTAGTTTGTGTGTCATACAAAAGTTTACCATACACAAGTTATCCAGTTATTCTATTCTAAAATCTTCTGTTCATACAAGTAATGTTTTTTTCATATTACCTGACCTGAGACATGCACCCTGCACCCAGCCAACATCTCACACACTAATAGTTTGTTGGATTGCCTTTTCCTTTGATTACGATGCAAACTTTAACCTTCCCTAGCAAATTGAAGCCTTTTTTTTATTAGTCTGTATAACAAGTAGTTTTCTTATGGCCACATACTGTAGATGTTACTTCCCAGTCCTGTAAGCTCTCATCACATTGTTTGCTTTACCTTCCCTATAAAGTGTACTGTAGCTTTCATTTCTACTGTTGATGTTGTGATGCAACTTTTACGAAACATTTGTTTGCCACGTTCAACTTTGTATATTTTATTCATTTATCTTCAATAAGTGTTTTGCCTGAGGCCGGAATACACACTAGATGGGTCATCAGGCTATTGCAGGGCACTCTGCACTCCTTACAGGTTTTTAAGAGATGAAGGAAAGCAGAGAACATGGAGAAACATGCAGTTATTCCTCTCTCACTCATCTCTGTTGGGTTTTTGCTAGACTCTTTTGCTAGACTCTGTTGAAATTCTTAGTGTACTATGTTAAATTCTTTGTTTTGCTTACAGAAACTACTTTTTGCACAGCTTGTTAGTTATTTTTGTTCTTACACATTAATTGTATGTGTTCCTGTACTGGTTACATATTGTATTATAATGGTCATTAATAATCCAGTGCCTCTGTGACCCTGTTGCAAAAAAAAAAAATTATGTCCTGTTTGGCAGACATCATTAGCCGATCGCGTGAGCTAAAGTCAATATTGCGGGCTGCTTTGACTAACTGGCCCACAGCACAACCGATTTTATTAGTGGGAATTCATTCAGTACAATGAGCTTCCTTCCAGCCACAGGGCCTTTTAAGACTGAAGGAAAAAATAAATATTTGCCAGTTTCTAGGTTAGAGGATGAGTTTCGGTTGCAATTGAGATTTTTTTCTTCCTCTATGCAGATGGTTAGATTAGTGTAAATATCCTAAACTAAGCCCTGCACCTGATGTGGTAATAAGTTTCTCTCATTCTGTCCACACAGTTTGTTTCTTAAAAACAAACAAACCAAAAAAAAAAACAGGATTGGTCCACCCAACAAACTTAGCCTACTGCACACATCACCTGCCTCACAAGAAGCATTGTCTTAGAAATAGCTTTTATTTCCAACAACAAAGCCAAGGTTTAATTTGTACAATGATCTATGTGGAATTTCCTGGCGTAATGTAATATTATATAGCACCTGTATGATTTTCAGGTTTTAGGCTTAACGTGTCCTGTGTTGTATATTTTAGTTTTAAACATCACATCCTGTCACTGCTGGTCTTCCGTACATGTTTGAGCATGGGGACGATTTTCCCTTTATGCCCTTCACTGTTTAATTGTAATTGTGGTTTTGTCTCGTCTGTTTATTGTCAGAAATTTCTGCATGAGTACGAAGCGCTGTATGCCACTCTGTCCCGGGCATCGCCATCAATGTGTCTAAGAAATAGATTTGTGCAGGCCTCAGGTGTGTGTGTGTGTGTGTGTGTGTGTGTGTGTGTGTGTGTGTGTGTGTGTGTGAGTGTGAGTGTGCCGCTGAATACTTTTAGCTCCTAAATAAATTACTGATAATATTGCCTGGTGCTGGTGTATGAGACAATATTATCAGTAATTTATTTAAAAAGTGTAAAAGGAGCATCAGGTTGCTAACAACAGCTGTGTGCATCAGACACAGACATGAATCAGCATAATTATTACAGGAACATATGGCAGTGTTTACACTACAGCACGCCTGGCTAAACCACTCTCTCTCTCTCTCTCTCTCTCTCTCTCTCTCTCTCTTTGTGTCTGATCAGTGGACAGCCATGTTTGTTTTGGATCTGTTTCTCTCTCTACATATTACATTAACAGACGGTTTTGCTTTTGATTAGCCATGCCTCCTCATGACCCTTTTAAGCAGCCTGTTGTAACAAGATTTAATTTTGACCTCAATTCAGGCTCTCAGATGAAGAGCTGTGGTTTGACATTTACCCCCCCAAACACACACACAAGTACATTGTGCTCTACCACCACCAGTCTGCTGCCTTAGTTTGTCTGCTTGCTTGTATGGTCTGTGTTAAATTAACTACATCTATTCAATGATACTGTATGTTTCACATCCAGGCAGCAGCAGGTAAGTGTCCACAGGAAGAATGGGGTCCTAGTGGGTTATATTTTCTGCAAACCAGGATATTTGTACTTATTCAATTTGGTTTTATTTGTATATCGCTTTTATCAAGAGTCATTGTCTCAAAACAGTTTTACAGAATCAAAAGAAAATTATGGAAATGTGTAAGCGTGATTGTATAACCGAGTGGTTGGACTATTGTAACGCCTTACACATCAGTTACCTGTATATGATCACACTCCACTTGTAACATGGCCACCATGTACTCTGTAGTAGGGAAGAGACGCTGGCTGTTATTTTAGTTTGAAGCGAATCAAAGTTCCAGCAACAATCGGAAACTATATCAGACAGGATCTGTTTTTCTCATTTCTCAATTCGGACATGCATAATATCTGGGGAGGATATCAGATATGCACTGTACAAGAGTAAATATGGCAAGTAGTATCAGTCAGAGACCCTTTTTTTGACATCTGGATAAAATATCATGGATGTGTTGTATCAGGACAAAACTAAAATGATGATTGCTGAGTTTGCTAAAATTCTGTATGTAGTTTGTCCTGTAATTTTCTCGGAGGAGAACAGAGAAAAAGACAGACATGGCCCATCCGAGGGAGAAATTAAATTAGAGTAGCACCTTTAAACTAAGAACCTTGATAGAAATCTAATAAGCCATGTCACAAAGCCGCTTTACAGAAATCATTGTAATCAGTAATTAACAAGAGGTGACAAAGGAGAGGAAAAGCTCACTGAGATGACATGATGATGATGATGATGATGATGAAACCCTAAGAGGAACCAGACACAAAAGGGAACTTATCCTGTAGGAGACAATATAATGGAATGACGTTACATGTAATTCAGGACTTTATGATGACTGAAAAGTATCAATTGAATAATTCATGTTTGTTTTAATACAAGAAAATCATGATTACTTGTCTTGGGATGAGCGAAGAATAGTGTTTAGGAGTAGGTAAGCTTATTCTATGATGAATGAAAAAAACTTGTTTGAGAATAGTCTCTGTGGGACCGTGCATGGCAGCAGGAAAAAAAAGGATTGCAGGAAACATTTATATTTTATGACTAGTATTTAATGCATACCATAGGAAAACCAGAGCGTGTTCGGTGTCACAAAAGCACCTTTCATTGTTTAGTATATGTTACAAATGATGGCATGTTTAAACAAATAACCCAGATTTTAAATGAAATGAAAGTATTGAAACTTTTCTCAACACACTGCCTGATTGCTTCTGATATAAAGATGTGTAATATGTATGTTAATTAATTCCAAATTCTATTTGGAATGAATTATAAGTGTGTATAATTGTGTGTAATAAGTGTGTATAAAGTTTATACCAGGGTCAGTCAGAATTTATCCACATTCCATCTGTAGCATTTATTTTAATTAACTTTAAAAAATAATAAATACAGTACATAATTTTTATACATAATCTCCTTGCCTTTAAATATACTGTGTCCATCTGTCAACAAGCTTTTGGAATCTCCTTATTGAAAATGGTTTAGGCTGAGCAGTGAGACACGAATGCACCGGTGTCTTCACTTCTTCATCAGAAGCAAATCTTCTTCCCCTAAGGGCTGCTTTCAGCAGGTGAAAGTCTGACGGAGCAAGATCAGGACTATAGGGAGGATGCTTTAACACCTCAAAACTAAGTTTTTGCAGAGTGTTGACAGTGTGGGCAGAAGTGTACAGCCGTGCACAGACCGTGGCATACGAGACGTCCAGTTGATGGTTAAGTTTTTAACTTTCTCTTGGTTGGCGATTGAGGATATTTCCGTTCCATACTCTGCCGTTTATCTCAGGCTTATAGTGATTAATTCAAGTCTCGTTCTCAGTAACGATCCTCATTAAGAAACTTTCACCTCCCTTAGAGTGTTGTTGTGGGTCTTTCGGCTGCTCCTCTAAAGGGATCGGTACAGCGAACCTTCCGATCTGCACAACAAGGTTGCCCTTCCTGATGTAACCCTCCCATTTTATACAGGCTTTGGATTGACACTGCATCCAGGGGCTGTGGTTTGGGCATTGGCTGGGATTTGAACCCGAGCTTTCTCCATGGAGAGCCAGAAACCTACCGCTGAGCCACCAAAGCCCTTTCACCTCCCTTAGAGTACCGGCCCAAATTTTGACTCTGAACACTAAAGAATTTATGCATTTAATAGCACTGAAGTGACTTTTGGCTGTCTTGCCCATTTATTAAGATGCCCACCCTGGGCACTATGTCGGGCCAAAGTGGTTCCTGCTTCCTGCAGACTACAGAGTGCGCTGTCCCTCCTCTCTCCTCCATCCACGTGATCATCATAGTGTAAAGCGGTAGTATGTCTCCCTATGCTTAGGGGTCCATAAAACAGCATGAGAGAGAGAGAGAAAGTAGAAAGGCGTGCCACGGTTCTTCAGGGTTTGTACAAATTGTCTTTCCATCTTATTGTTCACATGTCTGAGCCTGTAGCTGAGGTATACAGTACCTGTTACTGTACTCTTTATAAATGGACACAAGCACAGATTATAATCTGTCTGGGCACATGTTCCATGATCGTCATCTCCTACCCTTTAGCCTTTTGTAAGTCCTGTGTCTAAAGTTTCTTGCTTTTGGCCTAGTACATAATGTTCCTTAGATGATAATCTGACATCGTTAGCTCTGTTTTGTGTGATGTGGTCTTCCTGAAAGTCACATGCTCTTAGTGTGGCACAAGTGACTGACGAAATAGGAAACATGCTTTTTAATCAAGGTTATGATTGTCATTCACAAAGCAATATGTATTTCATTACGTCTTTACTAAATGTATCTGTAGTAGCCTTGTTTTTCTATAGATCTTTCTGAACGAATTTCAAATTAATATTTTGAGGTTCTGAAACCATCCAATTTCTGTAGCAAAAACTTTTAATCGTGGTAGTGAGTCACATATTCATAAGTTGCTCAGAAGCTCAAACACCTGTTTAGACGGATGCTATTTTTGACTAGATAGTAGTTTTAGAATGAAAATGATTTCTGGTGTCTAGTTTTCCTTTGCCACTGTCGGCTGTGTCTTGTTCATCAGGGATACATTTTTACATATAAAATGATTAGACTTTATTATTTATTACTGTAAATCTGCTTTGTGATGCTTGCTTGTTTGCTATGCAAATTATAGTGGGCGTAATGGATTTTCAAATGTTAAAAGAAAACCGGCAAAACTAACAGGTAGGAAAAAAATTGTTGTTGTTTTTTATCTTTTGCCGATATCTACAGGTAATAAAATGCTTGTGGGTAAAATGGGTTTCGTTTAGTTTTACATTGTAAGCAAAATACAGCCATGACTCATTCACCACATTCAGAAATTTTATACGCATCCTGGCCAAAAACAAAGTCACACACTCCTAAGATTTCATTCAATCACCTTTATCTTTGATTACAGCACACAATGTGGTGGCTGATTCATGTGTGAAAATGATTCCTCCTGCTGCCAGAAGCATTCTTTCACATTTTGAGTCAATTTGAGGAATATACCTTTGACATGAAGAAAGAAAAACTCCAAAGATGTGATAACCAGGTTATTCAGTACAATCAGGTCGTCAGCTGACTACATTTTATTGCCACATAATGTTGTTGAGTCTAGACCTGACCAACTGAAGCAACCTCAGATCATAACACTGCCCCAGAGGATGGTACAGTGGGCACGATGCATGATGCGGATATCACTCCAAGTCCATGCATCAAGTGGTTTTCTTATTCCCAATCATGTAAGTTTTCATCACATTGTGTGTGGGTGGAAACGCTTTTACTTTTCACTCTTAATCATAGCTATGTGTGAAAGTTTTTTTGTTTTGTTTTTGTTTTCTTTTCTGACCAAATTTCTTTTACAGAGTCGATAGTTCAGCACTATCCTTCCAGGTGTTGCTAATGTGTTGAAGGGCTCGTAAAACAGTTTCAGCCATTTTAAATCTCCTTAGTTGTTTTCTTTGCTTGATGCAGTCCAATAATTCGACCCTTCTGAAATGGTGACTTTTTTTTTTTTGGCCAGGCTGTGTACATTTAGTCATTGTTTACTCAGTATTTGGGAATTTAATATTCAGGGCATAAATATTTGTTTGGGACAGATTTGTGCTTGAGTCATTTTAAAACGAACTCTGCTTTCTGTTGTTTATGTTGCTTTCCCCCGTTTTCTCATGAGGTCATGCACAAATCATCTTGTTGCTCTCTTTGTTTTCTGCAGAACAGAATGAACACTGCTCTTGAATCAGATTGCGCTGAGACTTCATAATATATTTATTATGTAACTCTGGAAACATTTTACTTTGAGAACATAGCAGACCCAGGGTCAATTATTATTATTTTTTTTTTCATAAAAATTTTTTTTTTTTTAAGTTTTTTTTTCAATCAGTCATTGTGGTCAGCCAGTAATATAAGGATTTTCCCTCCTCACATTGAATGCTGTCACAGGTTTTCAGATCACACTCTGCTTTCAAGTTATATTTGTTTTTTATTGCCTCACACACACACACACACACACACACGCTCAGCTTCGTGCTCAGAGTGAAAGAAATCGAGAGAAGCAAACAGGGCTCAGGTGTCACTGTATTCATTACCTCTCTTGCGTGTCCCCAGACACCTCCCTCCCAGTGCAGAACCATATTAAACCACAGCCCCACCTACAGAAATGAATCAGGATTTGTTTATTTATTATTATTACTATTATTTTGTGCAGTTTTGCATATGAGTAAGACGGTCCTTCCAGCCAGAGAAAGATCTAGCATGGAAAAATCAGCTGTTTTTTTTCCTAATGCTTACTGATATGAGCCTGTACAGCCCCATAGACGAGCGTTGACAGTATGGGTACACACACACACACACACACACACACAGGACCTCTTCTTTATTCCTGTTGGCAGTTAAACTGAAATTGTGGATAATATAGCATGTCATCTATTGAGCTAGAGAACAATAGCAGCGCCGAGTGTTGCCTCATGGCAAATCTTTCCACTTTTCTGTCACAATAGCCGAGGACGCAGATGAATTCTCTGCATTTCCTGCCCCGGTCATGGCTGTTTACCCTTCGACAATATGCATCTACAGAAAGAAGAGCTTGGTAGCTTTTGCCGTAAATTACAGTTTGCAGCTAGCAGGTGTCAGATAAAGTTACGGTTAAGAGACTGCAGGAGCGTGAGAGTCAGAACCAAGAAACACTTCATACATAAAAGGAATATTTTTTTGGCTCTTTGCTTTTGTTTTTTATTTACCACTTTTTGGCACTGCTCTGAAATTGCTACCATTTATGTACAGTATTTCTTAAACAGCCTAGGATGACTGTAAAGCTTCCGGGGTCAATAGAGATTCTCCAAACCACTACGCATTGTTTATGCGTCTAAGCAGTGATGCTCTTCAGTCTGTGTTAGAGTTATCTAGTTACAAACATGAATGTTTTTTTCCATCGATTATGTTTAACATAAAGGTACCATGCAGTGATGGCTGTGGAGATTGGGAGCAGACAACTGTGACAGGAGTGTGTCTGAACATGATTTTAAAACAGTAAGCAGACAGGCATTTTGGACCTACTCCAAGCCCTGGTTAGTGATCTGGTCTACTGTGATACACAAGACTTCTAGCATTTACTAGAAAGTCTGGTATGTTTTGTTTACCTGTTTTGCGAATAAACGTTACTAAGAATTGCCTGCGTTCACAGAAAGAAACAATGTGAGCGACAGCAGACGTCCAACAGACGTTCACCTGTAACCCAGTGACCAACACAAAAGAGCATCTTCTTTACACACAACAAGCCAACCACAAAAATGCTGCATCAAGGCTGCATCTGTTGTAAAATGTCTCAGACTACAGTGTATCTCGCTCTGAAAACCTCAGAATAATTTATTTATCCATTGAGTCTGAAAATATAGTGAGATCAAATTTCAGATCAGATTTCAGCCTTTAAGATCCTGAAGGTTTTGGACAGAACAGTGCACAAAACACGAGGCTTCACATTTTGTCTCTGTTCTAATGTCAGAAATCCAAGCAGAATTTTAGTCAAATCAGAGACGCATCAGAGTTTGAGGGGGTTTTTTGTGTTTGTTTTTTATGATGCTCTTTTTTTCTTTTTCTTTTTTTTTTGTCACGAACATAACCTTAGAACTGTAAGATATCTAAAAGCTTTCTAGTTTGGTTTAGTCATTGTGAGATTACAGTGTTTCTTTATTCACCTTTTAACTCTAAACGGTTGCTAAATGATCTGGCTCTGCCATGAGGCTTACAGTCATGTTGCACAAAAAAAAAGAAATGCAGATTACCCATAATGCTCCACTGGTAACTCGGGTCATATCAGATGCACTGCTTTTGTCACAACAGGACTTGAATGAACTCCTTTGCAGATCAGAAGTGAAGAATAAAAAGTGAGGGATAAAACATGGATGAGGAAGTAGATGAGGGCAAGAAAATCTGCCACCACAGTAGTCACCCAGGGTGTAATTAATGTACATGGGTGTTTGTAAAAATGTCTTATTTATTTATTTATTTATTTATTTAAATTTTTCATCCTCAAAAAAATAAAACATTCTGTGAAAGCACTTTAAACCAGAAGGCGGTGATGTACTCTAATCCTAACTGCATAATCATATTGGCCAATCAGAAGCTACAGGAGATACAGTACATGCCTTATATGCTCTCACCAACCAAAACTGCCAGTCCACTTGTCCAGTCCACACCAGGCCACTTAAAACATAATACATGGGTTTATTTATTGTTTATACGTTTATTAAATTACAGCGTTTCACCCTTCAGTTCTGAGTAATGCCATGCATTTTGTTATCGTTATTACATTTCTCTAATTAAGAGCATTTCCTCTCATGTTTAATTATTTTTGTCACTTTTATCATTTGGTTCTATTGTTTTACTCTTGATTAATTTGGGTAAGTGCTTCCTTGCTGTTCCCTGAGGTGCTTTCTATAGCCGTGTTTAAACGGGATTAGTTTTACATGAGGAATCAGGGTAATGCAGTAATTACCAGCGTAGTTTCGTCCTGTCTGGATTTGCCTCGCCACTGATTGTTTAGCTAAAACAGTATTTGGCCTGACCACCCATCGCATAAACTGTTGTAAAGTTTTGTAAGGAACGTGGCTGGTAGGTTTATCCCATGCATCTTGGAGAACCTACCGCTGGTCTTTGGTTGTCAGAGAGCCGAACACACTGAACGAAAGGGCGGTCTGATTCGTCCTGTGTACATGAACTCACTCAAAGAAGTGCCAGCAATAAATACATATGACCTTTAACACAATATTTTGTATTTATTTGATACTTCTATTAGTTTCACATTTCAGAGATCCAAACCTAACCCTCCTCCCCCGATCTTCTGATATGTGAAGAGTAAGATGAAGTAAAACATTAAGAAGTAAACACTTTAAAGATGCCATGAATGTCAACGTTCTCCCGCTCAGATTTTTAAAAAGGGTCGGCAGATATTCTTGCATACTCCTGATTGACAGAGAATGAGTGACGCTCTCTCTCACACAGATAGTTTTGTCTTATCGACTCACAGCAGTAGATCTGTGTAGTCACTGGGATAGGTTAGTGATTGGTTGAGCATGTTTTTCCCCCCTTCCATTATGTTTTTAATGGCAAAGTGCTCTATTACTTACTGTCCTTTTCCTAAGCTATGTACAAACTACTCTGGAATAAGTTATTATTTGTTTAATAAAGATATTCAAAGTTTGGGAACTGTGTAACATAGCCTGTATGTACTGCAGTAATAAAAGTGAGGAGATCTTTCTTTGAGTGTGGAAAAGTCAGCTCTTCTACAGTAAGTGTATGAGGATTTTTTTAAATAGATTTTGGTACAACAAAACATTGCATAATCACAAAATTGTATTGAGGTTAGGAATATTTCTGTTTTTTTGTACACTTAAATATGTATTTTAAAGAAATTAAATTAAATTAAGAATGTAGAAAAATCTATGATTTTTATATATTTTTTATTCCTCAAGAAGCTACCCAGACAGCTTCTTTACTACTTGCACAGTTTTGTTGTCAGTTGTACAATATTTAACCTTTCAAGATGTGCTGCACAATACAACCTGTTTTGTTCTTTACTAATATTAGCTATGTTAGATAGCCGACTAGTGTCATGTTGTCCTCTAGATGTCAAAGCTGTGGAGTTTATTTTGTTGGCACTGTCGAGCCATTGAGCAACACCCTTAATGTTCAAATTCACACCCAGTCACTGAGACTTGGTGGCCAGAGACAGTGAGGGGGTTGTGACCTTTGCCAGATCTTGCAGATTAATAAATGTTCTGAGGACAAAAGAAATAAAGAAGGGGAAAACTGTCAGCAAGCTCATATATTATATCTTCCTTTCTAAATGACTTTCAATACTCTTTAATAAAATGGTCCTGCGTAATAACACGTTGTGGATCTTCATAGCCCGAAATCCAAAGTAGTCGGACCATTTAGAAGTAAATGGAGCGGATGTTCTTATTTTTCCTTCAGAGTGCTTAAAAGTGTCGATATAAGCCTTTCTATATTCCTCTGAAGTACAATCATTTACTATCTTCAGGCTGTTTTCATAACCATTTATTCAAACACCTCCACTCTCACGTACAGTAGTTTCTAGTTCTCACAGGATTCCCAGCACAGAGACACCTCACACACGGGCCAAGCCCACCCCATGGGCGGTGCTTAGGGAGTGAGTGACAGACAGACACAAGTGGGAGGGCTGGGTTTAAGAGTGGGCGGTCCCTACCTAGTGAGGGTTTGCTGCAGCGTGTGTGGAGTGTATCAGTGTGGCAGAGACCTGCCGTGTAGAACGCTGGTGTGTGTGCATACATGCGCGTGTACACACACACACACACACACACACACACATATATGCACATATCCAGAACAGTGCTGGGACTACAGGTCTAGCAGGACAATGAAGCAAGAAAGCAGAAGTTTAGGAGGAAAACATTTCTTACAGCATGGTGAGTCGGGGGTTTAACACTGCTGGGGTTTGGGGGGGGGGGCGCGGCTGAACTGAGCTGCTGATGACTTTACCTTATGGGGCAAGGGGGTTAAGGGGGAGGTGTGTGTGTGTGTGTGTGTGTGTGTATACGTACTAGAAAACTGAAAAGGTGAGCTTCTGTTATTCATTAAGAATGTGAGACCAAGTGTACCTGCTGAGATGCAGTTGGTTCGAAGTCTGTGTGTGTGTTAATGTTTAAGAGATAGAGAGTTTATTAAAATTATAGTATTAATTACAACTCCGCATGCATAAGCCATGTTGTTTGTGTTGTGCTGAATTATAGTGCAGATCATGTGTTCATATTTTCAGTTGGATTCTCTGTCCTTGCTGCAGGTAACTGAAAAATCCCCTCTGGCTAAACTGGGGAGTCAGCATGGAGGTGTGTGTGTGTGTATTAGTTTGTTACTGCAGCTGTTCTCTGCTGTGCCTTTCTCTTCTCTAGACACTGGTGTAGGTCAGCAGAGGAGCCGGTCCTGCAGAGGGGTGTGTGTGTGTATAATGTACCGTGCTACAGTGATGATTTCAGCTTTTCCTCGCTGGCTCTCAAGTGTCCTGAAGACGTCTGAGAAGTGTACTGTGTATGAAAGTGCGTCCTGACCTGCCAGTGCAGTAGATCCTGATTACATCACGAAGTGACACAGGCTGAAAACTAGCAGCAGTAGTAGCTGGGGTACATTAGTGACTTAGTCATTTAGTACTAAATTTGGTTGATTAATACAGAATGTCTGTGGTGTTAGCAGTTGTGCAGAAAATTGGTTGTTCAAAAGCAAGACGAGTTCTCCCTGTAATTTAATGGATTCATACCGGACGATACAGTTGAGCGGTCTTCAGTACAGTGGAAAGTCGGCATACCAGTTTCATTGGTTCTGGAGGCGAGTTCATTAGGTGAAAGTTTGTATTGCCATCCGAATTAAAAAAATTTTTTTTAATGTAAATAATTCGTTCTAGTCACCCAAAAATGTTACCAATATTTTAATTGTCAACACTATATTAATATTTTTGGAAATACATTTAGAAAAGGTATGTAAATGAAAAAATGGTAAAATATGAAATAAATAAAGAGCGTATGACAAAAATGCCTCGCATGCCAATGCAAATTTCTTGCAAAATTTTCATTCTTGAGGCGAAAATTGAGTTTGTTGGAATACCTGGAAAGACCAGCTTTATATCTCTGAACACGCACTGTTTATCATGTACCATGAACACAAGTGGTGGTGGTGAGGATGATGAACTGCCACAAGCTCCTCCTACTACCTATTTATTTATTCATTCATTTATTCATTCAGTTGTTTTGGAGTTGTTGATTAGAAACGGACACCTAAACCCCAAGTGGGGATCAACCATACAATGTAAAAGTTTCATGATCTCCTGACTGAACTGGGGTTTGGATGCTTCTTGTTTCCAGTTAGTTCCCGTATCTTGTCCAGTGGAAAAGTGATGTAAGTACCTCATTACTTTGTTTGTCTCTGTTGGAGGACAAAACGTGTGTGGATTTAATTAAATCTCGTGTTCTAGAATGATGTTAGTTGATATTGAACTAGAGCCTGGAAAAGAGAGAGAGAAAAAAAAGGACAGAGAGCGAGAAATTGTGTGTGTATGTGTGTGTATGTGTGTGTGTGTGTGTGTGTACTCATGGTGGTATGAATGCAATGATGAGTGCGTTAATCAGTATAACTCAGTTTAATGGACTCGTAAGCCAGCAGAGAGCCAGAGGAAACACCGCAGTCCTGGCTCTCACTAATGCTGTTCTCGTCAGAGGAAAAGGAACTAAACAGAAACAAATGCTTCTATAAAGTCACGTCTGACTCTCATTCAAGCTTGAGCTGTTTCTCATGATGTCACTGCCTTTAAATAGGCGCCTTTTGTTCAGCACTGATTTTAACTTGTGTGTGTGTTTTTTTTTTTTTTAAGCCGGATTTGGGATTTTCGAATGTGATTTTAGCACGTTCCTTGGCCCGTAACCCGCATTGCTTTCGGTTGAGGTGGTCGAAGGGCCAATGGGTTATCGAGTGACTGTTTGAAGAGTTAGTGTTTCTGGTATTATGTGAGTGTGCATGTTTACTCTGAGGACACAGATAAGGGGTCTGACTCTGATCTCAAGGAGGAGGTCATGCATTCAGTGTTACTGGTTAACCCATCAGAGAAAAGTCTGTGAATAGGATTATTTTTATTTTTGGAGATATTTATACGGGGAAGAAAATCAAGCTGTACTGTTTAGAGCACAGACACGTGTGTTTGTCAGAGCAGACCTCTGTGATTAAAGTGCTTCGCCTGTGTGTGTGTGTGTGTGTGCGTGCGTGCGTGCGTGCGTGCGTGCGTGTGTGCGTGTGTGTGTGTGTGTGTGTGTGTATGTATGTATGTATATACGTATGTGGGAGTATACCAGAAACCTAACAGAGCAAGTTTCGTGAGTTTTGGAATTTAAGCGAGAGTGTGTGAACGTGTGTAGCAGCACAGTCGTGAAACGGGCTGCTGTTTATTTTGCCATGCTGCAGGAATGTTCTCGATCAGTAACTGCTCAGTGCGGTGTGAAAAGCACGATTATGTTTCTCTCCCTTCGCTCTCAGTTTCCTCTCGAACATATACTACTCATAGGTGAAAAGGTAACCAGATGCAAGGTGCTAGAATCCATTCATTTGTCACTTGCTAGTGCGAACATTGGGTACGAGTGATATCTTGAGCAATACCGCTGCAGTGCAAACGACTCTTAACCTTTACTATATAAAACGAGGCATATACCACTGACACAGTGTGTAGCGACGTATAGACCGAAATAGTCTGGCATTTCTGAAAATATCCTGCAGCGCTGATCTGTGTGCAATCTTGGAGCGTGACGTACAGTTCATGCCAGGTCGAAGTGCATCACGTAGCAACAGTCAGAAAGGAAGTCGCGCCTTCTGTTTTACTGACAGGGAAAATAAATTTGACACAGATGGTGCGGTGATATTGATGGACATGTATGGGATTTGTCCCCAAGACTAGACCCATCACCTCCGAATTCCTATTCCTCAACTCTAAGTGACTACAAAAAAACAATTTGCCAATAAATCAGTAACGAACTGTATGTTCACACCTTTCTATCAGAACCAGCTTCGACCCTTTCAGACATTTGAGCTACAGTATCTCTTCAGATCGGACTACACGTGCCAGCCTTCTCTTCTCTTCTCTCCCACGTGCACCAGTGAAGCTTGGCCACCCATGACCCTGTCACCAGTTCACTGTTTTTCCTTCTTTGGACCACTTTTGGTAGGTACAGACCACTCCAGTGCATGAACATCTCACAAGAGCTGCAAGTTTTGGAGTTGCTCTGATCCACTAAGGTAGTCTAGCCATCACAATTTGGCACTCAAATCCGTACACTTGCCCATTTCTTTCTGTTTCCAACTTATCAACTTCACGTCTTCACTTCCTAAGATATTACACCCACTTTCAAGTGGCCATTGTAACAAGATATTGTAACTGTAGTTACTTTGATCTCACACATAACTAACATAGAGTTAATGTGCTCGGTTAGGAAAAAAATATATATATATTTTATAGTGACACACACTACATTGATTAAAACTAACTGCAGCTATTATGAAGGACCGTTTATTTTTGTCAGAAATACTGTACATTATAGCACAGTGAATGAAAGGGCTCAACAGTTGAACATTGGCATGACTAGGGCTGGAACCTTGTGATCTGTATATCAGAGGCCTGTACATGTGGGGCTAGAAATGTAGAATTTTGTTTAACTAAAAGCAGGAAATTGAATCGAGATTATGATAAAACCTATCAAATGGTCTTTGGTTCTTTCTCAATTTGATCGCAGCTCATTATAGGATCACAGCTCGTGATCTGTGAGATCAGCCTCTTGTTGCTTAAGGTTATGTTGTGCCATCCTGCTGAGTTCAGCCCAGACATTCAGACCCACACAGGCCAGCTTTCTGCCAACAGAGACACTGTTTACAACAGCAGAACCTGACTTTATCTAAAACCCATTTTCTTCTTTTGTGTTACTTCCTCTCGCTGTATGAAAAGGCTTTACTGTTAATGCGCTGGTTCTGATGTTCTGTAGTGTTCTGAGGATTTGCTCTAAAGCCGTGTTTGTAAGGTCTGTTATCCTCTAGTTAATTCAGTCTACAGGTTTAGGTTTCAGCGAGAGACTGATTAAAATTAGCTGAGATTATTTTGAGGAGGCAGTTTGAAGCAGTGGAGACTGTTGTAGTGTGTGTGTGACTGGTATGTGTATAGCCAGATCATTTCCAAATGCCATCTTCCATTTTCTCTTTTTTTCTCCGTACGATTTAGTGGTCCGATCACAAGGCAGATATCTGTTCCCTCTCAGCACTTGCATGTGTTTCGAATGTGTCTTCATTGCATTTCGTGATTAGAGAAAAGATGCCAGATCTTCCCAAAACAACACAGTGTCTCTTTCAAAAACATCGCCAGCGTTCAAGCAGTCAAGAGCTGGAAAGAAAACCCTCGGAAGAAGAGTATTAATAGGTATTGAACAGCTTTTATTGACTTTAATCTTTTCAGGATGAAAGTGTCAATAGGAGGTTATGCAGCGTTTTCTGGAGCCTCCGCTCAACTGAACACATTTCATGTGCTTTCATCGACCATCAACGGAAAGGAAGGCTTAACTGAACACCGTCTGTTTGGGCATTTCCTTAAACACGTACAGCTCTCAGGAGTTCACACTAGTGACAACACTGTGGGGCTTATTTAGTGTTTTTGAAGTCAAAGGAACACATGCTTTGTTTATTTATTTATTTTCATTGCACCAGACTCACACATTACACACACAACACACGTTATCATATATATTGACAAAATAAAAATATCAGCATTAACGCTGTCATCCATGTAAAACTGTGCACTTAGACATTTCCCGAAATAACAATATTTATTATTATTATAATAATAATGGGAATCAAAATGAGAAAATTGGTTGATTCATGAAGTAACAAGCAGAGTTCATGTTCAACTGAAAGAAGTTGAATGAATGTGTGTATGAGAGGAATCTGTGTGCATAAACATTAAGAATTAATTTAATCTACAGTACTGTGCAAACGTCTTAGGCACTATATTATCTTTAGTACAAATTTTGCTATATATTTTTCTCATGTCTGCATTATCATGCACAAAACCATTCAATATTACCAAACATAATTTAAAAATGAATAACTAAATAACGTTACAGAAGAAGATTTGCATGCCGGTAAAGAAAGCGACATATTACATGACAGAACAGTTTTCAGATGGAAACACAAACCTAATGCATGCTCTTGGGCTTAGCATGAAAGTTGAAAGGAGTGAGTGTGACAAAGTTACCAGAAGAACTCAGTGTCAGATTCTCCAGCATGCTCAGTAAAACCTAACAGCAGTTTTAGTTATGAAACTGCTCAAATTCTGTATCTAATGATACAGAATATTTTTTATTTTAAAGCTTTTGCACAGTACTGTAAGTAAAACAGCTCTTACGTTTTAATTGGGGAATGAGTTTCCAATATTAGGAATATTTTTTTAGTCATTAGGTCTGAAAATTAGGTGTTCTTTCAGTGTTGTATAGTAGTAGTTTTTCAAACAAATAAAAACAGATACTACCTCAAAAATAATCGCAAGATGTACTGTATATCGTTCAGTGTTCCCTATGTTAATCATTAAAATAATAATTATATATATAAAACGGTGATAAAATATGTTAAATAATGTTGAACACATTCGGTCTGGAGTAACGAAAGCTTCACTGAGATCTTCCATGTGCTTCTGATGAACTGTTAAAGACTATCAACAAGGTCACATGCGCACAGCCATGTGCTCCAGCTGACTTTCTCAGCCGAGGTACAAGAGGCAAGCTGCTCAAGACCTGAGTCATCAACCCGCTCTCTCCACCCCTTCTGGACGATCAATAACCACAAAGGATAGTTTAAACTCGCGGGACCGTTCCAGACGTCGATAGATCGACTTTAGAGCTTTTGCAACGTGTTTAGTCTTCTCAGCGCTTTTATAATTATTTTTTTCCCTAGTGTTCTCTTGAACACCTGATTCACACCAGAAATGTGTGAATGTTTCCTAACGTCTCAATTTCCTCTGGTGGAAAAATAAGAGCTTGTTTTTAAAGTCGAGGTGTTGTCTCTGGTTTTAAGCAACATCGTCTGTCTGTAGGCACTGAACAGGTATATATAAAACATTTGCTCCTATGTAACGAAAGCCTGGGTTACTGTAGACAGTTTAACAGTTTACTATTTTATTAAGTCTGTAGAGTTTTGCTTCACTGTTTCACGGTTCACTGTTTCTGTACAGCAGATTAGTGGAGTAAAGAAGACTAGAAAGGAGTAAAAAAGAAGTAAAGGATAGGAATCAACCATTTGGAAGTTTAAAGTTCTGTATAATCCACTCAGTGTTTACTAAACAATGAGCCTGTTTTAACCGAATTTCCCAAAATTATTATATGGATGTACATTTCATCTTAGAACCAGTGCAATTCTAGCCTAGGAAATCTTTCTATAGTGCACAAAAATGCAAGTACAATTACATCAGAAGTTTGATTATTTCCTAGATGCATCAGTTCAAAGCCAATTGAAACGAAAAAAAGAATGTTTATTTAATGAAAATGACCAAATCCTGAGTGTTTGTTAATGAAAGTAATGTTGGATCCACCCTGTTTAATCAATACACAGATAAGCTAATTAGTGCTTCCTGTTTTGTATAAAGCCTTCCAACTTCGCCCTTCGAACTGATGGCTAAGCAAAACGTAGCGTAGTGTGTGTATTGATAGTTAATGTGTATACGTTTATTCTTCTGACTTTGTTGCTTCTTTGTTTTAGCTGCAAGGTTAATATACTAACTTTTGCATGCTTAATAGACAGTTAAGTTATTACATATAAATATTATACACTAATATTTATATGTAAATATTATTATATTATTATATTAAAATATTATTTTTCCACCATTTTAGCTTCATGCATCATCAACATTACTTTCAAAAGGCATGAAAAAGAAACTGCACGATTTCACTTCCTGTCCAGTCAGTCACTAAATACTTCCAGGGATGTGAGGCACTTTTAAATGACTCAAATATTTTTGGTAATGTGGCTGACCAAGGATACATTTTCGGCGATAATTTATTTTCCAATAGTTTTTTCCTGAAGGTCCCGTCCTTTGTTCCTCTGAACTGAATAACATTAGTGAGTTGGCAGCAGGACGGGCAACTGTGCGTGAGCGAGGGTTGCAAATTAGGAAGTAAGCCAGCATTTTGACATTCTTTGATGAATGTTCGAAGGAGGTAAATGTCTGTTTCACCCTTACAGGAAGTAAGGCAGATTTAACCTGACTAACAGTGTGTGACCTTTCCACTCATTGGGAGCTTTCGAGTTGTAGATTAGTGGTTGTGTCCTGGACGTAGCATGACTTGTGCTTCTCTTTACCAACTGGGTCTTACACAAATGCTGGAAATATTCTACTGAATGGAATATGTATCTCTCTCTCTCTCTCTCTCTCTCTCTCTCTCTCTCTCTGTCTCTTTCTTCTACTTTTACAGACCGGTTGGTTCATTCTGTCACTTGCGTTGGGGTGAAAGGTTGGATCCCTTGTGTTTTCCTCCCCACCGAACACACATTATGCCTGTTGCTGTGTTTGTCCATGTTTGTGTGCGCGCTTATGCGCCCGTTGGACAGAACAGTCTGTCAGTGTGTTAGTTCACAACTGCCAAGGATAAGCATTTCTCCACCCATTTGAGATCATTTTAATTCCCCAGAAAACTCAGCAATAGATTCCTGCCAATATTGCAGCACAGTTGACTCACTATTTGTATCTTAACTTGTTTTCACCTATATGCACCGTCCATTTCATTTGAACAGAACCCTGATGTGATTTGTTTGGGGAGGTGAGAACACAAGCAATCACAAGCAATCATGTTACGGATCAGCCCGGCATTTCGGGCTCAAACTGAGCCAAAGGACAGAGACGTAGTGCTGCTGACATTGATACAAAAATGTCATAAACTAAGCGTGCACAGGCTGGAGCGCTCTCAGAGCCGATATCAAGCACCAGGGTTTGCACCAGGAAGGAAAGCCGGAGTAAAACCTGTGCCAAATCAAATATTTCGATCAGATGATCCACTTTGGCATCCCTTAACATGAGTGGCTGACAGAAGATGATGATTTGTATGTTTGTTATAAAAAAAATTTCAGCACTGGGTTTGTTTTCTTTGCCTGACTTAGTAAAGTTTGCTCATCTTTATCCATTGCTGTATCTATTGGTTGAAAGAGACTGTTTTAAGACTGTTTGATCTTCAGCCAACTTTTAATGTGTAGTGTCAGACAATCCGAACCAAATAATTAACAAACCAGGTTCGAAGGAGGTAAATGTCGGATTTGGCCTAAGGAGTATAAGATGCGTAAGCAGCATGCTCTCAACACATTTAAAAGGGATGACGCTCATTATTTTGTTCATGCAGTTTAACTTTTGTCATTTATTTTCCTCTGATTAACCGAAGCCATTAGTCATTATTTTTAGGCTTTCAAGCTAAAGAGTATTTTTGTGCCTTTGCTGTGTGACACGTTTTGGGGGGTTAACACAGTTACACGGTAAGGAGCATCACTGCACCCCGGGGAGCAGACGATGTGATTGATTATTCATTGGCCCGAACGTGGCCTTTGGAGACAGGATTAGTTAAGTAATCTAATATGGCGCTGTAGTGGTAGGCCAGTCTGTCGGTCCATTAGAGGCCAGATGCTTGATTACATGCCGTGAACCCGGCTAGCCTGAGGATCATTACTGAAATGGTCCGGTGCCACATATAGCACAAAAAAAAAGAAAGAAAAACAATCCCATCTTCAAAAGCCAAGACAGGCTCTCGCGCATGTGTTTATTGTGGAACAGTTGGGTTTGCTTTCATGCTGAAGCTAGTGATCTCAGGCTTTTGGTGCATGAACATGCAGTGAAATGTAGACCAAACCAAACCACAAATCCTCAGAGATTCATTCGCACCAAAGACGCAGTGACAGTGAGCGTGCACACACACGCACACGAAAAAGTCAACATTTCCCATTCGTTTATGACGAAGTGTGTTTACTCTGTCGGCATAGCTACAGAACTTCATAAAATTATGCTAACCCTAACCTGTCCAATCTGACACGCCAGTGCCACTGAGATTAAAGAAACGAACCAGAGCAGTGATGATGGAGAGAATTATCTGTGGAACATTTCAAATCAGGAGAACATGCCCTACTCACTGGAAGCCAGGTCTAAATCGCTCTCCATTCGACTCTTGCTCTTTGACAGGAGACTCTGATTGAGAGCAGGATCAGCTTGCTGATTAGATTTTCAATGTATTCTTTGTAATGAAAGAGAGAATAGAAGCTGGTAGCAATGGAAAATGAACATCGAGGAGGAATGTTGTATATTTGGCTTTCTCTCGAAAAATGCTTTCACGCCGAGTCAGAGCCGCGATAAAGCGTTTCCTTCCCGGATAATTAGTTCACAGCCTGCAGTTTAATGAGTGTGATTCATGAATCAGCTCTGTTTTAGCACCGGTGCAGGAATGTTTAAAAAGAGTGACGACTCTTTTAAACATTGAGCGCGTGTTTGCGCTAAATGTGCGCTTGTGTGTTCTAACATGAGCTGTAATGTAATATACTGTACAGTAAGAGGAATACCTGTCTTTGTTTATTAGATAATGATCAACAGTCAGGATTGCGTGTCTGGCTGCATGACACAACACATCACTAATTACTTTCCTCTAACAGCACGCTCATTTGTGTTGTATTACTTACTAATGGGTGAAGGATTCCTTTAGACACTGTAAGCAGTGTTTTCCCCCATATTGTTTACGGCTAATGTTACCTTTTCTCCTTTTTTTTCCCCCACAAATAAATATTGACTAGATATCTAAAGTGAGGAGGTAGAGCTAGTTTTACAGCAACGTCCATTACTCCCATCAAAGATGAGTGATCTTATTATTTAGCGTCGCAGATTGTAAAGGCATCTGATGGAATAGGTCAGAGTTTAAAATGGCTTTAATTCAGCAGTGGTGCACCATATGGGGATGAAAGACAGACAGAGAGAGAGAGAGAGAGCGGATGGCTTGAATGAATGTGTCTTAGTGATGGTCTGAGATAGGGATCAGTGAAGTGTATGGGAAAAGGATGTGCACAGTAATGTAGACGGAGATCTAAACCTAATGAAAGTTTGCTGAAATGCAGAGAGGGAAACAAAAGCGGGAGGCGCCTGTATAGAATTTCTGTCACATAATTGTTTGTCTATTGTGTATCTATTTTTATACCTTATGTAGGTAAAGATAAGTATATAATTGCTATTTTGTGTAGTTACATAATTGTGTGTGTTATTGATTGACATTTTGTCTTGCGTCTTACTTTTGTCAGTACGTTTGAGTGTTCTTTTGTTCCTGACTGTACAAAGTTTAACCACCTGAAATAATAACTCTCATAAACACACACACACACACGCACAATGCTTGCACGCTGACACTGGGGCAATTCAATTGGAAACCAGGACTGGCCCAAGCTTTTAAACAACTTCCTCCCATCAGTCTAGCAAGAGCAAGCCTTTCAAAAATGATGTCAACTGATGTCTTTGTCTTAACCCATCAACCATTAACGTGTTAATCGATAACAGGGTTTTGTCAATGAGTACCTGATGTGTGAGATTCATTTTATGAACCGGTGTGTCGTCGAGTCTTGGGCTTTACTGATGGACCTATAAATGTTTCCATCGGGAAAGCACAATGGTGGTACAGTGTGTGCGTTATCTCCAATGTTGTGTCTGTGTGTGTCAGGCTGTCTCTCTCTCTCTCTCTCTCTCTCTCTCTCTCTCTCTCTCTCTCTCTCTCTCTCTCTCTCTCAATCAGCTAGTACTATAGACACCTGTAGGAACGTGACCTCCTTCAGACTGTCCTGATTTTAAAATGTAGTGCAGTTAAAGTAATACAGAGAGGCCTCTTTTCACCTTATATGTCTGTGTGTTGCATCTTTGAAAAAAAGTATTCCTTTAAATTAGCGAAATAATAGTTTTATTTTAATGCTGGGAAAGTGAGTGAGTGTGTTGACTAAAGCACACCAATACGGTATTTTCTAATCTCTCGATCAGGTACAGCTCCAGCTTTTGATCTATGTTCAGCTCCGGTTCCTCCAGTGGAAACCTGTCTAAAGTTCCCGTGTCCCTGGAATAGCGCATAGACCGGAGACAGACCTGGTATCAGTTCATCGTAATCTTGAAGATCAGGCGTTCTGCCTCCACCTGAGCCAACCTCTAAGAGCAGCGTCGTCTTATCCTCCTCCAGCCTACATGACTAACCACTCAGGCGTTTAAGAAAGAAAGTGAGCACACGCTCTAAAAATAAACAGAACAGCGGTTAGGTGGGCAGGCAGAGCAAAATAGATTGTTTGGGGTAATTAGCCTCCAGATGCCTGGGTGCTGCGGTGGTAGTGTAAGAGTATGATTAAAATAGTGTTTTGTGCAAGGATATGCATGACTATTGATTAAGATAAAGGCTTACAGACAACGAGAGAGCTTCATTTCGTTCTGATGCCCTTCTAGACAAACCCATGGGACCATTTTTACCACACAGGCTAATCCTAATATATAGTCTCTCTTCTATCTGGCAGATGGCTTCACAGAAAGACAGGGAGAATAAAAGTATGGTGGACGCATGTCCTGCCAGAAACGGCTCAGACGGTTTGTGTCGGACAGCGAATCATGCTGTTATTCACCCAAGTTTGGTAACAATGATGGTGTCGCAGGTCTGCAATCAGTAATTGTTTCATGGCTTGTCTGCATAACAATGCCTGTCGTAGGCCATTTCATTTCAATAGGTTTATTTATGTCTCTCAAGACGCAGCGAGGGCAAGCCCTCGTCTTTAAACAGCGCGGTATTTAGAATGATCTACAGCAGGATATTAGGTAAAAGATGTCCAGTCAAACGCAGTCGGCTTACTCATTGTTTTCAGTTAGCGCTCTGTCCTGGTCAAGGTCACAGTGGGTCTGGAACCAGTCACAGGAGGAGGGGAATAAATAATATTGAAGTGTGACGGTGTAATCAGTCATTTCCAAGGTTTTCTGAAGTTTATTCCCAAGTGTTTGAAACAGTCATATAATGTATGAGATGCATTAAGGTAATCTTTACTAATTTGCTTACAAGCTGTAGAGATTTAGCTGTGAGATTTAATCCGTTATGCAGTTTAATCGATCTCTTGTTGGGGTCAGTTTTTGATTCAGAATAAACTCACTTGGGCCAAACATGACTGAAATTTGATGAAGTCTTTGATGAAAAATACACCACAGCTTTAGCAAGAAAAAAAATCTAGACCGCTTGCATCTTCAGGAAATGCTCCTATTTTCAAGAGTATCACGTTATCTTTATATCTGTCGCCTATTGGACTGGAGCAGATGATTGGCAGGAGAAAAAGGTCATCACTGTATAAGACATGGCATTTAAACAATCAACAATACGGATGCGCAGCATTCCAAGTAGTAGTTTTTAATATTCAAAATCTGTAAGAAATGTCTTCTTGAGACAAATCAGACAATTTTTTTGTTTGCAATCTCGTGCCTATTATGACACGACATCCCTTTATAGGGCAGGAAGTAGAAACCAGAATTAACAAAATGGGGGAGGTGCATACTGCGCTAGTCGAATGGTATAAAGAGATCACTAAATATTTTGGATGTGGTCCTTGTGTTTAAAAAGAGAAGCAATTTTACATGATTAAATGTTTGTAAGTACGTAGATATAAGTAATACCTTGTCCTCAAGGAAAGGGTGTGCTGCATGCTTATTCATTGCCTTCTCTTAATACTGTGCTGTGATTGGCCGGTTAAGATCCTGTCTTTTGTGCAGCTGTTAACTCAGATTTAAGTGTTAGTGCTGTTGCTTATAGCTGTTGTCTATCAAACAAATGCACACACACACACACACACATCCCAGTGGCCACACAAAAATGAACTATGAAGTTATCTTGACTACGTACTATTAAACTGTAAAAGCAGACGGCATGCGTTATCTTGCTCTGCTTCCCGCGACCGCACACAGAGATTCGTGCCTACGAGTTCTGGTCATTTAAAAATAAAAAAATCTCTCTCGTTATGACCAACTACCTGTGGTGCTTGATAAAATCTCCTCAGGATTATCTGTTTATTCGAGCCGAACAATCGTAAACACAAACACACACCAGAGACGTTTTGAGAGCTAGCGACCTCCTATTTAGAAAATCACTTCCTGACCTCCAGTAACCGCTCGCGCCACACAACGAGCACTGCCATGGAGTCAAATCAAAACTCGCAAAACTCTGAGTCGAATCGATAGTCTTGCTGTGATTCACGGCTCTCGTTGGGAAACCAATACGGTGTTGTTATAAACAGTCAGTCTGTGTAAATTTTAATCAAGACACACGCACAAAAATGTGTCAAATGGTTTTTCATTTTTATAACAGAAAAATAGGTGAAAAACGTTTGTATAAGGACATTTAGCATGGCAGGTATTTGGCACGTACTTTTCACAGCTGCTGGTGTCTGCGCTGGTTAGGGGCTCACAGTCCCACCCATTTAACATACATTATATCATTTTGGGAATTTCCTCATGCAGAGTATTAACATAATAATACTCAGGAGGGCGGGGCGGGGATAACAGGTTTTCTCTCCAGCTTTGAGGAAACATTTAATCAAATCCTCAATTTTAAAAAATAGACGTCTCTTTTCTTCCACAAACCACTGATTGACTGATGTAGTATCAAGTAATCAGTTATATTTCTTCGTTTTTTTCTATTTTTATTTAAAATGTATTATTACACAGTTTATTTTTATTTTAATAGACATCACAAATGTCACTTTGTTGGTTTGATTTTACAGCATTTAAAAAGACTCTTTTGTTTTGAGAGCGACAATCCCGTTTTGTGAAATCTCTGTACTCTGAAATCGGTTCAGTGTGCGGTAGCATATTCCGATTAGCTTTAGATTTTTACCTGAACCTGTACTGGAAGCTAACATGTGGAAAGGAGCGATTTAAGATTTTACTTTTGTTGATGGGTTTGATTGGAAATTCAATCACACTACTAAACTGTGGGTCTCTTCTTGAAGTGTGTGCGCGTGTGCATGTGCGTGTATACAAACGCATATCTGTTTTTCCGGAGGATCTACATGTTTGTACAGATGTGCCCTTTAGTGAGGCTCTTCACTGAAGTGTTTTGGTTGTCACTGGGACAGTTCTGAATATTTTATTTTATTTTATTTTTTTCCTTCCTGCTTACTGCATGTTGATGCATAGACATATACATGTGTGTGTTTGTGTTCCCAGGACTCTGAATCTCTGGACAACTGCATCCAGAGCACACTCGCGGCGCTCTACCCGCCGTTCGAGGCCACCGGTGTCACCGTGCTGTGCCAGGTGCTGGATGTGGTCGAGTCATCGTACCGCGGAGACGGCCTGCGCTACCTCATTGAGTTCCTGGTCCCCGCCAAGCACATTCTCCAGAGCATCCAGCAGGACGCATGCGTGAGTGACGCACTGCCCGTAGTGCCGCGAATTCCTTTGTAGTTACTCAGAGTGCTTTTATCCTCTTTGTCATGTGTTATTTGTTTTGCTTCCTCAGTTGTAGTGCACTCACTCACTCGCTCGCTCGCTCACTCTCTGTTCAGTCGTGTAGTGTCATGCCTCTGATAGCACTGTAGTGTGTCATGTTTGGTTAGGTGAGCTGTTGTGCGTTTACTCATAATGTGGGCGCAGTCAGAGCAAAGACAATCGCACAACTCTGACAAAGGACTCGGGAATCCACCAGCCTCATTGTTTTTTTCTTTTGGCAGTGGCTTTATGTTTTGGAAATATGAGAACCGTCCTACCAAAGTAACATCAACACTTCAAAGACGAGGGGTTTTTCCTATTTTCTCATTCTCACTTTCTCACACGGGCACACACACAAGCTTCAGGCCATGGTTTCATTTAATGTTGCTGCATCGGTGTTGGCAACAGTGCAGGCTGTACACTATATATACACCATACATGTGACCTAGATGCATCACTTACCACTTGTATTGGACACAGGAGTGTCACGGGAGTGTATCTGCAAAGGCTGTATAGTGAAACCTGAGAGAGTTTTTTTCTTTTTTTCTGTGTCTGGCATGAGCATCACACTTGTACTTCTCTATAAAAAGAAGTCACCAGTTTGTGCAATCATCAGTTCTTAAATTTGATATTCACCCAGGCAGAGACGTACAGCAAAACCTGCAACACTCAGTGTCGTGAGCATACGTGAAGTATTTCTCTACAGTATTACACGCAATCAACTCTCCGGTTCCATTAAAACTCTCTGTTGGTCCTATCAGCACTTTCCTTTCAAGGCTACCGTCTCTGTGCTCAGTATGGAGAAAGTGTTTTGTCACAAAGAAGACATTATCAGGAAAAAGGAGGACCGCTATCCAAGCGTGTCGCGATCTTGCTCTGCACGTCCCCACACTCCTGCCCACACAGTCGACACTCTGGAGAAGCCTCGCTTTGTGGTGATAAAGCATCCTCCGTATAGTCCTGATCTCGCTCCATCAGACTTTCACCTGTTTAGTCCCATGAGAAGCAGCACTACAAGGATGAAGGTTCAATTCTGATGGAGGGAAGACAGCAGTGCATTTCTGGCTCACAGCTCAGCCTAAAACATAAGTGAGCCTGTTGGACAAAGTGTATTGCAAACGAGACTATATTTCAAAAATGATGTATTTGTCTTGACGGATATTTTTTAACTCGCCCTCGTACTTTTAAACCGTTCTCAGAGAAAACTAGAGAAGCAACACTGATCACTGTGAATGTGACATCATCATTAAGATACGCAACAACACATTATTATGACATGGTGCTTGGATTAATTTTAATAATACTATGATTAGCCATAACATAACCTTCATCGTTGCAAATAAAATGTTTAGTGATGAAAGAGTTAATATCCTCGTAAATTATTTTCATTTCAGTTCAGAAATAACGCCGTCCATACAAAGACCCCTACAACGTTTTCAATCCATACGGTTATATTTTGTGTGTCCTCGCCCCAGGATTGATGCTTCAGAACTAGATGTGAAAGGATCTGCTGCATTTTAAGTCCGATCATGTCTAGTAAATTTAACCTCCCAGAATCACAGCTTTCTTCCAATGTGTTAAATGAGAGCTCTGAAAAAAAAAAACGTTCATTATTTTTTAAACATTAAGAATAAATAAAATGTAAAAATATCTGCAAACCTGTGAGCAGCTGCATGCTCATGCGTAGCTGTGTCCTCTACATACATTAAACACCACCTGGAGGACACAGTTCATTTCTTCTGCAAAATCGCTAAATCTCAGACAAAGAGACAGAGAGGAGTGTCGTGTTTCCCCGAGACCTCGTTAACCTTTGTCGTGTTCGCACAGAGGTGCTCCTAAAGGACCACGTTTGCGTTCAACCTCAAAAAGGTCAACAGCAAGAGCCCGAAAAGTTTTTTTTTTTATTTTTTATTCTGGACGTCGTCAGTGCATTGCTGTCACATTGACCTGTGAAGCGGAGAAAGAATGACCTTTGACCCTGCCACACACACACCTGTGAAGGAAGAGTGGGAACAGACCAACGCTGTGTGTGTGTGTGTGTTTGTGTGTGTTTGTGTGTGTTTGTGTGTTTGTGTGTGTGTGTGTGTGTGTGTGTGTGTGTGTGTGCGCGTGCGCGCTAAGGGCAAAATGAACTAAAATGCAAATGACTTGACACTTGCTTGTTAATAGTCTTTCTTTTAAGTGTGGGTATTCCTCTTTTATGTGCGTGTGCATACGAATGTCTTTTACCGTATCCTTGTTTCCCATGCAAGTGAAATCTTCCCTTTATTTTTTATTTAATTTTCTGTAATATTTTAAAGGTTCTGAATACTGTGCGGTAGAGATATGGGAAAATTCGATTCAATTATGAATCGCGATTCTTTCGTGTGTCGATTCACACTGGTCAATAGGCCAGTGATATAAATCGTCTGTTTCCTAGCTTGATCAGTCATGACCGATCAGCCTTGGACAGCATCCATTTTTATCGCAATACATCATCAAAAGCTGTTCACGTTAAACGCCTCAGATCCGCCTTTTTCTCCAAACTCTATGAGCGAATTAGTCACGAAACACACTCATTACACACTCTGTCCGTCAGCGCTCTGCTCACTGTGGCTCAAAACACGTTCAAGTATCTGGGAGCATTTGAGGCGGCGTTTCTTTTATCCTATAGGCGGTGCATTCTGTTTAACTTGAAGTTAAATGTTAAACTATTTGAATAGTGTTTGAATGCTGCACTAGGGTTTTTAAGTATGAAAAACTTACAGTACAGACCAAAAGTTTGAACACCCCTTCCTTCTCATTCAGCGAGTGTTCTTTCTTGTGTTCTTTATTGTGTTCTTTAGCCCAAACGCGTCTCTTCTGCTTGTTGCCTGTCCTTAGCAGTGGTTTCCTAGCAGATCTTCTACCATGAAGGCCTGATTCACACAGTCTCCTCTTAACAGTTGTTCTAGAGATGTGTCTGCTGCTAGAACTCTGTGTGGCATTGACCTGCTCTCTGATCTGAGCTGCTGTTAACCTGCGATTTCTGAGGCTGGTGACTCGGATGAACTTATCCTCCACAGCAGAGGTGACTCTCGGTCTTCCTTTCCTGGGGCGGTCCGCATGTCAGCCAGTTTCTTTGTAGCGCTTGATGGTTTTTGTGACTGCACTTGGGGACAATTTCAAAGTTTTCCCAATTTTTCTGACTGACTGACCTTCATTTCATTTTTTTCTTCACTTAGCTGCTTTTTTCTTGCCATAATACAAATTCAACCTCTTTGAATGAGATGTGTCCAAACTTTTGGTCTGTACTGTACGTTATAAGGAACAGGCTACATTTTCCTGTTCAATTTAACTGTGCAGCTGTAGCATAAAGCTGAGGTATAAAACTTTCAAGCTATTTTAAAGGTACAAGGTGTAACAAAATCAGAAAAATGTAACATGGAATCAGGATATTTATGGAATTCTGTGATACTCGCATAATCTCAAGATTAATCTAATAGACAATTAGGTATTGTGATAATATCGTATCTGGTGGTGACCGGTGATTCCCATCCCTCCCGCGCGCTCTCTCTCTCTTGCTGCACCTGTGGTTAAAGTTATGCCTCCTGGTCTGTCCTCCATACGAGGCAGTGTTTAGATCCCCATATAAAGGTGAATAAGGGAACTAGCAACCTGAGCACGGTGACTGCTCTGCGCATAAAAAGCTTTTTCATCAATCCATCCCCCGACCACCCGAATCCTGACATCCACCACTCGGTGACACACTAGACGGCATCCTCTGAAGCCTTCTCCACCCATCGCTTTGAAAGAAATCCGCCGGTCATTTTTGGCTGCCAAAGAATCCTATTCCAGGAAGGATATTTAGGTCATGCATCACATTAACAGTGACAATGTTGCAGTCTCCTGGCAGGAACGTCCGAGACAAGTGTCGGGTGTCTCATGCCATTCCTGGACAGTTCTTCATTCATATAAATGGAATCAAAGAAATTATTTCATAGTGCCTTTGTCCCTATTCCTGTGATTAGTTTCAAGATGAACCTCATTGTTTAAGTTCTTCACATAAAACACTGATGTTTAGTTTGCATTAAAGTAGAAGCAGCATTTAGGGTTATTACTGGATTATTCTGACATTAGTCCGCTCATTTCCTGCGTCTGAGCGCGTAGTCATATGATGACAGGTGATGCGTAAACACATTAGTCAGCAGGAAATAACATGCTATGCTTCATTAACCGTAACACACGCACATTCTTAAAAGATCTGTTTCTTATGAATTTCTTTGAAAAAAAACATCATCCTACCTCCTCTGGAAAAAAAATTAAACGATATCCTTTATAAATTTATAAATGCATGTTTCGGAAACCATGAAATATCCTTTAGTTTGTACGTATTGAAAGACTTGTGCTCCACCAGCGCACAGTGGAACAGTGATATCAACCCATCGCCTTTTCCTCTCTCTCTCTTTCTCTGCAGTTTCCGTATTGCGGTTTCCTGTTCCGTCACGAGGGCTGGCCACTGTGCGTCCACGAGAAGATCATAGTCCAATTGTCCTCTTTGGACAGACGCATCCTGCAGCCCGGTGACTTTTATCTGCAGGTGGCTCCGTCGCCAAGAAGCTCGCCACGCATCGCCCTCAAGTGCCTATCAGCGAACGGGCAGCATGTGGAGGAGCTGGAGATCCCGGAGTTAGCCTACACCACACTCTTCAGCATGGCCTGGCTGGACTCCATCAACCAGGAGAGGAGCGGAAACGGCCGGGTCACCCTGCAGCACTGCCTTTTGTCTGCCGATAATGACATTTTCAGGGTGCCTTGGGAAGACGTGGTGCATCCCGAGTTCACCAGCAGACCCCCAAAAGCAAGCCAGTTAGTTTTGGAGAACGGAAGCGTCGAGGATACCGAGGTAAAAGAGGCGCAGGAAGACCCTGCTTTCGAATCCGGGCATGGGATCTTGATCGACACATCCATAGCGGGGTCAGCAGACAGACGTGACCCGTGCAAGACAGTTAATCTTCACCCTCCTCTGGAACAGGACAGCAGTGGGAGGAGCAGTGCTGCTGATGATTCCGAAGGTGAATATGTCGAACTCGCAGATATCACCCTTCCTCGCTTTTCCCCACAGAAAGGCTCCCTGACCGAGTCTATAAGCATGAACTTCAAAAACCTACACAAACCACGGACTACAGGCCCTCAACAGCCCACCGCCGATGCCTTCGAGAGCTCGGAAAAAAGTGTCAGGTGTCCACAGAGCATGGTATGCGCACGACTGATCGAGGAGAACCTCACCGAGCCGTTTCCGCAGCAGACGCCACCGGGTCCGCGCGGCGAGCGGCAGCACGAACCAACCTCCTTCAAAGGTACATCCCTGACCGAGTGTGTGCCTGAGCATGAGCCTGTGACCGAGTGTGTGCCTGAACACTTGGACTGCATCACTACAGCACTTTGTGACTCGAAAACGAACAATTCAATGCATATTGTCCATGAATCTTTAACGCTCCGTCTTACCCCAGAACCAGATTCCGACCAGCCTGCGTTTAGTAACTCTACCACTGACGTAAAACCGAGTGCCATTGATAAGCAAAGTCATGTAAGTAGAGTTGAAACAGACAGTAACTCGAGTGACCGTGCTATTCAGCAGGACACTGGCGAACAGAACGCAGAGCTTGTAGCAGCTTCAGAGTTGGTTGAGCCACCAAAAGAGGCGCAGATAGAGGTAGAGGCTAGCATTGAAGCACAGACCGAGCCCAATCAGGCCCAGACAGCTAGCCAGCTTGTAGCAGCTTCCAAATTAGTTGAGACGCCAAAAGAGTCGCCGATGGAGGTAGACGCTAACATTGAAGCACAGACCGAACTCAAACAAGAATATCCTAGAGACCAGCCAGCTAGCCAACCAGCAGAATTTGAGAATATGTCCTGTGGTAGTCAGTGTGACAGTAAAAGCAACCTCAGTTCTTGTGATGGCGAGGAGTACAGGCCAGTGTCAGAGAGCCCCCAGGGGCACAAGGTAGACCACGCCATTGTCTCCACACTGCTTGCAGAGGGTCACGTTACAGCTGTTCTTCCAGGTCACGAGAGGACAGAGCCATGTGAGAAGAAAGAAAGTGAGAACAGTAATTACGAATATGTAGATGCAGATATGAAGCCACCCAGAGATGAGACAGAGGGAGAACAAGTAACTGAGACGCAGTATGTGGATGATAGTGAAACAGGAGAGAAGGAACTGGAAAGGGGGTCTGAGAACGAAGCGAACACACAGAGAGTGGCTGTTGATATGGTAGAAGAAGCAACGACTCCACAAACAGGTTTGGTTAATTCCACACCCAAATCTGGCACAAGTGTAAGCACGACTCCAGGTCATGAAACATGCACCTCTTTAGGTACAGAGGAAAGAAAAGAAATGCAAGAAAGACAAAAGAAAGAGGTAGAGGAGGTTGAAAGTATGCAAATCAAAACCAAGGACTCTGAGGGTATTGGAATTATGGGATGCCCCGTGATGGAGAACGAGGCACCCACGGAAATTAAAACAGAGTCCGAGGGCTTTCAGAACCCTGGGGTTATATCAGGTGTGACGGTTGTACATGACGGCACACCCTCAGAGAAATTAATGAGTGTACACACTGTGGATGCACTGCTGGAGGGAGTGAACATCTCTCCTGTGGTTGAAGTGGAGGAGAAGGAGGAGGTGAACGAAAGGGAGGAAGAAAGGATAGAGGAGCCGAGGCCGCAGGATGAGCCCGTGTCTTCTGTTAATAATACACACCTGGAAGCGAGAGAGGAGGTTCATCATCAGCAGGAGAAAGGTAGACGTCATCCTTTTTTGTTTTTGTTTTGTTTTCATTCCAAACCATCTCTCTCTCTCTCTCTCTCTCTCCCTCTCTCGTCCCGTCTTAAGTTCCGTCACATCCTCTGGACCCCATCCAACGTACTATTCCCTATTGACCATGACTTCCCGCTTTCTGTCCTTCCCTTAGCTCACACACTTTATTTCCTGCTGTTTGCTGGTGTATTTTGTAAGTTTTAATTATGCATCACTGTAAATTCGGTGTGCTTATCAGGTATTTTAGTTTTTCCCGCTTTATTCCGCCGGGTGTAATATTTTCCGCTTCCACCTAAAACACTGCCTTCACCTAGCTCTGTTTACTTTAGAAGCACGAGCATAAAGTGACAGTTCCCCCGCACCGATCCGGTCCCCGTGGGGAAACCTCAGGCGGCAGCTTACTGACAACCTACAAATGGCTCTCAAATGGCCCGTGCTGAAACCTGAAAGCCTTTCACTTCATCCGCTGTGAGTGAAAAAGCATGAAAGAAAGAAGGCTGTTTCTGCTTAAGTCGGGTAGTTTACGAGGACAGCCTTCATCACAGGTCATGTTCCGGTCTCTAGACAGGTCGTTTTTAGAATTTGCCATGTGTGGTAAGTCTTTTGAACAACGGCCAAGACTTAAGGAGAGTCCTGAAGGAAAGACCATGAGCAGCACTCACAATGTCTCTTTATTTATTCATAATTCAATATCCTTTCTTTGGGATTTAATTGTATTTGCGGACAGTTATTGCCCCAGGCGGACGTTGACGGAAGATTCCGTGACCGTGTTTTGACTGGATTGGTGGTAGTGTCTCTGCTTTAGTGTAGTTATTTCTGCAGACTGTAAATAACTGATCCTGTTGTTACTAAAAACAGACTTTTGGAAGCATCTGTAAGTAATGGAGCAATAGCTTGCATTGCTTTATCCATAGGAAATATAATAAACATGGTGCCGTCTTTAAGATTAAATATCAATACACTATCACTTCTGTGTTTGTGTGTGGCGGGAGGGGATTGGGGGGGTGTAAGCTTGGCTCCTTCGCTTATTGTTGTTCAGGTGTGAACAGTAACATGCAGGTGGGTGGGCTGCGGGAGCGGGTAGGGGGATGGTGTGTGTGTGTGTGTGTGTGTGTGTGTGTGTGTAGTGGTGGGTTGTTTTGAGAGCCACAGTGACTTTGTTTGTTGTGAGTTGGGTAACAGTGATGGATGCCACTCCTGGTGGGTGGTTCAGACGTTTGACAGTGTTTAGGGTTTCCCTGCTTTAAGTGCGTTCATTGCTTGTAATTACATCCTGCACATACCTGCACCAATTACCGAGCGCTTTACATTTATCACATTTTACTTGTCCGCCACTTGTCAGTTATCCAAAGTTACACCCACGGCCAAATTTCTGTTAGCGTCCCACATTTTGTATTAAAACCTCAGAGCCACCGTCTCGCACTGTTTGATTTAGCTCAGAAGTGGTTACGTCATTTTTAGCCTACGTGCATTCAACCTACAAGAAAAAAAGAAAAACTTTGGGCGCCTCACAAACGTCTTTTGTTAGCCAGCTATTTACCTTCTCAAAACATAGACAGTGTGATGGATTTACCACGCTAATATCCTGATCTATGACTGAGCTAAAGCAAATACTCGTACATCAGTGTAAGTCATAACTTGCATATCTTACAAGAAGTGCTATTTATTGAACGTTGATGCTGTGAGCGGCGTTGTCACGTTTAAAGTCACTCTTAGCTGAGGTAAGATAAGAATATGAATAACGTGTTGTAGCTCAATGCAGTGTAAAGTCCGGTTAAAGACCTGACATAGGTTTATGCAAAAATTTACCAGATGGCTACAAATATGATGGTGGTACTATAGAGTTCAGTGTCTGGCTGTGCAACCCCCTTTTAATTTTTATTTTTCACAATCCCACATCAGTCCAAATGATGATGTAAACGGAGACATAGTGATTATGTTAAAAGTCTATCTAAGGAGCACCTTTATTGTATAATCTGACATTCTGGACAAGGGTTATTGCTCAAAGTTTATTAGGATCATCTTGTATAGTGCGACAAGTAATAATCTCGAATGACTTCTAGAATCACAAAAAACAATGCGACAACCAGCTTAACTCAAAATGGGAGTCTATACTTTAGCTAGGAAATTTATAGGAATTTAAATGAAGTTGCCTTCTGTGTAAAGAAACCCAGATGACTATACAGCATGTGAAGGAACCTTGATGAGCTAAGCAGATTGCGAGTACAGGGTTAAACAACCATGCACAAGGATGGATAGGCATGAACAGCCAGAGAGTGCATGATCAGTCTGTCTGTGTGAGCAATATAACAAACACAAACAAACGCATGCACACTTCTCACTTCTCTTGTAAACAAATTAATCGGACAGCTGTTTAAATAAGGAATCCCTAAAGCTCTAACCTGGAGTCCAGTAGCTGTGTGTGAGAATAAATGAAGGCAAGAAAGAAAATTGTAAGAGTTGGAGAAAAGAGAGAGGGGAAAGAAAAGGAAAAAAATAGTAGTCTGCCCATGGGCTTTGCCAAACTTGTCCTCCAGACGAACGGGGCAGAAATGTGAAACTTCATCCTGTTCTACTCTGATGCACTTAACTTTCTCTGAGGTCTCTGCCAAATCTGGGAGCTGTTGGTTTGTTTTATTTCAACAGTGGGAAAAAAAAACGAGCCAAGCAGAACACGGTTGAAAGATCTGTTAAATTCCGTGCCGCGTTATCTTCAACATTCTGTTACGTCGTGGAATCTGGTCCTAAGAACTTCAGCTTCGCTGTATCTTCTTTAATCCGCTTTAAAATGTATAGCGATCCCTGCCAGATTACATGTCAAAGTGATTCGTGCTTTTTTCCCCCCCGTCCTTGTGGTTTATGAGCTCGAGGCTGTGTTTGGAAGTCTCCTGGATTTTTTTTGTTCTGGCAGTGAACGCGTCGTTTTGTTTAACAGTTCTCAAAATCTCGAGTCTGTGGGATTTTGTTAGAAGTCATGAACCCAGTGAAGTAAACACAATCACAGGACATGTGAAGGTGCGTGTTGTTTGATGGTAATTTGATCATGCAGTGTGGATCAGTTAGCCGCTTTCCTACCGTTTGGTCAGAAGGTTGCAGTCTTAGTAGCTTTGCATGTCTTAAATCCAGGATTACTCGTTGTTAATTTAAAAATCTTAAAGAAGATTTGACGTTACTGGAGGTCGAAGGTATGCTGTTAAATCACCTCACCAGCATGTGACTGCAGAAGTGCATTTTGCGATAGGAATTTGGAAAGAGGTGAGACTTTGTTTTTCCTTCGCTCATGTTGGTGTTGATGGATTGATTTCCTGCCATGATTGTGCGGTGATGCTGTAGTGCATGTTTATAAGCCACACCTATAAAACATACAGCAGTTAAGTGTGTGTTTTTAAGTGTGTTTATGCATGCAAGGGTGTGTGGTGTTTTTTTGTGTGTGTGTGTGTGTGTGTGTGTGTGTGTGTGTGTGTGTGTGTGTGTGTGTGTGTGTATGCCTCTCATATAACACTACTGACCCAGATTCCGTCTTGCAGACTCCATGCGTGCAGACGGCCAGTCGCTGTGTCCTGTTTCAGTGACCCCGCCTGCGGGTAAAATTCACACAGAGGACTCTACAGTGACGTCTCCCAGTCAGGTCGTGAGGAAGCAGCCTCTTCTCACTGAAGCTCATCACATCAATTCTGACATCCTGCGCTCCGGAGTGCTCTGTCTGCCCGGTAATGTTCACATGTGTGAAATAAACACGTGCACCTAGCGTCATGCCTCAGTCACATAATCACATAAAAATAGAAATTGCAAAATATGGACCTGCGCAAAATGGTTTCATTTTTAAAATATTTAGTTTCATTTTTTTTATATATATAATATTGTGCAGTTCTAATAGAGAGAACACATAATGGCAGACGCATATACTGAAGGATCTTCTATTTACATGTTATATAGAAAGTGAAATATTAAAGAGCGTTTCATTTTAAATATTAAAAAGAGTTTGTCACAGAACGTTTCTCTAACAAATGCCTGAACCTTATACTATAAGGAACGTTCAAGTCAAACCTGAAATTTCCAATCATTTAAGGCATAAAACCGATATTTATACAAAAACTTCAACCTCAGTCCAGTGATGAGACTCTTAACATTTGAATGGTGCAAATGTTTTTAAGAGGGCCGTGAATGACGATCCCAGGTGGGGTGGCTGAGAGACCACTGTAGTCGTTCCCATGGACATTCGTTCAGTGGAACATCTGATCCTTGAAAATCGATGGATAACTCGTCGCCAACCAGCGCAACATTTCCGTGGGAACCGTACACACAATCATTCACCAACACAACTTGTACATTCCAGGAATTTGCCTGAGAGTCACATCCCTGTACATTCCTGACCTCGGTCTAAGACATTTCCACATGTTTGGGCCATTAAAGGAGTTCCTGGGTGGCCAGCGTCTCCAACATTAAGCATGCAGTCCGATCATGGCTCCGGCATACTGAGAGAACTTTCTACCTTGATGGTATCCAAGCACTATTGAAACGCTGGGATTAATGTAGCATGCATTATATAGAGAAATAAAGGAAACACAGGAGAAACAAATGTTTTACGAGTCTCATAACTCTTGTAACTGTGTTCTATCCTTCTGCACCATCAAAAAGTTCTGGTTTGACTTGAACACCCCAACACATCTGAACTGCTTCAGAATGTCACTCATGTTAACTTCTTGAACACTATTTTATATGCATAATAATAATATATACAGTACTGTGCAAAAGTCTTGGGTGTGATATTATCTGTAGAACAAATTTTGTTATACAAGTTTATTATGTCTGCATTATTATGTACAAGACCATTCCCTACAAAGATACACTAAAATTAATGAATAAATAACATTATAGAAGAATATTTGCATGCCTGTAAAGAGAGAAAAAAAAAATCAATAATGTAGACTCCTGGGTTTTGCATAAAAATAGAAAGGAGCGAGTGTGACAAAGTTACCAAAGGAAGTTATATTTTCCAGCATGCTCAGGAAAACCTAACAGCTGTTTTAGGAACATCCAAACAAAAGCCATGATGCAATGATGCTTTTGAAAACATTTCTACATTTAAAGAAATTTCTTTAAAAAGCATTACGTAATAACATAAACAATAAACCATCAATATTCCTTGTAGAAACTCGAACATAAGCGGTAGTGTTTGATCCAGATTTGTGCCGTATTCGAACAAGTCGAACAATAAGTTGGGATATTCTCCTGTTATTAATGTGTATGAAGAAGCAAAACTCTTAGTGAACAGTAATTGGAAATGCATCTCGAAAAAGCTAAATTTGTCTCCTATTCATCTCCCTAGTATCAGGTTTCACAACATTCTGACTTGTGTTTAGTATTAATGATGTGAGATATTTTGTGTTATTTATAAAACATGTTTGTTTTGTCTCTAGGGACGCGAGACAAGTCAGGCCACGCACTTGTAACAGTGACAACAAGAAACACCGCTTGGCTGAACCCAGATTGCAACAGTAGTGAGCTTGTGCGCATAATGGTCTACTTCTCCACCATTCTCAGGTATTACTTTCGATCATTGCTCCGTGTCCGGGCCAATTCGAAATACTTCTTATAAACTAATGTTGGAGTGCTGCTGGTAAAAAGTAAAATACATCTATACTTAGTCTGTTTGTTAATCCTAATCTACTATGTATTTAAGTAATTATAATTCATTTCATATTTACTTAGAGAAAACTTAAAAAAAAAAAATGAAAATCATTTTTATAATATTTTAGTGGTTTCGTAGCAATGCTATATGTCTGAACGTGTTACACCGCATATGACATGGTATTCATAGCTTTAAGCTCAAAAACAAAACACAGACAAGTTTAAGCTCAAAAACACTCAGACAAGTTGAGTTTAAATATTTTCATGTTTATAGCTAACTTTACAGCCAATTGTACAAACAGTAGGTGTCTCTCTGTAGTCATTTTTTGTTGTTGTTATTGTTGTTGCTGTAGCAACAATTGATCAATAAGGGGAAAAACGATGTACGTATGCTTAAAATAATGTAACCTTTCATTCTGCTGCAGGAAGGAAGTGCAGGCACTGGGTTTGACCGTTCTGGTGGACGCCCGCAGGTGCTCACCTGTTCCTGCTCTCTTCAAAGCCTTCACTGTTCTACAGGTGAGAATTCAGCCATGTAACATCCCTGAAGGCAGAAATGCCTCGTCAGGCTGTTCTTTCCTATAGATATTGCCAAACACCCACTGCCTCCTCCTCTTCCTCATTCTCCAGCTAAATGCTAAGACTACGTACGTATGAATGCCATCGGTTCATAACTTCTTACATAAAACTCTGGGCATCTTCTGCAAAGCACTAAAATATCGGTTATGAAGTTTATATCTGCTTTATACAATGTCGTCTTTTAAGATGCCTTTGCTCCAACATGGACATTATTTGGTATGGAGTTTGTGAGAGGGTCGGTTGATGGACACGGCACGATCGAGACGTCAAATTTGATATGGCTATGGATAATTGAGAGGCATTTAGAAAAATGTATATAGAGACATTAATACTTTGTTGTCAGGACTCTTGTGAGAGTATCATAATGTCAAAAGTGATGTAATTGTTTTTTTGCAGAATGTTAGATCAAAACTCATGTATTTGTTTTGCAGAACAGTGTGAAAATATAATATTAATGCGCTATATCAGTCATGTTATAGTTCAGATATGGGTAATTCTGATGCGAGTTTATTCATGGAGTTCACATTATTGAAAGGGTTTAGTGGACCAAATTCACAAGTGGAACGCAGGATTTGTTGAGTAAATAGCATCTGTGGATTGCATTAATTAGCAATGCTTCCCCCCATCCCTCCCCCAACGACATGACCAGATCAAACAGGTCTCGGCTAGAAATTTCAAGTACATCTGTGTCACCATATATTTGTGTGGTTGGCACGAAGTGTGTGAGAAAGAGATTCAATCTTGTAAACAGGTGGCAATTTTTGGCAAGAACTTGTTAACTGGTGGCAAGATGATCCTTAGAGGTGTGATACCTGCCCACATATCTAAAGACAGCTGATCTGCACCTCCCCACACATCTAACTTCTAACATGTAGAGGTGGTTAAGCATTGTAGCTTGTAGCCGTAGTAACCATTTCTCGTGACTCAAAAACCTACAGGCTGAGAATTTTGACCCTGCTCAAGTTCCTATTTTGCCTCTTGTGCAAGCCTAGCCCAGTCCAGCCCAGTGGAAGGGATCAAAGAACCCTGGTGACCTTAATCTGTTGTTTAAGCTGAACCCAGGTCAGCAGAAATGGAACCAGGAACCCTGGTCTCATTGAACTGTTGTTCCAAGTCAGTCCAATCCTAATGGAAACTCTGCTATAATCCACCTGTGCCTCAAGCCAAGCTAAGTCTGGTGGAAAAGGACAAACTGTTATTGACACCAAGCCCAGCTCGGTGGAAAAGAATGATGAACTCTGCTATCTTTTGACCAAGCCAAACCTAGCCCAGTGGAAATGACCCAGGAACCCTGATATCAAGTTTAACAGCAGGCTTGGCCGGCACTGTGAAGGGGTTTAATGCATCACTGCTGTAAGCCAGACCTAGCTGACTGCTTAGACAGGTTCTTGTTTGCATAGGTGTGTTAGTGTTTCACCTGGATTCTAAAACTCTCCAGACATTTTGTTTGCACACGATTTGTCTTTGTGTCCATTTGTCAGAAGCTTCAAGAAAGCAAATGTTCCATCGATGTCCAGAAAATTCACCAATCAATGAGCAACATTTATGGATGTAATAAATGGCACGAAACGGATAGGTCGGTGGTCATACTGTTTGGAAACAAATCAACAGCACCTCCAGGAAAAAGGGTTCCAGACACTTTCTTCTTGTGTGCATTTACAGTAAATGTACTTTATAGTCTCGTGATCACAGTGAACCTTGTGCCCTGAGGCATTTCAGCTTAAAAATAACACGCATGCTCTTTTGCGTGATGAGGTTCAGGTGGGACATGGGTGGTCTAATTAGATGACATTTTTAAAAGTCCTTCATTTAAGTCTTGGATCACCGCAAAGAAAAGATAATGAGCTTTGTATGGTCATGCATTCTTGTTTCTCATGCACGACAACACAACTGTATCATAGCTTCATCTTAACAGGTCAGGAGATCTAGGACCTTTAGTAACCTTTTACCCTGTGAAGCACCCCAGATATGCAGAAGATGATCCATAAGTTTATCAGTTCTGTGTCTGTGGAATGTGATGTCTCTCTCATAAGTGCAAGCTTGAAGACTTGTAAGCTGCATAACACTCACTCACGTTCCTTTTCCAGCTCTAGACAGCTCTCTATTATGTGTACCGTTTTTATTGGCTCTTAATTCCTTTAGCCTGTTTGTGTCTAATGTTCTTGTAAATTCTGGGGAAGTACAACACCCTCATATGTTTGCTTTACACGGCACAGAAGAGAGGAAGAAAACAACAGAGAAGTGCTTCAGTACACATAAAGCACTCCGCACTAGATTTTATGAAGTAGTTAGTTTATTTTTCTTTTACAGTGTGACCTTCTCTAGGCAATAAATTCAGATCGTTATTGATCGCTTTTATGTCTTTTGGGGGGGTTTCATGTTATGCAATCTTTATGTACATCCTAGCAGGACATAAAATAGCTTGAAAATACGTATTAGTACAGAACTATTTGTGAATATTTTAGATTAAAAGAGTCGAGCAGTAGGTGGTGTGTTTTCTCTGCATTAGCTTGGTTTTGTTCTTTGTATTTAGGAGGCCTTTCCTGGATGTATCCACACTGTCCTTGTATTAGCTGATAGAGATCTGCCTTTGCGCATGGAGAAGCCTACTGCAGTTCAGGTAAGACTCGCACACCTTCATTTTTCTTTTTTCTTTAACATTTAAAGTATTTGGTTATTGATTAGAATTTTAAGTAATTTCTAAAACAGTGGTTTACTACTAATTAAAAATTTTCACAAATTGCAATATCACTTTAGTTTAGTTTTCAGTTTCATTTAGTTTTTCATGTTTAGTTTAGTTTTCTCCTTAATTTTGGTTACTTAAACTAAAGCTTTGGACTAAGAACATCTTTAAATCTGGAGTAACATATAGGAATCACTCACAAAATACTAAAAGAAAAGACAAACATTGCAAAGACTGATGGATAAAGTGCACCACAGTCCAAAAAGCAAAACTAATCATCTGTCTTGATTGACTAACAGCATACTGTTTTAGTCTAAAGTTGTTCCTTTGACACTCCTATACTTTGTCCAAGATTTGTGATCTGTTGAACACAGAATGAGACAACTTAAAAAATTCGGCAAAGGGTGATGAGATTCAGAAACACACTTTTGTAAAGAGAGTTTTTCTTGTGCTTATTCCCTCCTTTGAGCATGTTTTTGTGTTCCTCAGGTGGAGCTGCTAACCTCTCTGAAGGCTCTTCATAAGCACATCGAAGCATCTCAACTCCCCATGGAGTTTGATGGCACTTTTCCTTTCTCTCATAACAGCTGGATCTGCTTCAGGACTGTAAGAACAAATCGAGTTCATACCTCCACCTTTTCTTTCTTTATTTTTTTTCACTTCATGTCGGCTTTACTGATGTGACCGCCTGTTGTGTACAGTATCGATACTAATGTAATAAAGCAGCAGTACATGTTTATTTTAATCAGTCACTCAGTAATGACTGTGGTGTGGCTTTTTCTTTCTTCCTTCCAGAGGGTTGAGCAGTTGACCTGTCATTGTGAAGACGCAATAAATCTTCTACAAAACACTATCAGCAGTCTGGAGTCTACAGTTCTGCCGCCAACTGCAGAGGTAGCGTACTTACTGCACGTGTCGAGGCTTATTTGCGTCAAATGTTTTTTTTTTTTTTTTTGTGAAGGTAGATTGATAGTTACACTCCTTTAGCACACATTTGATCAGCTGTATGCAGTGTTTCGTCTGCTGTTAAACGAGCCAGGCAGCTGGTCTGTCCGAGCTTCTAAACCTCTGGCCTGGTCAAAGTGTCACATCAATCAGCATTGATTTAAGTTTTTTTTTGCTTTAACTGACAGATGGATGATTTGATGGATGGATAGATAATTAAACACTCTGTGCTTTTTGAGCTGATGGATTATTTATACATACTGTAGAATAAAACTGTAAAGTGAGTGTGTCTGTACAGTAAAGATATTTGCGGAAAAATAATTTGGGGGGACGCAAGATGTGGAGAACACATCAAGATGGTTTCTGGAATTTTTGTCTGTCTGTTTGTTTGTGCACGTGTCGCATAAAAACTAACTTTAATAGGGTTTGTACAGGTGTATTTGGTCGAGCTTGAGGTAACATATGGTCTTTTTCATCACATTCGGCCCACAGGAAGAGAAGATGATCATTAATTGTTAATCATTAATCATTAATTATCTTTTTTTTTTTACCAATCTTGAAAAAAATCATTAATTCATCTAGAAATACAACAGATTGAGTTGTAAATTTTTTAATACATGTTTATTAGTGTGCCATTTTAATCCACTTCATAAACGCAATCTCACACCTTCATTCCACGCGCTTCACGGTAACACGTACAATTTCAATGTGTATTCTTTTTTAAGTGCGCTTATGAGTTTGCAATTAAATTCCACGTGGCCACATCTAGTTCCAAATAAAAATATTAATATCGAAATATTATTATCAAGTACATTTTTTTTTTTTTTTTTTTTTTTGGGTGAGCAACTCTATGTAAAGAATAAAAACACAACCACACCAGCTGTTACAGGAAAATGGTCAACTTCTGGTGTGATGCTGATAGTTTGTCGTAGATTACAAATTTCTAACTGGATGACACACTGCGCTTTTTACCCTGCAGGTACATGTAATGTTGTAGAATTTTCCCAAGACAAGTTAATTCCAGTCGTCACTTGTGTCAAAGCAGCTATAAACACTTTTTTTTCCAAGTCAATCTATTGTAACTGTGAAAACAGAGAGTGTAAAATCCTCTTTTTTTGACTTGACACTGGAGACTCCTTCCATAATTGACATTTAATCACCTTACAATCAACAATTACAGTAGGTGTTTGTTTGTTTATCTTTTCTTGTAACTTACTAATTGTTGGGTTTCAATTCCCTGTTCTTAAAACTCAGTGTGAGTGAGCTCAGTGTGGTTAATCCAGAAATTCTGACCAAACAGAAAGAGTTCAGCATCACAGTGGTTAAATCGTCAGTATTAAAGAAATAATGTGCAGGAATATGTGAATCCAAAGCAGAAATAATTGGGCAGTTGTTGGATAAGGAGACATGAGCTTTAAAACATGTTTAATAACCAAATGTTGCCAAGTAAATAAGAATGCGCCTAAGGTAAAAACTATACCATAGTCATGGTATTCGTATTGCTCTTCTACACAACAAGAGATATCTGTAGCTGCTATGTGCGCGCGCGAGTGTGCGTAGTTTAGAAGAGCAGGGTTAATGTGCCAGGCCTTTAACACAGTTGACCTCTGGCTATCAGGGAAGGTCAGTGAAGGATGCCTCTTGTCCATGGGGAGATGGAAATGAGGAGAGGCAAAACCCCCTGGAGAGTTGTGTATCATGGGTCATCTTTGAAATCACTAAAGCATCCTGGATTTAGTAGGGTATGTGGATTAAAAGTGCCTGGATGATGAGGGTATGGATTTCTGAAGAGGGACCTCTCCCGTTTCTACTTTTTCAGATAATGTCTCTCTCTCTCTCTCTCTCTCTCTCTCTCTCTCTCTCTTGATGTTTTGTGCCCATTATTCATAAGTTGATTTCTTTATCTACCCCATTCTTTATTATATATTCTGTCTTTCTGTGAATTTGTTGATTTCCTTTCGCATCTGCCTTAGCCTCTTTTTTTTTTTTTTTTTTTTTGATGTTTTCCCCGATTTTCCTCCCTAATTTAGTCGTGTCCAATTCCTCCCCGCCACTAGGGGGCTCCCACATTAAGGCTACCACTAGCGCAACGGAGGGAGCGCATAGCGTGTTTCCTCCGAACCACGTGACGCCAGCCGACCGCATCTTTTCGAACTGCTCGCTCGCGCACCGTTGGGGGCGGCATAACACACCGTTATCCCTCCGCTGCGCGAGCTCACAGATGCCCCTGACTGGCTGTAGAGCCGTGATTAATGTCGGATCACTATGTACCTGTCATCCCTCCCCTCTGAGAGAGCTCGGCCAATCAGCTCTCTTTAGACCTCCGGCTGCGAGAGGTTACAGCACCACCCGGGATTCGAACTAGCCATCTTTTTATTTTTCTTGACTATTTTTGTTGACATTGATGCAGTTAAGGAACTTAAGCCAGCCTGCAGTTGATCTGCATTCACTCCTCATCTTTAGCATTTTATTCCTGCTACACACTCGCATAGAAGAACATTAGGTTCTGTAATTGTAGGTGTCACAGATGTGGCTTCAGGTGGCATCATTACAAACTGCTTAAATGTTAGAGAAGTTTTGCATTGTAACTCTGTGAGCATTATTGTCCGAGATTGAACAATATTCATCATTCAGAACATTCTGAGGTCGTGCTGATGGAGAGTTGTCTTTGACAAACGACTAGAGAATGAAAAACATTTCGTATCCAGTATGAAAATTGCAAACGTACATAAACTTTGGCATTTAGAGGTGTGGCAGAGCATAATTAAAGGGCTGTACATTATGCAACATTATGACTGCCAATAAATCTTTCTCTTCCAATACAGGCAGCACAGTCACACCTGCGTGAGAGAATATTATGTGCATATCTCAGTCCAGTGGCTGTTTGAGTTGGAGCGCAAAGTGTGCAATATTATCAGTCCAAATCTCCTCCAGCATAGTTAGACTGTGTGTGCTTCTAATGACGAAACCTTATTCAGGACTCCAGGATGCCTTTTAATTCTAATCTGTTTCTCTAGCACAGAACAGCCTGCTCTGATGTTGAGGTGTTACTCTGAGTAAGTGATATAAAAATGTGTGTGTGTGTGTATGCCACAGGAGGCTCAGGTTCTTCTGGACAAGTATAGAGAGTTGATGAGGAGTGTGCTGGAGGACGGCCGGCTTGTACGCCTGCAGCTGGAGGGAGGAGCCGCTTTGTCCCGCCTCCGCAAAGAGGACACCAGTGTCAGCCTCACCGAGGACTACAGGTGAAACAGCTAATGCTAATCATGTATTTAAATGCTGTGCTAAGAGCTTAATGATTAGTTTAACTGACTCAGAAGCATGCCTTTTTATGTTTCATGAATATATTGTGGAAGTGAAAAACATTTTACTCCTCAGAAGAAATTGTTCTGTCCGTATAGTAAAGTATGTGTTCGCACTATACAATTTATTTCGAGGATGCACGAGTGCGCAGGGCAATATCAGTGAGCATGCTCATTAAAACAAAAAGGTTTTAAAAATAGGGCTGTTTAAACGGGATAAATCTTTCGAGTGAAATCTTCATCTCGGTCCAGAGTTTCCAGTATCAACATCGTAGACCCCGGTGAGCGAGAGGAAATGAAGCATGCTCGTCTCAGTGCTTACCCAGCAGTCTGTGTACGCACAGTCCACTGCACCATGCATGACTTAATGTGACAGCATTCCTCTCACACAAAGGCTTCTCAGAAGGAGAAGAGAGTTTATAAAGTACAAACGTTTCTGTGCTGTCCTGTATTATCTTGCTACTGTTCCAACAATCACCCATATAAAATAAATATTGATGTCCTTAACATGCTTTGCAGGCTTCCTCCTTTTATTTTCCTTTGTCTTTCAGATATGGTGCTTTGTTTGTTTGATTGTTTTAAACGGTTCATTATGAGCGCAGTGCATAAGCAGAGTCGAGCATTCACCTGAAGCACGGCAGAACACAAATTCTGCGAGCACAGCTGTCAGAAACAGACAGATGGAGAGACAATACAATGGTTGTTAGAGAGGAGAGAGACGGAGAGGGAGGGAGCGTGTCCAGGCGTATGAGGTTTTTTTCCGATACCCATGCCAAGAAAATTTCCTTATCTCTGTAAGGTCTCTACATGCTTCCTGACAGACACTTAAAACACAGCATCACTATGTCCTGCACTCAAGGACAATCTTTCTACTCGTCATTCACACAAATAGACCTATTTGGATACACCCCCTCTTAATGCTGTTAGTTATGAAGGTGTTTGAATTTATTTTGTACAAATATGATGTTAGTTTAAAGGGCACCTATGATGCGAAATTTACTTCAGCGTGTGTGTGTACCAAACAAAAAAAAAAAGTACAAAACTATTGTTTTAGGATTTAAACAAACCAGTTCGATTTTCCCTCTAGTGTGACTGCATATTTCTCTAACTTGTTACAGGAATAATAAACTATAGGACCTTTTTAATGTATTTTTAGAACCAGCTGTGATCACACATCAGAAATGGACTGATGATAAATTCATCACCGCCATGCCTAAGGTTCAGGTTGCCCAGAAACATAACTGGCGAGGCTATAGAGTGGTGGCTAATGCATAGTCATAGCATATGGCCAGCTAGTTGTTTAAATATTAATACGGAGAGGGACAGTACCGTGTAATCATCACCTCCTAATAAATGTCCTGAGGTATTTAATGCTGACAAGCAGTTGTTTTATTTTCTGTCAAAATGTTTATAATGACTGTAAGTCATGCTAGAAGAAAAGTAATATGACTCCACTTAGTAAAATTGTCCTAATGTCAAGAAGCTCACTTGACATGAGGCGTGTAGTGCGGCAGGTCGTGGGACTCTAGCTACACATTAGATTGAATTTTTATTTTTTTCAAATATCAATAGGGCTAAAGTCAAGTTGTTATGAATAAGAAGCTTCCTCTGATTCTGCTTGAGGCTGCCTTTCAAGTTTGTGATTTTGTTATTTATTTAATATTTGAACCTGTTTTAGTGCTTGTTTTGGACAGGTGTCTAGAAATCCCTGAAAGTTCCTGAAAAGGTTCCTCTGTTTTTGGGTAAACAAAATGAATTTATCATCAACCTTGCTGGCCATTATATTGTATTATTGAGGTTTTACTGGGCAAGTGCTTCATGAAGATATCTAAGATTTGTGTGTCTATATGTGTTTGTTATTGGTCAAGGGTCACCTCTGAGAGCTGGAGGATTGTGGGGTCAGTGTTTTAGAGGCTATGTGTCAGTGTCAGGAGCCATAATTCTTGTCATTTTATGCACTTTGTTTTGTTTCCTTTTGTCTCTTTTGACTTCAGTGCCAGTTTAAATTGAATCTTTAATTTGCATGCTATTTCCCATGATTTAATGGAAGGAAGGCTGTGTGTGTGTGTGTGTGTGTGTGTGTGTGTGTGTTGATTTCCTTTCCCATCTGCCTTAGCCTCTTTTTTTTTTTTTTTTTGATGTTTACCCCGATTTTCCTCCCTAATTTAGTCGTGTCCAATTCCTCCCCGCCACTAGGGGGCTCCCACATTAAGGCTACTACTACCACTAGCGCAACGGAGGGAGCGCATAGCGTGTTTCCTCCAAACCACGTGACGCCAGCCGACCGCATCTTTTCGAACTGCTCGCTCGCGCACCATTGGGGGCGGCATAACACACCGTTATCCCTCCGCTGCGCGAGCTCACAGATGCCCCTGACTGGCTGTAGAGCCGTGATTAATGTCGGATCACTATGTACCTCTCATCCCTCCCCTCTGAGAGAGCTCAGCCAATCAGCTCTCTTTAGACCTCCGGCTGCGAGAGGTTACAGCACCACCCGGGATTCGAACTAGCCATCTTTTTATTTTTCTTGACTATTTTTGTTGACATTGATGCAGTTAAGGAACTTAAGCGAGCCTGCAGTTGATCTGCATTCACTCCTCATCTTTAGCATTTTATTCCTGCTACACACGTGTGTGTGTGTGTGTGTGTGTGTGTGTGTGTGTGTGTGTGTGTGTGTGTGTGTGTGTGTGTGTGTCACGCTCTTTGCTCTTTTAAAGTGATGTGGTATTGAAGGCAACACTCAATCATGGATACATAGGAGATACTTAAACACGGCATATAGGTATGTAGTACTGAACAATTAATCGCATAAATGTTGAAATCGCAAAATGGACATGTGCAATTATTTAATCGCAAAAGACGATTACATTTATTACAGATGATACATACATAGTTAAACAATTGTGTATTTTATCAATAGTTTAAGTATTAGTTTTTATGTTTTAAAATACTTTAGATTTGACAAAGAAATATTGTCAAACATCCTCTTAATGAGATACTTTATGCATTAATACACAGTGGTACATTTAATTTTTACATATCGCAGCTCTGATCACAAACGCCAAAGGCATCTGCAATGTTTTTTTTTTTTTATCAAATTATGCAGCCGTCTTAATTTTTTTTCTACTTTGTCTTTGCCTCTTTATTATTTTTAGACCTTTTTTTTGTTTGTTTGTTTTTTTTTTTTTAAAGATGTATGGTTTTAAATGATTTGTTTGTTTGCATATATCATTTCTTTATCAGTATGCTCAGACCCACCATGCAGATCCTCTCTTTCATTTAGTTTTTTTTTTTTTTTTTTACTTTTTCTTTTCCTGAGGAATGTCTTTGATATCCGACGGCTCTTTGGAAAATTATTGCATGTTTGCATGTTGACCCGGGGTGTGTGTGGGTGTGTGTATGCACTTTCCGAATAATTTACCGGTGTTGAAACTAAATAAAAGCTGCGACTTTTATCTCACATTCTTATGAAGACTATAATCTTATAGAAGAATCAAGGTGAGAGAAGTTTGATAACATAATCTCAAACACCAGCACAGCACGTTCAGGATTCTTTAGGAATTTCTTCTGAATTATTATGTAAACTAAGTATTCAATTCAATTTTATTTATATAGCGCTTTTAACAATTGACATTGTCGCAAAGCAGCTTTACACAATAAAAAGAAGTAAGTTTTTATGCAATGTGTATGAATCAAAATGATAAGATTGTCCCTGATGAGCAAGCCGAGGGCGACGGTGGCAAGGAAAAACTCCCTGAGATGGTAATAGGAAGAAACCTTGAGAGGAACCAGACTCAACAGGGAACCCATCCTCATCTGGGTGATAACGGATAGCAGAGATTGATCAGCATAATAATGTGTACTGGAAGTTCAGTGTAACAGGAGATGTGTTAAAATTTTAATTAAAAGGAGTCCAGTTTGTTCCCGGAGGCTCAGGTAGACTGTAGGAGATTCCAGTCCTGAGCTATCGAACAACTGAAGTCACAGGTCCCCAGAGCATCAATCGATGATAGGACAGTCTTAACGGAAACCATCCCCAGCCACCATATGAATCCAGGCAGACCACACGGGGCATCCATGTGACGGGATCTCCAACCAGAAGCAGGACTCCAGGACGGGTTAGACGGCTTCAGAGGGCAGAGGGGTCTGGATCACTGGCAACTCAGGAGCGAACATGTATAGCTCGACAGAGAGACAGAGAGAGGGAAAGAGAGAGAGGAGAGAGCAGAAAAGGAGAGAACAGAAAATAAGGAGAGATGGCAGTTGGGTATGGTCACAGTCAACATGTATAAGGTGAATGTATATTAGTGCAAAGTGCAAGCAGGGACTCCGGCAGGACTAACTATGACAGCATAACTAAAAGGGAGAGCCAGAAGGAAACACAAACATGAGGGCTCCCTGAGATGTAAAGCAACCAATCACCTCACCGTCAACAAACCTGAGTGAACAATGAGAGTGGGGAGGACAGCATCTAAACATACCAGTTCACCAGAATACTCTACGTCCATGAGTCCCCCAGATCTGCTCCTTTACCTAAGGTTAATCTATTTACAAAAATGCTTGGCTAAATAAATATGTTTTTAGCCTAGACTTAAACACTGAGTCTGTGTCTGAGTCCCGAACATTAACAGGAAGACTATTCCATAACTTTGGGGCTTTGTAAGAAAAAGCTCTGCCCCCTGCTGTAGTTTTAATAATACGTGGTACTTACAGGCAGCCTGCATCCTTTGATCGAAGTAGGCGTGGCGGATCGTAAGTCACTAACAGTTCACTCAAATATTAATATAGTATTAAGTTCTGAGTATGTGATCAAGAGCAACGTTATAAGAGTCCTATAAATTTATGTTTGATTTATCCAGTTGACCTCATGATAACCTTGTGGCATCTTGTGCACAAGTGTGCATTTGTGGTTATATAAGGAATTCAAAGATGACGCTATTTGAAAAGATAATGCATATTTTGTGCCATTTCACATATCTGTAAAGGTGGCTCACCTTCTCAAATTACACTAATATACAAAGGCATACTGTCTTTTTAGGGTGTATTAGGAATACTCAATTAATCGTATTTTTGTTTGTATCATAATATCAGTTTTCAGACTTTACTACTCATTCCATATGTATGGTTCCAGAGTTATATAATTTCAAAGCGACATCACGAAGGTCGTTACAAGGATGATTTCAGTCAGTTTATTTGTGGCTTCTTTTTGTGGCACCAGCATATTTGAGCAGGATCAGTCTGAGGTGTGTCTGTACAAAGCATCGCCAGAGTTTAAAGCTTTAAGGCAGAATGCTCACACTTCAGCACATACAGTATGAGCCTTGGGTAATGCCTCTCTAACATTCCCACTGAATGGCTGGGTGTGTCACAGGGTGTGTGTGTGTCTTAGTTGAGGTTTTGATGATTGACTGTAGATTGAAATGATATGACATTGTTAAACCGTTTGTGTATATGACTCAAGTCTCAGAAAAAGAAAAACTGAAAAAACGGAAAAAGATCTGGAAAACATTTGTGAAGATGTTGAATGAGAGCACAATCCGGCATTGTGTAACCGAGCGAAAGCACGAATGAAATCATCCGTTAGTCATCAAGCTCGGCCACGACAAACAATGTGCTCAGTCACTGCATTTACGGCTCTAGACTAATGTTTCTCCACTAAGAGAAGGCCAAGGATACACACGCGCACACAATGGGCATGTCGGCTTTTACGCCGGCTGATGAGTTTAGTACAGCTGCCTCTTAGATGCTCTCATCAGAGGCGCCGGACCGTGATTGTATGAACTCCATGTCAGTCATGAAACATCCAATCCGTAGGACGTCCTGAAGTACGCAACCAGTAAGCACCAAAACAGACGCATAAGCTCTCCAGGCTCGAATTCCTGTCACTTCCTGCTCGATCCCACGGAAACCTTAAAGAGTAAGGCTTTATAGGTTCAAAATTAATAAACGTCCTGGTTCTTTTTCTAACATATGTCCTTTCATGCTTTTGTGTGTGTGTTTTGCTACACTGCAGAGATGCCATCGAGGGTGTGGGCAGTCTGTATAACCAGGTGGATGAGCTGGTTCATAAGCTGGTGAAGCTATCCAACAAGTGCATGCTGGAGCTGGAGTTTATTATGGAGTTCAAGACCCTGGAGGAGGGATTCAGGGAGGTAAGGTTCAGAATTTATGCCTCACATCCTCCATCATCCTCGAAGCTACAAATATCAGTTTTGTCGCCTTTGTTAAAGTCTCTGGAGTATGTCATTTTAAACCATTAAGATAAACTTATCAATGATAAACTGTTTCCTTAACAACTGAAAAGCCTTATATTTATCTCCACAGCCTTATCACCTGACAATGTTAAAATCTTTAAATATGCGTCAATATACAAGTCGTAAAATATCCTCCTGTGAGGTGCATAGCATACCATAAAACACCCACAATGATGTTCATAACTAGGTAAACCATCTAGCATGCACGTTCTTCAAACTAAATCTTAATCGACATTTAATCTCTTAGGTAATTGTGGCAGAAATTACAGACTTTGGACCAATGAGTTTAAAGACATTTCAACTGTAGGGAATTGTACAAGCGAAGACATAAGACATGATAGTGTCCGCTGTTACAGGAAAATAATCGAAGAAGAGTGTTGTGATCCGACAAGAAGTTACAGCACAACGAATATTTTAATTCTACAGAAACTTGCCCACAATTATAATTAATTAATTAATTTATTTATTTATATTGAATTCATTAAAGAATGACACTTTTTTTTACCCATCTGTTGTTACTTTTAATGTTGAACATCCATGATATAAAGTCCTGTTATCCGTCTCTCTCTCTCTCTCTCTCTCTCTCTCTCTCTCTCTCACTATTTTATTTATGACAAACTCTGTAGTTAATAAGACGAATGCTGCTTAAGTGCTAAGGCATTCGAATGAGCATGCACTCAGATCCCGTGAATCACTTTCTGACCAATCAGAACCGAGCATTCAACAGGACTCTGGTATAAACCACAGTTTATTCACACAGTTTCGACTGTTTTCGAATGTTTTTACAACAGGAGGAAGAATTTCTGCTGTCAGAAAGGCGATGCGTATCTCCAGCAGATTTATAATCTGTGTAGTTCTACTTTCATGAGCCGGTTCGCAACGTGGATGGTTTTTATCTCGGTTGTGTTTCATTTTGTCATCCGAGTCAGCTTTCCAAAGAAAGATAAGACTGATTAAATGTACACAGGGATGGTGTTTAAGCGGGCACTTTAATGTGTTGAAGCTCTGAATTCAGTTTGGCTGCGTGTGTACATTTGGTGGTTTTTTTTGTTGTTGTTTTTTTTAGGTCACCCAGTGGATAGACGAGGTAGGAGACAGTCGGCTGCAGACGCTGGGAGAGTTGGAAGATTCTCTGGAGCAACTCCGCAGCAAGCAGAAGCTTTTCAGAGATTTCTACTCAGCGGCTTATGTAGGTCTACACCGTTATTCTTCAAGATGTCAGTTCTCAAAGATCGTGTTCACTTTGAAGTCATGTACATTTCAATATAAATCATTTACACATACAAATGAGATCTGGATTATTATAGCTACCCATACAGGAATATTCATATTCAGAAATTTGGCATTTCAGTCTTTATTTAGAATAATCATTTTCATCTGTGTGTGTGTGTGCCAGTATAAATGCATGTAGAGTAACTTTTTATATTTCGTGTCTGTGCAGGATCACTGTAAGAGTGGAGAAGCACTTCTGAAGCGGTTAGAGCGATGGGAGGATATCTCATCAGCTGAGCTGCAGGTGTACGAGGTCAAGGTCCGCTCCTTCTGGATCCATTTGCAAGATTTCTCCCAGAGAGTCGAGGACACCAAGGAGAAAATCTACAAGACTGTACGCCTCTACGAGTTCTTTGACAAGGTAAGTTGTCGATTCTTTTCCTTGTTTTTCAGTCCGTGTAATAAATGAATGATCAAGGATTATCAAACACTGAAAACTCTTCTGTTGAAAAAGAAAAATGAAAGAATTGTAACATAAATCTGAACATTTTATGTTTGGACAAGCTGTTTTTGAACCTCCACCTACAAATAACGGTCTGCACAAACCCTTTGGTCAGGATTGTACCATACAGAAATTATATTTTCTTTAAGAGTAATTAAATCATTCGTGATTGTTCAAATTTCACAACAGCAGGTAAAATTTATAGTCTGGTCTAAATAGGAGATTAATTGCCTTTTGTGTTTATGGAGCAAAAAATGTATTCCACTGCAACAACTCATAAAAAAATTATTCAGAAATCTTATGTAATTCACTGTGTTGACTAAAATGTCTACCGTATGTTGTTGAGCAATGACACAAACATAAATATTTAAGAAAAACAATCTGCATTAGATGTGTAAAATTTGGAAGGAATGCAACTGTCTGAAAAACAAACCTGTTATTTGCGACACAGTCTCACACAAGAGCCTGCATGTGAACTTCACCTGTGAAGATCTAGAAACATGCATGGAATGTGCTGGAGGGAAGTGTACACATCAGAATGCTAATAGTGAAATCAGCCTCTGAGCCTAAAGAAAGTCAAATCCTGAGCAGCAGTCGGACTCCACTGCGGCAAATCTTTAATTAGGGATGTTGAGCGTTTCAGTGAGTGAGTTTTTTTTTTTTTTTTTTTTTCTAAGAAACTTTGGTGCAGTTGTAAAGTTTCAGTTTTTATTTAAGCAAATACGTTCTGCCTTTTCTCTTTGGCACAATATCTCTGCAGTATGCTTTTGTGAAGAGTGGTTTAACAGCCAAAGGTTTAATGGTGGTACTTGTGGTGTTGGTTAGGGTGAAATGAAAAAGACATATTCTCTCTCTCTCTCTCTCTCTCTCTCTCTCTCTCTCTCTCTCTCGCTAAATGGATGTATAATAGAGGAAGCCTGTGTGAGCTCCGTCTTGTGTTTCAGTCATCTAGAAGACCGCAACAATGAATGGTCATGAATGAAAAGCCATCATCTGTGAAGTGATTGTCTGAATATCAACAGTAAAAACCTCCATCTGATGGTAAATTTGATGAAAGGGTGAATAATTACCTGTTGATTGAGTAATTGTGATGGAAATGCGAAAAAGCAGACTGCACGATGAGATGCTGGAATATGCATAAGCATAATGCTTAATTATAAGCATTTCACTGCATATCGTACTGTGTATGACTGTGTATGTGACAAATAAAATTTGAATTTGAATTTGAATTTGAATCCCCGAAATGCCGTACAAGGAGGCACACACACACTCCCAGAAGTCCCCGGCTGGTAGGGATGTCGGGCTGCACACAGAAGGGCTCAGATTAACATGTAAACATGCGACCTGCATATGGTGCTAATACCTGGATTTAGCTGTAATGCCTCATGATGCCAGTTAACAAGCTGTGTAATTGTGTTTTAGAGAGCATGCCCAATGACAGCAACTCGGTGTAGTTCTTAGTTATATAGTTGTTTTAAAGGAAACTAGCCTTTATTAATTTTAACATTTCATTTTAACAGCCTCTCAGGTCCTTTTTTTTTTTTGGTTGTTCGGACTAGCAATACTAAAATGTGAACGCGTGTGTGTATGTGGTGTACATCAAGGATGTAGTCCCTCCCCATATCTCATGTTCCACCTCCGTCTATGAGTCCGGCAGGGCCAGTTGTGGGTTCTAGCATTTTAGATTTATGCTCCTTTCCTGGAGCTTTGCATGTAAAATTTCGCAAGATGTAATAACCTAACTTCCTACCACAGCATGTTCCCTGTCAGAAGTGGGCAAAAAACATAGATGACTTTGGTTTGCCGGGTCAGAGCAGGTTTATAAAAGGCTCAGTACAGTGAAACATAGAATTAGCAACAAGCTAGCCATTAGACAATAGATTTGGGATTGTCAGTAAGCCTATTTTATTTGTGACAAACTCTGTAGTTAATAAGACGAATGCTGCTTAAGTGCTAAGGCATTCGAATGAGCATGCACTCAGAACCTGTGAATCACTTTCTGACCAATCAGAACCGAGCATTCAACAGGACTCTGGTATAAACCACAGTGTTCGACTGTTTTCAAGCAGAATGTTTTTACAACAGGAGGAAGAGTTTCTGCTGTCAGAAAGTACTGTTGTACTGTAGTGAAACTTCATTAATACGTCATTACAGACTGAAACTGCAGTACAGTGAAACAGACCATAGAATTAGCAACAAGCTAGCCATTAGACAATAGATTTGGGATTGGCAGTAGGCCAGCTGGGTAACATTTATTGAAAAAAAAAATTTTCATGTAGAGAACTGGTACTTCACACATTACACTGATCAGTGTGTCCGGCCATTGATTTTACATCACTCTGTTAAGTGGGAAAAGACTGCAAGACTTATTAACAGGGTAAAATTTCCAGATAAGGGTTTTCAGTGACTCTTACTGGCGCTCAGGGAATTACAAGTGCCTCATGTGCATGCACCTTTACACTTTTGCATAAACCCATGCCATCCCCATAATCTGCCTTCTCTTCTTTGTCTTTTTCTGACACCTCTCCTTGTTGATTATGGTGAGGTTATCCAGCCCTGTCCCGCCATCTGTTGCAATATTGATCCGCAGGGTGCAGATGCTCACTCACCTCTGTTTAATCATAATGTAATTATCAGCGATGCGATACACAAAGCCAGAAAAAGGCTTGGTACAAAACAGGTGTTAAACGTGATAAATCTGACTGGCTTTAACCTGATCTGTGTTTAGTGCTGAAACTTAAATGTCAGCTGAAATCAAAAGAAATGTCATGTTGATGCAGCGAGCTTAAAAAGCTCATTTTTTGAGGATTTAAACAGCATGCATCGTTCCGTTGTGTGTGTGTGTGTGTGTGTGTGTGTGTGTGTGTGTGTGTGTGTGTGTGTAGTCACTAAGTCCATGAACCTGGTTCTTAATTTGTCTGACATGTGGGCCCATCCCAGTATCAGTTTGTGACTGTTTGCATTGTCTTCCTAGCAACCAGGCCAGACAGTCATTATAAACAGTGAGAGAGGTGACAGCTGAGCCACTCCTGTTTGACACGTACAGTACCACATCCCCCCACCACATTGGGAATAGATTTCAATATGCAGCTATTTAAACTGTATGCTTTGAAGTGTTAAGAATTCTAGTTGCAAAATACCTCAAGTCTCAGTGTGACGTACTGATAAAGAGCCACGGCTTATGCAGGCCAGAAAAATCCAAGCAGCGGATAAATTTGCCATGTTCTATTAAAACATCTCGTGTCGCAGCAACCCACTGACACGCACATAAGGTGACGGATACAGCACTAACGTGTCTCTGCGATGTCCTGCAGGCCGTACTACGAAAATCAAACAAGGAAAATGACAGCCGAGGGACAACTAAACAAAAAGCACCATGGGCTGATATGGCTGGGGGCAGTGGGTAGCGTGGCGTGTGTGTACACACGTTTGTGTAATGGGGGGGGGGTGTTATGTTTGATAGAAGAACAAAGCATGAGTAAGGCATGGGCTCGTCTTACATATGGCCGAGAGAGCAGATATTAAATTAACTATTATGAACAATGCTGAAAGAAGAAAGGAAGGAAGTACGAGAAACTCAAACAAGTACAGTAGTTGTAAAGATAATTTATTACTGATAGTCACGTAGGAAACTGCATACACTTATTTGTAAAATTTTCACATACACAATTTTGCACAAGTCAGTCATTTCATATCACAATTATTCACATAAACTGTGATATAGGGTTGTCAGTCATTTAAGTATTCGTAATTATTTTTACTTTTTAAACTTCTGAGGTAATAAATACAGGCAAACATCCTCTCATATGGTCACTATATATGTGTAAAAATAATTGCAATGTGCAGCTCTGTATCATATTAATGATTTGCAAGTAAGCAATAAAAAACTAATCCAGAAATTAAGAATATATGTAAATATAGTCATTTAAGATAATAAAAAAAAAAAATGGTAGTGGCTGAGCTGCGTTATGGGAAGATTTATTGCCGTTCACCCTGAGAGGTGCTCTTTCACCATTTAGTTGCCATTTTATCTGTTTTTATGGAGTTTTGTTGCAGACACTAAACACAAAATCAATTGAACACACTTTCCACTTGATTAGTGACTCGTTTATGAACATCCGGCACATTATTTATGAAGACCAAATATTTCGGCTTAGGAAAACATTCACACCCAACTGTTCAAAATGAAATTAGTACCCGAGGCTCAGTGTTAATGAGGATATTTTACAAATGACCCACAGACATTTCCGTTTTTTTATTACTTTTTCTTAAAAGAATATATGTATATATTTATTCTGCATTTGCTCCTCAAACCGTTGCATAGTTTTGGGTCTTAACAACGACTCAGAGTTACTAGAATTTATATAGAGCCTAAAACAGGCACACACACGCTGATAACCTCAGGAAACAGCACCTCTTTATTGTCCATTTACTGATGCCATAAATAATGAATGGTCGACAGTCGAGTTCCATGAATCGTTCGTGTTTACGTTCTGTTTATGAGTAACTGGCTTTTCAAAGAATGGACATACTGCTGTATCTGGGCAAAAATAGATAAGCTGAGGATATAGTTTTAATTATTATTGTAATTCATTTATTTACAAAATTAAGAACCAAGTCTGTTAAGGGGGTTCTGACACCTACGTGGTAGCTGTCTGCTTGTGCCATATGGTGATTGCAGATCAGTTCGAGTGCTGATAGCGATACGAGTGCCACACACACGTGCGTATTTGTGTACGCAGCAGGCTGAGAACGCTGCCGTATCGATCAGGTTATTGATACGCCGCGTCTCTGAGGAGTACACCCTCACTCCACCAGCCTTCTGTTTTTTTTTTTTTGTTGTTTTTTTTTGTGCTCTATGGCCCACTTCCTCCTCTTCTCCACACTATCACATCGGATTAGCATCTCAAAGCCTGAGCAGGCTCCCTGCTGACAAATCAACATTAGCAAAAGCAGGCTAAAAGTGTGGCCAAGCATGCCATTCACACTGTCTATTCAACACACACACACATTTACTCGTGACACTCTCAGATGCGCGCAGTCTCATGCATTTCAGTTCAGTGTGTATTCAGTGTCCCCTAATATGCTGCCAAAGCCGAACCTCTTTCCAGAGTACACACTTTCCCTTGGTTGCTTATTCCTGTCTCGCAGTTATTACTCACCCAACTCGGGTCAGGTTCGAGCAGATCAGTTCCAATCATACTTAAACTCCATGTGACTGAAACTGGATTTTTATTTTCTCCTTCTCATTTAGGATGAGGTTTTTTTTTTTTTAAGTTTTCTGTGATGAAAAGGAGCATTAAGGCAGGACAGGGAAGATGAGAACCTGGGCCAAACCAGATGAAGAACTGGCCTGTCTGCTTTTTTGTTTAAAACCATTTTGACTGCCTGCATGGGATAATGTTATTCATATGCTTTTAATACACTTGAACATTCATGCTCACCTCTTTGAGAGAAACTGTCACCCATCAGTGAAGAAAAACATTCAAAGCAAGGCGTTATAAGTGTAGAGTTTTAGAGCCCATGTAGTACTGGGATGATTACCATCAGGATAGAAATGAGAAACCAGAGTAAGCTGGCTGATGACTCTACCTCAAGACTGCTTTTTTTAATTCATAATTTGTTTCCTTTTGTATGTTTCATTTGTTTTGTATGTTTCATTTGGGGGGGAAAAAAGCGTCTTAATTTTTTTTTTACCTGTAAAGTATTTATTACGTATCTATATCTTAACCCCCCGCCACCCCTACGACCCCCCAGTGATTACGTCAAGGTGTTTAGCGCCCAGTGTCACAGATGGTGTTTGACCACCAGCGCGTGATAAAAGAAGAAAAGGGCTGCTGGAGTTGCTCATTTACTTTCGCCTGGTCCGCACTATGCAGCCCACACACACACATTTCCTGGAATTGAATGAAACATAACCAGGCAGATCAGTGCAAGAACTTATGACTTAGTGTGTGAGGTGGGGAGAGGAGTGTTTCAGATCCTTATGGTTCTGATAGAGCGCCATTGTACTATACACTGTTTCAGTGTGTGTGTGTGTGTGTGTGTGTGTGTGTGTGTGTGTGTGTGTGTGTGTGTGTGTGTGTGTGTGTGTGTGTGTGTGTGTGTGTTTCTCAGCTGATGAAACTTGGAGCTTAGAGCTTTTGAAATGAGAGCTAATGAATAGCAGTTAGCCTTTCTACAGGAACGTTATGGAACTGAGTGCAAACCTGGCCACTTATTCAATGTTGTTTTCCCTACCATAGTTCACACAGTCCAGGTAGCACCGACAAGTTTGATTCTCCTCGAACACTTTTCCTCCTTTTCCTCTCTCGTCTTTCTCCTTAGCCTTTCAGTTTTGAGAGGCTTTGTGTTACTGACATCCTCTGTCTCCTATCCTTCCCTCCATATTCTCTCTCTCTCTCTCCCTCTCTTTCTCCCCCTGCTCTGTTGCTGAGGCAGGCCCATCTGGTATTTAGACTAGTATTTGCCTGTGAATAGCATGGAGGTGGGGAGAGGTGGAGAGAGGAGGGGAGTGGGCGCCAGTAGCCCGCTCTCTCAGCAAGCCAGTCACTCAGCAAGAGAGAGAGAGAAAGGAAAGCGGAGGGAGAGAAGGATGACTGCTGCTACTCCCTGCTCTATACAAGGAACTAGCAGCAATTTACTCGTGAACGAGAATGGATTTGCACACGCAAAGGTAGGAAATGTGACAAGTGTGGAAAGTTTTGCCTGAACTAGTGTATGAAGACCAGGAATGTGTTTTAGAGATGTTTTTTTTTTTTTTTTGGTCATTAACTAAATTTGCTTCATTCCCTTGACACATGGCAAGTGCTTGTTGAATGTCTGACCGTGCGTGTTTGTCCGGGATTGTGTGTCACGCCGCTCAGTTCTGAATGGATCTCAGTGGGTTTCCATGGATAGCTGATTCTCTCTCCCTCTCTCTTTCTGCTAATCCACTCTGTTAATAACTCTCTCTTTCTGCTAATCCACTCTCGTCCTCCCTCCATCTCTTTCTGTTTGTCTTCCTTTTTTTTCCTCCTTCTCTAAGAAATGTCTGTTACTTGTATAAGCACTACGATACGTGTCAATATAAAGTGCAGGGTTATTTTAAAGGTGAGAAAGTCACCGCTGCTTACGCCACACGGTTTGGGTTTTGTTTTTGTTTTTTTACACTGGTGTGTTACATAGCTTTGAAGGGGAAAAAAAAGAAGGATAGGATCTCGGGTAGCATTACATGTTCTATTATCTCACAGTAACTCCCCTCTCAGTGTCGGTCTGATCATTATCCCGTGTGCGGTTTACTTTACACCAGATACACTCTGGAGAAAAGACGAGCCATGATGTAAGATTCGGGAGGTTTCATTATGAGAAGTCACGGATGTCATTTTATCACAGGTGTCTTCAGGAACCCGTTGCCTTTAAAACCTGATTTGGCGCTTGGCGATTTAGGACAACACTGTAAAAGAGCCATGAAGTTTACTATGGGTCTAAGTGTTCTTTCAGAAATGGCAAGAATTTTGTATGCGGTTTGGTTTGAAGAAGATACCGAAGTGACGCAGTGTCTGTTTTAAAGAAAGACAAAATAACCAGAGTTATGTTTTTCACCATATACTTTGACTTGTAGAAAAACTACATAAAAACTGCTTTGTCTAGATATTTGCAATTTTACATTGGAATCTAAAGTTTATTGTTGAATTTAAAGTTAACGAGAACACAACGATGTGCTTGGTGTATATTTAAGCATGTATTCATGAATTAGTCTGTTTTTTGTTTTTTCTTGTAATTGCTAACGTCAATAGAGATAACGTTCAAAATTTGTAGAATATCTTTACAGTCAGGGAAAACAAAGTGGATACTGGACAGCAGCTAGTCCTATCAGCGTGATAAGTAACGAGTTACAAGTAGTGAGAAAAGGGCGGTAATGACCTGATGTGGAATTCACAGTGATAAAGTCAGGCTCTTGAGGTAGAGCTCTTCCTGCCTGTGGTTCTCTGGGTGTGAGGCAGTACAAGGCTTAAGAAAGGGCTGGTCTATTTTTGGTCTATATTGGTCATGCCCTCTAGATGTATTGCTTGACTGGTCCTGAGGCATGTCGACCCCCATCAGAGCCGCTGTCTGATTCCGGAGACCCCCCTCAGAACAAAGTCACTGCATCGAATACCCCCTCAGCACTACTCCAACATCCCCTGTGTACCTTTACTCCACCCCTTTAAACACCACCAGCAGGAGATTGGCCTCTACAGCAGGAAAATGAGCACATGCTATTTTAATTAGGCCTGCCAGCCTATTGTAGTTACTGGCTGTGGTGTCCCCGAGTTTGTGCGCGTGTGTGTGCGCGCGCGTGCGTGTGTGTGTGTGTGTGTGTGCAGTAGCATGGGCTGAGGTGGACACCTGTAGGTACAAAACACCAGACCTCCATATGCGTTATCAGAGGAGGGTAAACGGAGGATATGTGAGCGAGGAGATCCTTCAGCCATGTCGCTCTGGGACCAAGCGTGAGTGAGAAAAGGTTGGCAGGTATTGTTGTACAGCTTGTTAGTGACATGTTGGGTCACTGGAGCACGCTCGCTTCACCTCTCGCTAATGAGCTAGCATGTGAGGGATTTATAACCCTCAAAAACTTGGACAATACCCATCTGCACTTCCTGAAGACGTTGTGCAGTGTCTTCCTTCCTGTGTCATGTGACAGAGGAAAAATGAAGTTGTTTAGCAACTGCTTCTTATACAAGAGGATAGGACATGAGGGTCGAGTTTTAGGTAATGAGATTTTGCCTTTTTGCATTAATAAAGCTCCTGGAGAACAGCAAGCGCCCATCAGATCTGGGGATGCTGTCTTATCCATCACAGTTTTAACTATTTATTTCCCCAAGGAGAAGTGTACACACACACACACACACACACACACACACACACACACACACACACACAAATGCTCAAAATCTTCCTATGTGTGTCTTTGTGTGTGACTGTGAAAGGGAGATTGGCATCTGATGTCTCCTGATGTCTCTAATGTACCCTTATTAGCCCATTCTGCAGACTTTAATTTCCCAGCCTCCTCCTGGGCCCAACCCAATCAAATTATACTTACACACACACTTAAACACACACACACACCCCTCTCTCTAACCCACTCCCTGAGGGTCATATAGACTGCCCTGGCAAATAACACACACACGGGTATTATTGTACAGTATATTGGCACACACGCGTACCGTGAGATCTCGAAGACTGTGTAGTTTAAGGTAAGTATGATGTAATTGGCACTAATTTCCTTTGTTTAAATTGTTTGCAAGGTCTTTTCTAACTTCCATATGTGAAGCCATAAACAGTGAAAATATGGTGTATTAACTCTTACCACCTGTAGGAGTTTTGTGAGCTTAAAATGTGTTCTGTGGTAAACTTGCATATGGAATGTGTATAAATTATAATGCTTTTAGAAATATATATACTTTTCCTATAAAGGATAGCTCTGGTCCAGTTCACTCATGACTGACTCAGGTCTTATAACTTCTATTAGGAACAGATTGTTCATATATATTTTTTTGTGTGTACATCATTATATCAGTATGCTTAGCATCTGTTTTTATCCATGTGAACACAAGAAATGCAGATATTTGCAGGTGGTGTTCGTTCCTGTCTTCCACTCTCCATTTTAAACAGGCTCTCATGCCAAGTAAGGCATGTATAAAATACCAGGGGCATGCTTACATCCCAAATCCTTAGTCGAGCGTGCGGAGAGCAGAGCAGCGGAGCGTGACGATGCCTAGAGGTCGTCTAGGGTTCACCACCTCAGTATAAGCAACATGATTGCATTTACATGCTGGGAAACAGACAAAATAGTTCTGGGATGTTTTTTGTGTGTGTGTGTGGTGGGGCAATGTTGAGCTTTGATATGTACATTCCTGATTGACCAGCTTTGATAAGGAAAAGAACCATCATAGAATAAGGGTGATGTGCACACCAGGCAGTAAATACACTGATGTTCACCATCCTCATCAATCACATAATTAATATAGTCATATAAACACACATTATTTTTCTTCTTCTTCTTCTTCTTATTACCTCCAATTAAACATGCTGTCATTTAAATTGAAGGCGTTCAAATTCAGCTTGATGGAGACCAATTCTGCAGACGCTATTATCATACAAGTGCAGATCTATTGGTGCCATCAGTTCTGCATCAGTGCTATTAGCATTCCTATAGTCAGGCCAGTCACATGATCACACTGGCGGACAAATGGTGCACCCTTAACATTTGAAGGAGCGATGGCGTATAAGTTTCGTCCAGGATAACAAATAGTGTGGAGCAAGTCGTACCTCACTACAATCCCATAACTGAGGAAAATGTTTTTATTCTCTCACACGGTGCCCATTTATCTGGCTGTAGAATGTGCTAGAATGTTCCAGTGTGTATCAGAGCTTCTCTCAATGGGAATAGTGTTTATTTTATTTATTTTTTTTTTTTATGTGAACAGAAATTCACAGACGTGTCTTCGATTGTCTTTGATGGAATTAGAACTTGTAGCTTATGACTGATTACACTGCCCTCTTGTGGAGTTTAGGGTATGTGTATGCACTCATTCAACAGATGCTTTTATCCAAAGCATTAGTATCAAGATTTAAACTCTCAACCTTCCGATCAATAGTCCAGAGCCGTAACCACTGAGCCAGCACTACCATGACTGTTACCTGCTGCTCTTTAAGCTGGAGAATGTTTCAGTGCTTTATGCTAGTCATTTTGTCAAATATATATTTCAGGCTATTTTTCTGTCTGTCTATTTATCAATTGACCAATTGTCTAGCTTTATTAAGAAATAAAAAAAATAAATGATTAAAAGCTCCTGGACAAATTCCAAGTCTTACACACGTAGTGGTCAGTTCAAAAGACAAACACACACACATACACACACACACACACACACACACACACTTCAGGGGAAGACTGCATTCTTGGCATGACTTGAACCTGAGATCAGAGATTGGGTGGCATCCAAAAAGCTTTTCCCTGCTTTTCCTCTTTTTTTGGTGTGTGTTTTCTTTCATTTTCTTTTTTTTTTTTTAGAAAATAATAACAGAGATTTCTTTCAAGTGTTAAAATGTCCCCTAAACCTTCTTACGCTGCAGGAGTGTCATTTATGCATGCATACAAAAGCTTAGCGCTGTTCTCTTATTCCATCTCTCTCTCTCGCTCTCTCTTTTGTGCAAGGTTGAATAGTGCTTCTTTCAGAGGTACCTCCTTCAAGCTTCCTAATTCAGCTCTCACCAATCAAACACTCCCAATACACATACACACATACATACACACAGTATTCAGACTTCAAAGGACGTTAAACCCTCTCAACCATGATGTCATCTTCAGGCTGTGTGTGACATTAAAGCATCAAAACGTCCCCCGATTAGAGCCAGTGAATTGCTGCATTGATATATATATATATATATATATATATATATATATATTATATATATATATATATATATATATAAAGTGTTTAATTTGAGTTCAATGTGTTGGATCAGGGGAACCAGTGAAAAACGGTTTGCCTCGAAGCTGTGACCTCTTTTTTGCACTTCTCTAGAGCCTTTTTGGTGGCTTTGTCGCTGTGAGTAGTTGGTGGTGATTATTATTTTTTAACTGCAGGAGTAAACGGAGTTCGTCACAGCGCTCTGATGAACGTTTGGGTTTTCAAGACGAGGTTAAAATGTGAAAATGACACTGAGGCACGCATTTCTTTTTTTCAAAACCAGAGATAAAATGTCTTTCTTTATTATAATCCAGGAGTGGATAACATGGTAAAAGCATCTACAATTACTTTTTTCATTATATACATGAATCATTAAGTGGAAAGACACCCTAATTTTATGTATAACTACAATTTCCTTTTAAAATTTCTTCATTTCCTGAATCTCAAGTTCATAAGAATTTGCAGGTTATACTCCTAGTTAAACAAATCCCTTCCATTTAGTGTTTGAATTGCAGTAATCTTTCTCTCACTCCCTCACACACACTTTGTTTCAGCATTGTTATTTTGACCTCTGGTCCGTCTGATGACTTTAGTATCTCGGTCCTAAGCGTCTCCAAATGTTGGTATGTGACTGTTACTTCACCATAGCCACACACTGACAGAGTGGATTCACTTTACCCTGGTCTGTGGACACATAGTCCAAAGGGTGCTGGGTATGATAAAAGGCAAAGGAAGCACTGGGCTAGAACAATATGGACGGATACCCAAGGTTCTCTTTGTCAGCTCACTTGGACAAATTTCTACCGAAAAGGGAAACTTTAAAGAAAAAACAACCCCAAAGACGGATAAAAGGAGCAAGGAAGTTTATGTGACATCTCATAGCAGCCAGAGCAGCCCTGCACAGGAGAAAGAAGGTTTTGTGAGTACATGCATAGAGTAATTAAAACATGGTGAAGGTTTTTTTTTTTTCTCTTCTTCTTCTTCCCTCCTTACGGAATCTGTCAGAGCTCTGCCATGTCAAAGGGTCAGGGCTGTGAGCAAGTGTTTGATGGTTGTGAATCCTCCCTTAAATCTCAGCATAAGCAGAGTGTTATGCCTGTTTAAAACAGTACTGACAGTGAATGAGGGAGTGTGGAAGAAGCAGGCGCTAGAAAAGTGATTTAGGGAAGCCGTGTCTTAAATACAAGAGCTCCGTTTCATAGTGCTAAAGCCATTAAGGTCTCCTGCTGATGTGCCGAAGCTGTAATGTCCAGACCTCCCAGTTGTTCCATAAATACTTCTTTAGTTTACATACAAATGATGTGGAGAATCTTTTTTTTTCTCTTTCTTTCTTTCTTTCTGTTCTCTTTATCATCTCATTTTCTGTTTCACAGGCATTCACTCACAGCAAAGTTCAGCTAAAAAGAGTTTTCATTCAGATGGTCTTTTCTGTGCTAAAGATTACATACTTTTGCTCAACTCCAAATATTCTGATTGCATGATGATGACGCACCAAATCGTGCCATGTACAAAAGCATGTTTTGAATCAGCATCGGTATATAAAGTGTCGGGGTCACAATAAATAATTTTTTCAGTTGTCAATGAATAATATTAAAACTACTTGTGGACCATTTACAGTGTACAAAGTCCACTTCCTCTGCTGCACACGTTCAGACGTCACCACAGACGCCTGACCTTGAAATTGGCACCAGAGAGCAGAAAGAAAGAGAATGCGTCTGCATGAAAACAGAGCTTTTGTTTCATAACGCCTGATGTTTCTCTGTGTTTCTGCCAGGCGTACGGATGGGCGCTGGAAGGCATGAGGCACTTGGCCTGTGTGAGTATGGAGGATTGTAGCGCACCTGAGAAGTGCCAGAGTGTAATGGCCTGCCTGGAGAACTACCGCAGCCAGCATGTGCCAATCCCAGATGCACACTTCCAGGAGATGAAGGACCTCGCCGTGGAGCTAAAGAGTGACCAAGGACTCAAACAGTGGAAATTCGCCTGGTCGAAGTGCCAGGAAACCAAACAGATGTTTGAGAAAAAGCTGGAGACCGCGCTGCGCGCTCGCAACTCTGGTTCGGGTGCCAGCAACCACCGCGGGCCTCAGGAGAGGAGCAGCAGCCTTTCGTTCTCCTGCAGGAAAGCCTTCAGCAGCATCCGGTCTCGAGACAGACTTTCGTCCACCCCCTGCAGCCCGGTAGGCACTCGGTCGGATGCCCACGATTCTCTCAGCACTCCGACAGGAAGCCCCTGTCACACAGAGAACCGAATTCCACACAGCACTCCCCTTAACTCGCACAGACTCACACGCAGCGCATCTTCCGATGAGCCTCCTTACCCTTCATACTCATCTTCTTGTTCGGCTAGCCCCGCTTTATCCTCTTTAGGAGACTCAAAGCGAAGGGTTCTGAGGAAAACTCAGAGCTTCGACGTTCCTGGAAGCGAGGCGAGCACACGGTACGGCATTTGCCAGCGGACGCTAAGTGAGCCGGCACGCAGGGGCCACATGGGCGTGTTCATAAAAGGCCTGGAGGTGAGCAGCACAGAAGCAACCGAACGGCCCTATAATTCACGGCTAGCACCAGCACACAACTGGGCATCGCAGGATACACACCTTACAGGAAGCCCTGTATCAGAGCCACGAGCCAAGGGCAGGTAAGAACACATACGTGTTAGGGACTGGAAATCTACTGAACTGCAGTTCATCTGGTCGTTGATAAGAAATTAATTTTACAGTAGACCACACCCAAGTAGTGCAAAGGTGATTAAACTCTTGTATCACTGCAGTAACAGTAGTTTCATTTTCAATATTTTAAAATGGCTCATATACATTTAAATATAATATTTTATCATCCATGTGAAATGGGTTGTAAAAATCTGCACAAGCATCCATTTCTGATAGAAAGTAAACACACATGACTTAGACCTGTAAAATTCCTTAAGCTCCAGTTATTTGCAAGAGTTTATTCCACGTCCCGTGTCATACTGTGATATAAGTGGTCTAAATCCCATGCGTAGGGACCCCCAGCACACACACACACACACACACACACACAGAGTTAATAACATGGCCCTGGTTGCAGGCTGTAGTCATGTGTGTAAGTGATTTACTCCTGTTGAAGGTTCCCTGTGTGGAGCTGTGTGAAACATGTTCCTCGGCCTCATAAACCTCCTCCATTAGTCAGAGACGTCTCTGCCACATTGGGGCCCCCTGCTTCCCCGTTAATCCCCTTGAGATAAAAAAGCCCAGAGCTCCTGATGACTCTCCCAGATGAGAGCCGCGCAGGGGGACTTTGAAGTGCAGTAAAGTGCGTTTGTCTTCCGCTGCTTCACACACCACAGCCGTTTATTAGCACAGAGGAGGGAGAAGAACAAGGAGTGTGTGTGTGTGTGTGTGTCTCTGTTTATTTGTGCCGCGGACCCATATATTAAACCAACCTTGAAACATCTTTGTATTTTGCTGATATAATGATTTGAAGTAATTTTTTTTTCACCCGCATCAGGGCACAGCATAACTTCCACTCAAGGCTGTAGTGCATAAGTGGAAAGAAAAACAAAACACTTTTTGTTTTGCACATATGAATTTATATTGCACCATTAATGAATCTCCATCCTTCTCATCCTTCTTTTTCACTCACTCAGTAAACTTCGGCACATCGTGGACGAAATGGTAACGACCGAGCGTGAATACGTGCGCTCCTTGCGTTACATCATCGATCACTACTTCCCTGAGATGGAGCGTCCCGATCTGCCCCAGGACCTTCGGGGAAAGCGCAGCGTCATCTTCGGCAACCTGGAGAAGCTGGTGGACTTCCACAGTCAGTATTTCCTGAAGGAGCTGGAGAGCTGCTGTAACCACCCGCTCCGGGTCAGCCACTGCTTCCTGCGCCATGTAAGAACATGATCTCCCCACACACTCAACGCTGAACAGCACGTCTGAGCACGTGTCGTTTCCTGCTGTTCGTTTAATTGTGTCTGTCTGGATGTGAAAGAAGATTTTTAGTCTAGAAAAATCTGAACCATTTTGGATGTGCCATAACTGTGAAACACCCATTAAACCAAAACACTCGTTAAATTCTGCTGCTATTGAGGATTCCATATATTTACAGTATCAGTCTTATTACTGAACAAGCATGTCTTTACCTATTCCCACATCATCTTAGTCAATATTAATCCACATTTGTGAATCCAGGTTGGTTTAATGGATACTTTAACCATTCACAACTGCAGAAATATCTCTCTATTTTCTTTTACCTTTATTAGAAATGAAAGAATAACTAGTCTTAACTGAAGCAGAATAAGGAGGTACTCGCATGCTATAGCAGAGCAGAGCGTTCACCTCACAGTCTAAAATTACCCGACACATTCCTGGCTCCAACAAACCGGTGATGCTGTGTGTGTGTGTGTGTGTGTGTGTGTGTGTATGTATAAAACATAAAACAAAATAAAAGGCCATTTATCCCGCATCACTAAAGTGCTTCCAGAAAAACACTGAATATATAAACGCCTATTCCAATCTGCTCAGCATTTCCTCACCAGCAAAAAAAAAAAGAAAAAAAAAGTGCCAATTAATTATGCATGTAAAAATGCTTTTTTTTTTTTTTTTTTGCATTTTCAGCAAGACCAGTTTGGGTTGTACGCGCTATACAGCAAGAATAAGCCCAAGTCAGATTCATTGCTGGCCAGCCATGGAAACAGCTTCTTCAGGGTGAGTGAATTGTATACTCAATAATTACAAAATAATTAAGCATGATAAAGGTCTGTTAACGTTTTCAGCATATTCAGAAAAAAATTTACTTGCAGGGGGAAAAAATAAATCACAGCTGACAATGCATGTCTAATTCTAATTGTCAGGGCAGTCAGTATACATTTCTTAACCTATTTAGTTAAAAGTATCTTTAATCTCCATGGTTGATCATTTTAGAGAATCTATCTGTTTTTATTGTAGTTAAGTGGGATCACGGAATGATTTGCCCCATGATTATTAGATCGAAAGTTGGCAGACTCAAGCTGATCCAGTTGAGCAAAATTAGTCTCGCACATCAACGACATCAGCGACATTGGTCAGTCGTGTGCGTCTGTGAACGCTTTGATATGAAAAATGATAGGTAGCGTCACACATCTGAGAAAGCAAGAGTCTGGGATTTTAAAGATTTGACAATAAATGAAGGAAATGAAGAAATTTTAAAAGGAAATTGTAGTTATACATAAAATTAGTGTGTCTTTCCACTTAATGATTCATGTATATAGTGAAAAAAGTAATTGTAGATGCTTTTACCATGTTGTCTCTACATAAGAATCTTCCTAAGGTTTTCACTCATGTCTAGGACAAAAACCTTTTATTATTGCAATTCAAAATGGAATAAAATAAATTCAGTGCATTGTAGTGTATCAGACACGCACCACCCCAGTATAATAAGATTTTGCCACTTAGTCATCTACTTTGTAATGTGGTGTCTGATTTCTTCCCTCCCCCGTGTCCTTGTTTTACCCTCATCATTTATTTCTTTTTTTTTTCCCCCAGCATAAACAGCTGGAGCTGGAGGATAAGATGGACTTGGCTTCGTACCTGCTGAAGCCCATCCAGCGAATGAGTAAATACGCCCTGCTGCTCAAGGATCTGATTAAGGAGGTGAGTGAGGCTCAGGAGCAGGAGCTGGCGTATCTACGTGCCGCTGCTGAGATGGTCAAGTTCCAGCTGCGCCATGGAAACGACCTGCTGGCCATGGATGCCATCCGTGACTGCGATGTGAGTCATAGATCACATCACATACACAAACCCACATGTCCCACATACTCCTGAAATACTCATTAATTCTGTATAGAGGGCCCGATGTCATGATTATTTTTTTTATGATGTGCTTTACAAAGTGGACATGTCATACTGAGATTGGGGCTTTTCTGTGTCTCAGGTGAATCTGAAGGAGCAGGGCCAGCTGGTTCGACAGGACGAGTTCACCATCTGGTACGGGAGGAAGAAGTGCCAGAGACATGTGTTCCTGTTTGAGGACCTAGTTCTGTTCAGCAAACCCAAGCGCATCGAGGGAGGCCTGGATGTCTACATCTACAAGCACTCGTTTAAGGTCCGTCACGTCTATCCATCTCAAAGTGGTGTATTTAATGTTGAATTAAAATTTTGGTTTTATATATACTTAAGAATCAGCTAAATAGCTCGTTTGTTCCAGATAAGTACCAGAAGGGTTTTAGTATCTCATTCTTTATTATTTTACAGACTGCTGATGTGGGGATGACCGAGACATCGGGTGAGAACGGGCTGCGCTTTGAGATTTGGTTTCGCCGGAGAACATCAAAGAACCAGACGTACATCCTCCAGGCTGCTACTGCTGACATTAAACAAGCATGGACCTCAGACATCGCCCGCATACTGTGGCAACAGGCCACACGCAACAAAGGTGTGTGTGTGTGTGTGTGTGTGTGTGTGTGTGTGTGTGTGTGTGTGTGTTGCACTTCCATGAGGTGTCTGAATGATTCGTCAAGACATCAAATGAAAGGCTTGGTGTGTTCGGTCTCTTTTTCCCACCAGCTCAGCACGTTTGATGATGATGAATTCTGTATTTGTATCTTGTACTCGCCCCAGGACCACAGATACAGCCTTTTCAAAAGACTCATTTGAATCGGGCATGTATTGTTTTACAAAACTTTGACATGGCATCACTGAGTGAGAAGAAAATGCAAATCAGCCAGGCCTTTGAAAGTAGCTCAGGTTTTCAGACTCTGGCATCGCTCTGTATATTTTTATAACCATAAATTACTGAGTTATGAGAGGCAGTGTGGTGAGCTTGGTATGTATCACATTTGCTGTCCAAGTTCCTAAACCTTTGCAGTGGAGTTATTTGATTTGATGTGTTGTGTGTTTGTGCATGTAGAAATCCGTATGCAGGAGATGGTGTCGATGGGAGTGGGCAATAAGCCGTTTTTGGATATTAAACCCAGCGATGCTGCGATCAATGATCGAGCGATTGATTACATCATGAAGGGCAGAGGTACGACCTCAGCAACTTACCAGACGTACATCAGCTTAAGATATAGCCTCAGATGCACGAGCTCAAACTGTTTTGGTTCCAACAGTAAGTTGTTGACTCAAAGTTGACTCATGTCGACCAACACATGTTCTCTCTCTCGTTGTTCTGCTACAGGAGCCAGGACGAGGGCGTCCATTGCCGTCTCACTATTTGACCACTCTAATCCATTCAAGAGAGCCGCTGTGAGTGCGCCAGCTAACGGATCCACAGGGTCGGGTGGACCCCCCTCTTCCACATTGCTAGGGCCCCTCAACCTGCACATGTACAGCAGCCAGGCTCTGCTGCCCGGGGAAAGACCCCTAATCAGCCCCTGCATCGAAGAGGACGAGCTCGAACATGAAACCAGCAGCCAGCCTTCTATGAGTATGTCCTTAAATCCACGTGTTCTCAAATATCTTGTAGCCCCTTTCCTCAGTAACACAATTTCCCACTTACAATCACAGAACAGATTTAATTGTAAAAGCATGGCAATAAATATCCCTTTATTAATTTATTCAAGCCAGCAGAGCGTTGTTCCAGAACTTTCTACTTTCCCAGATGTAGATTGGAAACGCTGTGTTAACATACGGTATTAGTCACATCATAGTCTCTAGTTATTGAGTTGAAACCTTGGATGAACCCCTTTTCCATTTAAGTGAAGCCAGTTAAACTTAAACTTCAATAATGAAATAACCACTGGAATATTAATAAAGCAATAATGCCAGGGAAGCCCTGGATATACACTATATGGCCCACAGTTTGTAGAGACCTGACCATAACACTCATATATGGGCCTTCCTTAAACTCTTGCCACAAAGCCTTCGTATGCTATAGCACTAAGATTTACCTTCACCCAAACAACGAGGGACAAACCTGTTTCAGTATAACAGTGCTCGATGCCAAAATGAGGTCCAAGGTTTTCCTGCATAGAGCCTTCACCTCAACCCCACTGAGCACTTTTGGGATGACCTGGGATGATGATGACATCATGGCACCCCAGTCCTCCTCACCCAACACCAGAGCCTGACCTCACTAACTAATCAGTGTCTGAATGAACACAGATCTGCAAAGCCACCCACGAAAATCTACATCAAAAGAGAGAGGGAATAAATCTGAAATGGGATGTTCAACAAGCCCATATGGTGTGCAGAACCTTTGGCCATATAGTGTTTCTCACTGTTATTTATTGTAAGACATTTCACAAATGTCTGGAAACAGCCAAATCAGACCACCTATGTTTGTAATATTTTAGCAGCGCTCAGCTTGTTTGGTCAAAAGGGGAAGGATAGACTTAATTTTCTCTTTACAAAGCTCAACATTGTGTTAAGTAGAGTCTGTCTGATGGTTTGCTTCCCAGAAAGACCTATTTTGATATTGTTTACTTGATTGCCACGACAACGTCTATAACCAGCGCAATAAAAACGTCACAGAAATGTCCATCAGCAGCGAGCATAGAAAAGTGATACAGGCAAGCATGTGCGTTTGGTTACACTCATCAGGACATTTATAAAATAGCAGCACTGCAAATTATTATTATTCAGTAATATGAAATCACATCGGTGTACGCATTCTAAGGCTTGTCATCTTGTTTTCACCGAAAGTAAGCAGAGCTCTAAGTGTTCTGTATAAAGATTATTCGCTACAAGAATTTTTTAAATCTGGTTCCTTTCAAAGTTTCATCTCGTGTCGTCACCACTGGTTTCTTCATCAGGGATCTGCTAAACAACACTTGTCTATTGTTAAACACGTACACATAACATCGGATTGTAATAAGGCATGCACTTTTTCTGTCTAGCTACAGAGAGTTCAGGATCGTCCTCGCACTGTCTGTCAGGCAGCGGCTCGAGTGGTTCAGACAGCGGCTGTGTATCCAGTCACCTCCCTGAAGCTCTGTCTGAGGAACCCAGCTCACCGTGTGACTCGTCCTGCTTCACCTCAGAGCACAAACCCAGCTTCAACAGCCAGTACATTTCAGAGGTCAGTGTGTGTGCGCGTAAGTGTTAATCACATGCTTCCTTTAAGTCATTTCAGGCGCTCCACAAAAACCATGGTAAATATGTACGTTGACAGTTTCTTAGAAAACACTATTAAGCTGTTAATGTGTTACGTTGATCAATATCCTCAAAGAGAAAACATTTTGATATCAAACAAGTGCATGAGTCTAGGTTTCCCATGCTGCTTCACAGTGGAAAGTACACTTTCTCATTGTTGTGCTGACTGAATGTTTCTCTGCACATAATAATCCCCCACAGGGTTGGTTTGTTTGAAGTGGTACCTTTCTTTCTCTCCTTTTAAAACACCCCAGTAAACAGACATCAAAAAGAAAACACTAAACAGTGATGTCTGCTAGCAGGCTGTCTGTCTCTAAATGCACATAACTGTTTAGACTTGTATACATTGTGCAGAAGTATAAAATTTCATTTTCCTGTAAGTGACATTAGCAGTGCCTTTTGTCTAACTGCATACTGACGTTACTAGCCAGGCATGTTTGGTATTTTTGTTCTAAGGTTTTCAAGGATAATAGCTATCAGTAAATACAGAATAAAATAATCGTAGGGTTTGAAAATATTTCAAATCAAAGGTCTGTCTAGAGAGGTGAAAGATCTACAGTAGGTTTCACCATCATTGCTTTTCCATACAGAGTCCCACTATAGAAGCTCATCATCTAATCCATCGAGCTGACATTTTGCTTCTTGTTTACTTATAACCAGCTGCCATACCATGCTGCTGTGCACTCATAAAATAATCAACATCTCCATGTAAACATAATTCCTTATGACTGACTGGTGGACGTTTTAGTTTCCGATTACAAAGCCAGTAAGTGATATCTATCCAAGTATCAAAGGTAAAGCCACTTTAACCATGTTCTTGGAAAAATGCTTTACATCTGTATTAAATGCTTTCTGGCTGGAAAATCTGACATTCATTTAATGAAAAGCTAATGTGAAATCCTTAATAAAGCATCATTCTATCCAGCCAACAGTAAATCTAAGCCTATAATAACACATCCATGTCTCTTCCCCCCACAGAAAGGTGCTCAGGTTCTAGGCCCCTCCACTATAGTGTGAGCTCTCTGTTTAACCACAGCTGCTACTGTAAGTCCTGCTTCTGCTCTCATGTGACTCCTCCAACCACAACACACGCATGCATGACTACCACCTCATCAGCAGCAGCTACAGCCATATGGAACATTTTACACAAGACCTGTCTGTATTTGTGCACCATGTGTAATCCTGCCATATTGTCTCATAGGTTTAATGCCTGGCTGCCCCATACGTAGAAGACAACAGTGTCGCCCCATACAGAAGAGAGGAAACAGACGCCTATTTATTGTCCTGCTCAAATCTCATCTCATTTTATGGACTTCTGATAGAGCTGGAAAATAGCACTGTTTAAAAAAAAAAATGCCACTTGTGAGCTTATCTCTATCTTGTTTTTAAGAAGGTTGATTTAAATGTTGTATTTATCTTTGTTTTGTTTTTGTTTTTTTACTTCTGGTTACAGTAGTTCTCTGTAAATGTAAATAATTGTTTTAGTTTAACACAGTTGTGAACTGTTTCTATTTTTTTTCTCCCTCAGTTGTTTTCTGACCACTTTGCTGTAGACTGCAAATTAATCAGCTCTGAAATACCTCAGTACCAGAAGGCAGAGCTACACCCGATCGTAGGGGTACAATGCTACTCCTCTTATAATTCAAAAGCAGTATGTTTTTTTTTCTCTCTTTTAAAAGATTAATGACTTTGTAATGTTCAGTTTTTATTCAATTATCTTTGTTGGGGTCCTGTATGGATGTCATGTATCCTTGGGCCAGTCGTTTGGAATGTGGCTGCTACTGGCTTACTGGTTTCCAGCTGGTCAGACCTGTTCCAGGATCAGTGTTCTTATAGAGCAAATCAGCATGTCAAGGAATTCTGAAGACAGTTTCCTCTCACCCTTGGTCAGTCAAAGCCGGTTGTGCTACTCAGTGGGCGCTGGTCACTGCTTTACACCCTGTTTGAAAAGGGAGTCCATTTCACTTGTCTTGTATCTGCTTTATATATAACAGCAAAACCAGACAAATAAAACTGTACAGTGCCTGTAAATATTAGCACCCATGGTGCATAAATAAGTAAGTAGCATGTAGGGGAGTAAGACTTGTGATAACTTTGTACATAAATCCACTAGTCAGCCAACCAGGGAGTCACTAAAGTGCCATTCATATCAACAATTAAAAAAATCCACACTTCAAACATAAGTGTTGAATTTCCACTTACAGTTGAAGAATAAATGTCACTTTAAATTGTCATATTTGCTAACAGGTTCAAGCATATTTAATAAAACTGGATTGGTTTATATCCACAAAAATACCAGTTTCGTTTCATTTCTATTTTAACCTAAAAGGCCATTATATTCAAGGTTAGTATTAAATCTACCACTAATAAAGTACCTCTTTTCTTCAAAGGCCATTAATTAAGTAGTACAACTGTACAGTACATCATTTGTACACTGGATTTAGTTTTTTAATAAGCAAATGCTTAAGAGGCTTTGAGTGAATAATTACTGTTGATTTAGCTGGAAACAATTCTTTTAATCCTAACTGATGTCGGAAGTTGGATCCTGTGTTTGTGGAACAGACGTTACTTCGTTTCAGAAGGGTCAAATTATCGACCTACACCAAACAAAACAACTAAGGAGATTGCTGAAATTACTACAATTGCTTACAAACTGGACAACACACAATTAAAACCTGGATGGATAGTGCTGAACTGGCAAATTCATGGAAAATGCATGGTGGTGGGAGGAGGGGGGAGGAATGAGTAAGTGATCTCTGATTACAGTCACACACATGAAAAGGCTTTGGGGAAAAACAATCAACAGCCTAATTCTACAGCTATGTTTAATAACAGTGAAAGTAAGGGCATTTCTACATGCAATGCAACGGCGCTGTTCATACTCTCCTTTCATCAATCCAAGATTTTGGCAAAAAATTAATGCAACTTTGGCTGGAAGTAAATGATGTGATTTATGATGGTATAAGATTGTTTAAGTACTGGCAGGATAAATTGTACCTTTTTTTGGCCAGGCAGTGTTATGGTTAATCTAACAAACTCTCCAGAGATTATAACAGGGAGCTTTAATCTATCTGTAGCAACATCTTTGCAAAAAACAAGACGAGTGAAACTAATAAAACTGCCCTAAGGTCAAAAAAGGCCAAAATGATTACATTTCATTCCTGTAAAACCAAATCCTGACAAGAGGACACAATAACAGTTATATTCTCCAGGCTTCACAATACTATAATAGGACTGTGTTGTGTTAAATTACACTGCAGGTCATGTTAATTCAAAATCATTGTGTGCTGATGTCTGCTGTCTGCTAGAAAACAAACTGCTATGTGTATAAAGATAAGCCAAGTTCTTTCAGACTGTGAGCCTGCCAAATAATAAGAATTAATAACGAATACCTTAAATCGGTCATCTTGCATTTTCTATTTAAAGTACCTCTTGCATTTGAGTTCAGTCTTCACAAGCCTAATACTAGGCAGAAAATGCAAGGTGACTATCATTAATCATTATTAAGTAATCATTATTAATTGTTATGGACTAATTATTAGTACAAAGTCAAATTAAGAAAAATAAGCTAAAATAGCACTGATTTAAATCGATACATGGAGCATCTGTAAAATCTGTAGTAGTTAAATTATTAGAATAAAATGTAAAATTGTTTAATTTTTAAACACTTTTTCAAAAATAGTTTAAAAGATATAGTGGTTAAATGTAGTGGTTTATTACTAGTTAAAAGTGTGGTTAATTTGCAAGTTAAAATGTAGTAGATTAGTAGTAAAATTGTAGTAATTAAAATACTAGTAAAATTTTAGTAATTAAATTACTAGTAAAATTGTTTGGTAGTTAAATTACATGCAAAACTGTAGTGGTTAAATTATTAGAAAAGGTGTATAGTAGTTATTATTAAATAATTAATTAATTAATATACTAATAATTCTTAAGTTAAATTAATAGCAAAACAATTTTATAAAAATATTAAAATGTATTTTAAAAAAATTAATTAATATCGTCACAAGCCTAATACTAGGCAGAAAATGCAAGACGACTATTTAAGGTAATCATTATCAATTGTTATGGACTAATTATTCCAAATGAGTACAAAGAAAAATAACCTAAAATAGCACTGATTTAAATAGATAGGTGGAGCCCATAAGTAACACAGCACTGCAGAGTATTTTGAAACATCTGCATTTTCTAAAAAGGAGAAGGTGCGAAGTTGCGCTTGACATTACACACTTCTTGCATGTTGGTGCCTTCCAGTAGGTTTGGAGGAAACAGGCTGACTGTATGGAGGGAGGTCGTCCTCATTAACCCTCTTACACACTCTGTGTATCTCTTTGCCAGTGGAAGAGTAAACTTGAGAAATGAGAAATCAACATTAGTTTTATAGAACTGTCTGAATAATCCTCAATACTGTGGCATGATAAATACAGTTGATAAAAACATTTGTCGCCAAAGCCTGTATAGGCTTGCAAGATTTAAGAAACTGATATGTAACAGATTTTTATTAACATAACCTTAAAATATAAGCATAATGAACAACCCTGTGAAGATGATAGAAAGTCTTTAAAAAATTATAAAGTAAAAAGTATTTTAACAAGTAATCAGGAAATTTTTTAAAAAAACAGGTTTTGTAATCAAAGTGCTTGTCTAAAGCTTATCAAAGTGATCTAATTTTGACCATCCATGTTTAAGAAGATTCTAGAAATATTTGTTCTGTAAAAAAGCATCTTAAAAATCCTTATTCCGACATGCTGATCAAATCCAGATAGTTACCTTTACCCACTGCAACAGCCTATCTTGCTTTTCCAGCTGTTTATTGGGGCTGACTCTAATCATGGTCAAAAGCTCCTGCACAAAGTTGTCCACTTCCTTCTGGCCTGTCTGTAGCAGAGACACAGGGACACAGTTCTGCAGTGCTGCGCATACTATCAGTTATCATTAGAACAGCGCTTTAGCCTTGACAGTAATAAAATAAAAAGGATGTAAAGCCTCAACAAGGCTGCTTTATTATTCCAAAATTATTTAAATTTTACCCAGAGGTGATTGACAAGCTGGACTATTCTGTCGTTCGGGTGGGATCTGCCAGAGTCTAAGATGGTGTCAGTGAGAAAGGCATGACACTGACGAGCGTATACCATTTCTTCATAAGTCATACTGAAGCGAGCAAATGCAACATCTGGAAAAGAAGACTGTATTAGTTTGTTAAACACTGCTGTCTGCATTCAAGGAAATAGCACAGTACAATTATTTCCTCAATCTTTCTTTTTATTTCTTTGAGCAGAAACCAAAAACAATGACAGAAATAATTTTAAGTCTTAGCGTAAGCTTTAACTGGTTCACCAAATGCTGCCCGAAAGCAGCAGTGTTTTGTAGCCGGACTGTAAACACAAATGTCTGCATGATTCCGCACTACTGCTACAGTTTGTTATTCCGTTCATTAGGAATGTCTGGCCTTCATCAGTCTTAATGACACGACAGGCAAACGTGAACATGACATAACTGAACGTTTTCTCAAGAAGGACCCGAATATGACCCCGTGTTTCCTGTGCTACAAGGGAACGACAGCCGTGACAAATTACACTCAATGGATGCAAATAAATCTGACCAGAAGTATGTCTTAGCCCAAGATTTTAAATGAGTAAATATCTTACCTCTTCCATCTTCCCTGGCATCCTGAACCATCTGAGGGGGTTCATCTGTTGGAGGAAAGCTAATTCAGTCATGCATTCAAGTCTCTTAACAACTCATAATGCCATATTTGTGCTATGTTGTTGTAACGCAGTAATAAATTGGCAACAAGTGGTGCCTTATCTCTCATCACTCTGACAACCCCATGCCCACAGTGATCTCTAGTGGTGGCATTATCACACTAAATGTTACCCCTGTTTAATACCGTCCTTACCTAGTAATTGAGATTTGAGACATCTCAGTTCAACAATTTATGCGCCTTCTAATGGCACCTGGCTGCGAATTAAAAATTTTCACAGTAAAACTGGTGAATATTTATGCAATCACAACCTTTATTCAAACTCTAGTAATGGCCAAAAGTATTAAGACACTATACAGCATGTATTATATTATGTTGTGCACAAAACAAGTGATGCCAGGAATTTGTTCTCACCTATCTGGCTGAAGAACTGGGCTAATTAGAATCAGCTGGTTTACTTAATGCACGGTACAACTACGTCACAGGACTCATGCAAAAATAGCATTTTAAAAATTCCTAGTTTTGAAAAAATTCTCAGATGGCAAAATTATGTACATAATATATATATATATATATATATATATATATATATGTTTCCAGCTGGACATGGCAGATTTTTATAATAAATCATTGCATAAATAAATATTGATTGTTGTATAGCAGTTTCATTATTTACTCTCTCATTGTCTATACCTCTTTATTTTGTATCGTGGTCGCGGGGGGCCTGGAGTCTATCCCAGGAAACTTGGTGGGGTACACCCTGGACAGGGTGCCAATCCATTGTAGGGCACACACATACACACACTCCAACACTCATTCACACACTACAGGCAATTTGGGAACGTCAGTTAACCTAATCCGCGTGTCTGGACTGTGGCAGGAAACTGGAGTAAGGCGACCTGGCCAAGGCGACAGTGCTAACCACCCTGCCACCATGCAAAATAAATTATTCTTATCTTGATCATCATTATTTTAAATAATGAAGTTATTAAAATATTACATTTCACTGAATTCACTTCTTTCTCAATACTTTAGTAATTTCAATGCATAAAATTATTCTTATCCCACATCATGGTTTTATTTAATTATTACTTTTTAAATTATCATTTCACTTTCATGTCAATACTTTTGGCCACCGCCATGTAATTATTTTCTCCTCCACCTGACTCTTATAGGCCATTTTGTCAGTTTGCGACATAACAATTAAATCCATTGCTGTTCCAGGTTGAACCCTACAACACATGGAAAGGTTCCACTGAGGTGAGGCTTTAATAAAAATACTTTGGCACAAAGTGATTCAAACGTATAATCTACCCAGGGAACCAGCGAACCATTTACCACTTTGTATTTTGGCTACAGCATTTGCTCAACTTTTTTTCAGACTGGATCCTATTCAGGAAATAAACTCAAGCATGCATTATCCTGTAGCCTTAACCTGTGTAGATGACACTTTGGGTAAAGTAGCCCCCTGCCTCTCCTCTCCCGAGCACTGCGGGATGATCCACAGTTAACACACACCCACTCACAGACGATGTGCAGCTGGACACGGGAAGCACACTCCCGCTTATAGATGCCCTCTGAATAGCCATCTGATCTACGGTGTAAACAAGCACATAGCCAGTCAGTAAATGTGTTTATAATGTAATTATAACTTTGACAGAATTTACGATTAAGTCTCAAACCTGTGCTGGGATTCTGACTGAGTTCTCTGTTCATATGTGTATTATGTGTCATATCTGCACTGCCCGTGTCATTGCTTTGCTGTTGTTCCTTGCAACTCTGCCAGGCTTTACAGAAGGATGTGCCCAGAGCAGCTGTGTGGGCAGACGTTTCTGGACCCAACATCTCCTGATTTCTTTTCCCCATTATAGGCAATATGGACGCTATTTCACTGTACCAGTTATACTCAGAGATCTCTTTGCTGCCACTGCATGCTGTGCTCTCGGGGGGACACTTGCTGCCATTCTTAATCAGCAGTTTCACATGAGCATGTGATCTGCTGACAACTTCTGTGGCTTGAGGTGAGTGACTCACGAGTGGTGTCATTGAGGTTTCTTCTATTCTCTCCGTCTTTTCTGTTGTAGAAGCTCTCACTTCTGTTATTCCTGAGACACAAGCAGAAACACACACAGCCTCGTTCTCGGAGTGTGTACTGGACGTTTCACTGGAAAGAAGAGTGTTGTCTGGGCTTTCCCTTTGAAATGATGGAGACTCATATTCGTCTACAGACTCCTGTGGAGAATTGTAAATATTGTGCTTATTACAGAATGAGAGAATGATAATCTAATCTAAACTGCTTCATGAAAATATTTGAGAAATACAAAGAACTTACAAGTTGTAAATTTGTTGAGACAAAAGGGTATTTTAAACCAGCACGACTTTCATGGCTTTGGTTTACTGTACCAATTTTTGTTTGATTGTCTCTTTTCACTTAAATCAAATCCTATAGGAGATTTTGGAGAAATACAGTGGAACCTTGGATTACGAGCATAATTCATTCAGGAAGTGAGCTTGTGTTCCAAAACACTCATAAACCAAATCATCATTTCCCATAAGAAATAATGTAAACTCAAATTATTAGTTCCACAGCCCCAAAAAATAAATACATAAAAATATTGAACACAATCTATAAAATGAAAATAAAACAAATTAAACTGCACTTTACCTTTAAAAAAAAGTACAAGTAAATCCTGACAGATAAGTGTTTCTGTTGGTGCGCGCTGGCTCTGTGTGTGTTTGCTTCTGTGTGTGTGTGTGTGTGTGTGTGTGTGTGTGTGTGTGTGTGTGTGTGTGTGTGTGTGTGTGTGTGTGGAATTAGTCCCATCCCTCGCCTCGTTTTACACAGTAACACTCCTCCTCCCTCTCCCACCTCGCTTTTTAAGTTTCACAACAAACACCCACACACAACGGAAACACCGTTTTAACAGGAAAAAAAGAAATCTCTCTGAGACTGGCATGAGCGCATATTAACGGAATCATTTTTTAGGTTTTACAATAAACGCATAAACAGCGGAAACACCGTTTTAACAGGGAAAAAAGAAATCTCTCTGACACTGGCATGAGCGCATACTAAAGGAATCACTTTTTAAGTTTCACAACAAACACACACAACAAAGAAATCTCTCTGCCTCCGAGTGACGCAGTGGTTAAAGTGCTCGCCCTATCATCCGGAGATCGCTAGTTCGAATCCCGGGTGGTGCTGTAACCTCTCGCAGCCGCAGGTATAGAGAGAGCTGATTGGCCGAGCTCTCTCAGAGGGGAGGGATGAGAGGTACATAGTGCTCCGACATTAACCATGGCTCTACACCCAGTCAGGGGCGTCTGTGAGCTCGCGCAGCGGAGGGAGCGGATAGCGCTGTCCTCCGAGTGTGTTACGCCGCCCCCAATGGTGCGCGAGCGAGCAGTTCGAAAAAATGCGGTCGGCTGGCGTCACGTGATTCGGAGGAAACACATGATAATCTTCGGCCCTCCCGGCTGAGTGGTAGTAGTAGCCTTAATGTGGGAGCCCCCTAGTGACGGGGAGGAATTGGACACGATTAAATTAGGGGAGAAAATCAGGGGAAAAATCCAAAAAAAAAAAAAAAAAAGAAATCTCTCTGACCTGGCGTGAGCATACTAAGGGAATCAACAAGGGGTCAAGTTATTAGCCTGAATCAAGCAAAGAAAATAACTAAGGAGGTTGCTGAAACTGTCTAACAGATTTATAAACCCTGGAAGGATATTGCTCAACTGTCACCCTCGTGAAAGAAATGTGGCCAAAAGCAAATCATAGATGACTGATGCATTTCCACACAATACAATGAGAACTCACAAGTATCTCACATGAGCCACATGATTGGGACTAATGGACAGCTGTGTGGTGATTAAGAAAACCACTTGTTAGTTGTTCAATGCTTTCAAATGAAGTGATTCCACTAAATAATCAGTTAATCAATGGCGAGTCTGCACTATAGTTTATGATTCAGAAATTGAGTTATAACTGTATATTGTAGGATTTGATAAGCACACTGGATATTATTCAATATTTTCTAAGAAATCCCTCCCAAATGGCAAAATGTTACAAAATAGGGCACTATATAGTAAACAGTGTTTTGTTTTGTCTGATTTATCCCAATAACCACTAAATCAACAGACCACAAAGTCACAGGACATTTGTCTCATCGGTTATGATGTTATCTTTATTGCAAATGAATTTTCCATTGGACTTGTGACACGTACATGTTTCAGCCTATGACTTCCTTTATTAATGTCACCTGAGGCTACTGAATTTTATCCCTGAACTGAAACACCCCACATGATCCAGGGTGATTGAACCACAGCTTCAAATTAAATGCTAAAGCCTATTGCTACAGTATGCACCCTGTGTAGAAATGCCTGAAAATCTCAATCTGCCGTGTGGTGTTTCAGATATTGTTCCAAGTGTATCAGATAATGCCGCCTCAGCTACAGTAGTGCTTCCGTGTCTGATAATCAGTGCAGATTATTCAGATACAAAGATGCTAAATATGGCTGGTTTAACAGACTTTGTCCAGGCATGCAAGTACAAACCTCAATGTGGAGACTAGAATCTGAGATGTCTTCATGTTTCCATGTTGTGCAGAGATTCCTGGGTTGTGGCCTATATTTACACCAGACCCTGACACACAAGAAGCATTAAAATGGGAAAGGCAGTGAGTAATCACAAAGTATGAAGGGCTATCTATCAAACCTGTTCAATCTGTGCTATGTGATGCAATTGATTAATGATTATTATTATTATTAATGATGACTGATTAATTACCTGTATTCTGAGGAATTCTGCAGTGCATTGGTCAAAGCAGGAATCTGGAACGTCTCAATCTCCTGACACAGCAAAGGCCATTCCCTGAAGATACTCTGGTCATTTACAAAATCTGCACAATAGTCTGCTTTTTCTTAACTGTTATTAACAGTTGTTCTTTTTTATCTTTTGGTATCATCACAAGAAAATGCAATAAACCATTCTGAACCTCAGATTTCACAGATAGAGACCGAAACGGAAGAGAAATTTTGGTGTTACAGATACTGTTCATGGAAAACTTCCTTTTATAGCCATAAACTAGGTTTCATTGCCATCCAGAAAACCTTCTCCCCCACCTGAAGTCCGCAGGCAGCAGCAGGCGTCCGCATCTCAGGAAGTCAAGAATGTGCCGGAACATTTGGCCGTCACCCTTAACCAGTAGGCTCTCCCCAAACACAATCCATTTACTCTTGGTGAAATTGGAGAGCAGTTCTGGATGCTAAAGTACATGATTGCAGATCCTTTATACACGCTTTAAACCACTACACAAAGCTACAGAGATGGAGATAACTTTAATTTAAGAACATCTTTAGGGAGGTATGACTCATTAAATGTGTGTTTTTTGTTCTCTGTTGTACTTGGTTCGACCTTGGCTTTCGGTGCCAGAACAATCGAAGGTTATTTTGACTAATTAAAAAAGACAATGAGTTGTGGAGCCAAGACACCACAGTTCACATACCTTTATAAGGGTTTTGAAGTATGTAGCATACCAGTGAGTTCCAACATAAACTTTTACCACTTTATAAAGGGTGAATGTTAACACTGAGGCGGAGCAAGACATAGCACTCATATAACCTGCTAAAAAGAAACAGGAAAAATAATGTCTCAAAATAAACAGACCTAAGAGATAGAACAGCAGATATAATCTCTATACAGTACACATAGAACCTTATCTAACTTATGAACACTTAGCTCATGATAAATCACAATATGTTCTCTGTCTCGCTCTCTTTTTTTTTGTAAGAAACGGAAGACTATTGGAAAATGCTGTGACTGCAAGTGCTAGTTTCCATTCTCACTGGTCTCCCTCCTGTGGAAGAATTCTCTCATAGCCTCTCTGATAGCCAGGTAAACTTCGTCCTGATTGTCGAGGTAAATACACAGGCAAGGCAGTTCTTCTGCAGTCAACGTCAGAGGTAAACGTGATGTTCCCAACCAGTTCCTACAACATAAACATCTCATCCTTACAAGGCCCTCCATTGTCCCGCCCATGCAATATTCCCAAAATTTCAACATCACACTGACCCGGATATCTGCTCCAAAGACATAAACTCTGAACAATCAATTGAACTTTCTGTATCCCATGCCCAGGTGACTCGTCTCACAATGGGCAGAATTTCTAATAATGCCAAAATGTCAGACACTGCACTGCCACAATAGAACAAACTTCCCAAAATAAATGTTCCAAACTCCAATAATAGATTAATTGTGGCCCAGATTCCTAAATTCTCAAACTCCTGACATCTCACCACAAATAACATAATATAATAAATATTATTCCGAAGATCCCAATTTAGTCAATGCCAAAATTCCAGCTTTTCAAAAATCCCTCCTTTCCCTTCTGAACTCTTAACATCCCAGCCCTGAAAGGATACAAATTTATAATCAAGACTCAGACACCAAACATCCTACCAACATCTCAAAAGGCATATGCCTCAAAAATTACCCCCTGCAATTACTCAAACCAAAAATAAAGGCTTTACTTTAATATCGAAGTCCCACTATTACCCATTATTCAATCCTACGATTCCCAATAATCCCCCACACTTCCATTATCACCCTATAGTAACAACCCGAACTCAGAATAGTACAATAGTAGCATATCTTGCAACATCAAGAACCCACTTGACTTACTCCACATGTTGGAAAAGCACTCCATTGCCTGTAATGTAGAGTCTGCTGCCCTCCAGATTGCTCTCCACACACAACTGACCCAGTGAGGAGTCTGGATACTGTACCAACAGACCCAAACTCAGAACATATAGTGGCTCCACTGCACAGCACATTGTACTTTCTGAGCTAGAGTCATTCGAGCTGCTCCTGTCTTTCCAATCTAAAAGGAAATAAAGCATCATAAAATATTCTTGTGTTTTTCCTTTGGCATTATGGACTTTAACTTTTTATAGCAATGATTTATTTATTTTTCTTCCAACTTGAGGTTTGTAAATGTAAGGCTTACTGTACTACATACCACCCAGTTCCTGCAGTGAATCTATAAATTCATTCATGCCAACCATTCTGGCTTCATCAACCAATTCTTCATATTCACTGAAAAGCTCTGGAAGTAGTACAGTCCCAAACTGCAGGAAATTGGCTTTAACAAAAAATATATATAATAATTTTAAAAATTATGCTGTTGTCTCAATTTTAAAACCATACTGTGGTTACACACACAACTGTGTTGTGTATATATTTTATTATGATATGATATAGGTAGCTGACATGCCACCTATTACAAACCATTTAAGGCACATATAAAGACAGCAAATGCATAAACTAATTATAAGCTCTGGGTTTGTTGAAATCTAAATAATGATAATCCAAAGAGAGTGCTTGCCTATGAACCTGAAGAGGTGTCTACTACACTGTATAACAGCCACATCCTCACAAAGCCACAGCAGATTGTCATGGTTGATTAGGCCTGGATGCCGGTGGACATGCTCCAAAAGAACAAAGCAGTACAGCAAGTCTTCCTTACTGGCCACAAGAGGTGTAGACACCAAGCCCTTTGGCATGACCTTTTGAACTGAAATACACAATAGATAACTACAGTATATGTTGTGCTGAATTAATTGAAATAGATATTGATTGCTCTTTCCTAGGTTGTACCGTTTAGACAATGCATGCTTTTCGGAAAGCTTATTTTACAAGCTCATGTCGGGGTCATGGTTAATCTGAAGTGTACCTTGAGAGCACTGAGTGTGAGCCTAGAAAACTCACAAGAGAGAGTCAAATGGCTAGAGTTGAGCAGATTCCTTTGTTTGGTAATAAGTCAGTTTTATGCAAAGCCCCATTGTTGGATAATAACACCTCCCAAAAACATACTGGTACTGTAGATGTACTAAATGGGACAGCAGTACTACAATACCAGTATGTATATGGAAGGTGGTAATGTCTAACATCTGCTTAACTTAGTTTTGTTGAACATTAGGCTTTAATTGACCTGGGGATTCTAACAAACACAGGGTCAATAAATAAATTGACATCAATAAATACATCCTTACACTGGACCTCTAGTGTTTTAACCCAAATACCTAACAAACAGATAGATGTCACTTAAAGATCGCCAGTTCGGAACGGCTGACTTTTGTGTCTTCAAATAACAACTGACTGTTGTTGCTGTTGTTAGTAAATTACCTAAATCCACATGTGTTATTTCATATTTTGGAAATCTCCAGTATCATTCTAGAATGTAGAAAATAAATCATTAAACAAACAAAAAAAAAACACTGAATTTGAAGGTGTGTCCCAAACTTTGACTGGTACTGGAATTAAAGATTACCTAAAATACAATGGATTGAGTAATCTGTAATTATATAAGGCTGTAACATGCTAAAACTTATTGTTGTTTCGTTGCTTGGCAACAGAGAGTCAAATGGCTAGAGCTGCCTTTTGAAAATCTGAAAATACAAACTCTAAATGTGCAAAAGTTAAACAAAAGTTAAAGGTGTGTATTGTGTTTTTCTACCAGTAGATGGAGGTGTTGACTTACTTGAGCACTGAGGGTCTGGTTGCCAGGAGTCTTGCACCTGCTGGAGATTTAAAGCTTTTCTTACACACACAGAAAACTGACAAGCATGAAAGATACTTATAGAGGAGTTATTGTTCTTTTTTTTTTTTTTTAAGTAAATACATTTTTATATATTAATTAGAAAAAAATCCAAGATTTTGCAGCACGTTTTAGGAAAGAATATGACAATATTATTATTATTATCAATACTAATGATAAATCCCAGTAACAGTAACGGCTCAGTTAAACGCCAGCGCGCGCGAGCTACGTTATGACTTCCTGTTAGCAACGCTAGCTAACGTTCGGCGGCCACCTGCGCCATGTTGCGTAGCAACAGCGTGTGCGCGAAATATGTCTCTTTCTTATTAATTAGCCAACAATAAACGCCATAATAATACAATTCAAAAACACTTTAAAAAATACCTGTAAAACGTAGCCGATGAATACAAAACAAACTGAGCATCTTACGTTGAGTATAGCGTACTACACAGCACGTGCGCACATAATTCACCAATTAACGAGTCTAATTCGGGTTTGTCCACACAGAAGAAGAAAAACTTGGGGCTTAAATATCCAGTTGCTGAAAGCACATAGATTGCTGCACCAGAGTTGCTGGTTTTGAATAAGTTTTAAAAATAAGAAATAATAATACAAAAAAAGTCAACAAATATTTAGTTGAAAATTTTTATAACAGAAGTTCTGATAATATTTAGTGTTTTTGTTTTTTGATCAAAAAACAAAAACACTACAAGTTATCAGAACTTTTGTTATTAAAAAAAAAATATATATATATATATATATATATATATATATATATATATATATATATATATATATATATATATAAATGGCAGCGTGCAGTAGTTAGTAGTTAGTGGCAGTAATTAGTCCTGTTGATTGATACCTCCAGGGTCCGGGTTAGATTCACCTCGTATCTGTGCACATGGTGTTTGCATGTTCTCTCTGTGCTTGGTTTACTTCCTCTCACAGTCCAAAGGCATTCCCAAATTGCCTATGGTGTGTGAATGTCAGTGTGTGTATGTGTGTGTGTGCCCTGTGAAAGATTCGCACCCCGTCCAGGGTCTACCTCGCCATGTGCCCCAAGTCTCCTCTTATAGGCTCCAGGCCCCTCTGCGACCCTGTACACTGAGTAAAACGGTATAGACGATGAATGATTGAGTGAGGTATATCTAACACCCTCCAAGTTTATGCTAAGTGGATGCAGTAGTGTGTTTGTCATACCGTATATTAACTTGCTGTAAACGTATAATTGTCCATGAACGATTAATCACCAGATTAATCATTACTGCAACAAATACCTATTTAAAAAATAATAATAAAAAAATTATATATATATATATATATTCTTAATTTAAAATAGGCTCACCTCTTATGTCACAGGTTCCCAATAACGCTCAAGAACACACACTCCTAATGTATGAGTCAAAAGTTTGGACACACCTTCTAAATCACTGTTTTTTGTTTAGTGATTTATCTCTTACATTGTAGAACAATATTGGAGATTTCAAAACTATTAAATAAAACATATTGACATATAAACATATTAACAGTCAATTGTTATTTTAAGACACGCAGATGAGTTGTTCTGTAATAGTTCTTGCAAGAACAGTATTGTCAAGTGCATTTGCAAAACTCATCAAGCACCATGATGAAACTGGCTCTCAGGAGACCTTCCCAGCAAAGCAAGACCTAAGCTTACCTCTAGACACGTTTCAATATCAATTGTTCAGAGGAGATTACTGTATATTTTGGATGCCTTCAGCATTGCTTTACAATGTAGGAAAAAAAGGGGGAAAAAAAATCCTGAAAGACCATGGAATCAGATGGTCTGTCCAGACTGGTACTGTACATACTGTATTTTTGTGGTTTCTTTCCTTCCGACACACCTGATTCAAATAATCAGCTGATTATCATCCTTTTAAAGCAAGGAAAGACAGGGGCTACATCAGGACAAGAGCTGAGAACAAGGCTTATGGGATGTCCATGATTTAGTGATTATGATCAATTCTTACCTTCACCTAAGTCAGTGTAGGAGTGGACACAAAGTCTATCTGAGGAACTTTCGACGCAGGTCTGGAATAAACCCAGGATTGGACTCTAGTCCATTACAGGGCGCCATGCACACCACACACATTCGCAGAAACATTTGCAGCCAATATACCTAACAGCATGTTGTTCTTACAATTTCACCAAAATTGAATAAAATCTTTTTTAAATCCAGTTATGAAATGTTGTTTATATTAAAAAAAGGTGTGATAAATATAACTTGTCATTGTGACTTCTTCTTACATCTTCCATTATGTCCTTCATGTGATTGTATTTTGGAGAAGTAAAGACAGGGAAGTTTTTTTTTTTTTTGAAAGCCTTTACTCTATAACCCTTGCTTTAGAAAGTTTGAGGTTTAAAAGTTACTGGCATTTAACGGAGCAGGACGCAAAGATGAACAGCTCATTGTATTCCAACTACAACAGCACAGCCTTGGAGGACGAGTTGGCCATGGCAGGGGGAGCTGTGGTGTATGTCATTCTGTCCGTGTGCTTTGTGGTGGGAACTCCTGGGAACCTGCTGGTTGTATGGACCATCATGAGGCATGTGAAGCAGCGCTGTCATACTCTGCTGCTCATCATGCACCTGGCTGTTGCTGATATGCTGGTAGTTGTGACCTTGCCTTTTTGGATTTACTCGTTGGCTTGGTCCTGGATTTTTGGTGAGGCTACTTGCAAAGCCATGGGGTACATCATCTATGTATGCATGTATGCCAGCATTTTTCTGATCATGTTTATGAGTGTGGAACGCTATTTGGCTGTCAGGTACCCTTTCAAGATGCTCCGTTGGAAAAACAGCAATGCTGTGAATCTTATCCTGATTGCGTGCTGGACCCTGGCACTTTTGCTAGGACTGCCAGATATTTTCAAACGGTCCGTTAAAAGTACTGAAGCTGTTCAGCGGTGCTTCACCACAGAGTTTGATTCAGTGGCTTTAAATGTCTTTTGTCTGTGTCTGGAAACACTGATTGGCTTCCTCATCCCATTTCTCACCCTGGCTGTCTGCTATGCCCGGGTGGCGTCTCAACTTCGGCAGATGCACAGAAAGAATAAACAGAAATCTGCCTTCCTTATCAGCGGAGTGGTGGTGGTCTTCGCTGTGTGCTGGCTGCCGCATCATGTTATAAATGTCATTCATGTGGCAAAGCTGCTTGGTACAGACACAGAAGATCATGCAGAGGTCTCAGAAGCAGCAGAGTTCATCTCTGGAGCTCTGGTGTTTATTAGCAGCTCAGTGAACCCAATGCTTTATGCCTTTGCTGCCAGAAACTTCCAGGGTAATCTGAGAAAATCAAAGATGGCCAAGCTCTTTCAGGAAATTGCTTCTTATACTGTCCAATCGAGAGGTACGGACATCCAAATTGACTGCCCGGACCAGGACACACCCAAACAAGAGTCTGGAGCAGATGTGCTGGATGACTTCTGACTGAACTATTGTGGATTCCACCACAGCACTGCTCTTATAATATTTGGAGTAAATAAAAAGTGTCTTATTATTATTATTATTATTATTATTATTATTATTATTATTATTATTAATTCTCAACTTTAAATAAGTTGTACTTTTCACATATGCTTTGTGAAAAGAAACATTTCCCCACACTTCAAATGATTTATTAAAATGCAAAGATCTTTTTTTTTTTGGTTTCGGTTTTTTTTTGTTTGTTTGTTTCCCTGAATCAGCGTCCAAGACAAGAGGAACTTCTCAGTTTTCTTGAGAGCAAGATGTAGTAAACATCATGTGTTCAGACTAGACGCTAATTGTGGTTAGGGACATTTTACAATAGTTCAGCCTGGACTTTCTAACCTAAATAATGCACAGAAAAAGAAAGCCTGATTCATCGGTGTGTCATTTTCCTGTTCAACTGGATCACATTTTTTTAACTTCTTGAGAATACTTGATCATTTGCACTGTCTTGTAATTTCTCTTAAATATTTCTGTTCGTTAGAAACGACAGAACCGAAAGCAATTAATAAATTGCTCCACAGAAGAAGTGCAAATAGAGAAATACCAAAGTGTCCTCATAATTTGTCTTGTCATGGGAAAAAATGTGATGTCCTTATGCATGCGGACAGTCAAGTCTTAATGTGAAAAGAGATATAAATCTTACAGAATAAGAAATATATAGATATATAGATATTTGATTAAATAATTTAAATTAAAATAGGTAACAATTTGTATCTTTTAGGTACGTTTTACTTTCAACATTTGGTAGAGTTGATTGATGTACATATATTTTTCATTTTTAAATAGTACTTTAGAAAAAAATTCATTATTAAGTCAGTACAAAAAAAAATCCAATTTCAAAACATTAGAAAAAAATTATAATCTTACAGGCAAATATATTTATTTTGTTTTATAGACCTTTATTTTAAGCAAAGCTATGTCACGCCAATTTCAACTTTGTTTCACTAATTATTCTTTACTGCTTTTCATGTTTTCTTTTAATATAGAGACTTTTTTGTTGTTTTTTTGAAAGCCATTAAATTCAATTACATTTTACTTGTATAGAGCTTTACACAATCAAAAGAAATGATGGAACGTTGTATGAAATGTGAATGTGTATTTGTAAGACATCATTGCTCTACAGCAGTTTCCACTGGAGTTTGCACCCCCTCCTCTCTCTCTCTCTCTCTCTCTCTCTCTCTCTCTCTCTCGCTGCTTTTCCTGAATAAAAAAAGTTTGCTGTGCGAAGCGGAAGTGGTGTGCTGTTTAGGCACTCTGCCTACAGTGCTCTCTGCTCAAAAGTGTCAGTGTTTCATGCACAGTGGTGTGTTCGCAGGAATCATGAACGTTTCTGCCGAAAGCGTTTTAGAACAGGCCCAGGGGATGGAACCGGGTTTCGTGGCAGCCTGTTTCATCATGGCTGTGTGCTTTGTAGTGGGGACTCCGGGGAACCTGCTGGTCGTCTGGACTATTTTGAGGCATGTGAAGCAGCGCTCTCACACCGTGTTGCTCATCATGCACCTGGCTGTTGCTGACCTCCTGGTAGTCTTCACCCTGCCTCTGTGGATCTACTCATTTGTTTGGTCCTGGGTATTCAGCGAGGTTGTGTGCAAGGCTATGGTGTATGTCATCTACGCCTGCATGTATGCCAGCATCTTCCTGATCACCATCATGAGTGTGGAGCGCTTCCTTGCCGTCAGGTACCCCTTTGCTTCGGCGGCCTGGAGAAAGAAGAGGATGTTGAATAAGATCTTGATGGTTTTATGGGTGGCATCGTTTCTTTTCAGCGTCCCAGTAATAATCACTCAGTCGGTGGATAAATATGAAGGACAAGACCAGTGCCTATTCCGGGAGTATAAATCCAGTACACAGGAAGCCGTGCTTCTACTCTTGGAGACTCTGGTGGGCTTCGCGATCCCTTTCTCCATCCTGGTGATCTGCTACGGCTGCCTCTACAGTCGAATCACACAGATGAGCCTGAGATCCAAGCGCAAGTCTACGCTGCTCATTGCAAGTGTCGTGGCGGTGTTTGCTCTCTGCTGGATCCCGCATCACATCACCAACATTCTGTCTTTGGTGTACCTTGTCCTAGAGGGCTCTGAAGAGGGAACTGATATTGAGGACGTTAGGGCTGCCATGCATATGATCTCTAGCTCACTGGTCTTTGTGAGCAGCACCATCAACCCAGTGCTGTATGTTTTCGCAGCTCGAAGCTTCCGTACTTCACTGAGGGACACGGGCATCCACAAGCTATTCCGCCACATGTCCAGCACAGTGATGGGCGAAGGCAACAGAGAACTGTCATTTGTGTCGAAAAGGCAAAGCTCTCAGACTAACACTTCCCAGTGCTGCATTGAATCCAAAGCACATATAGACTTACTTGTGGACATATGCAACAATGCCGCCACTGATGAGGACATTTGAAGGTACAGAGTTTGGCTAATGAGTATGATATACAGTATATTAGATAATAAATGTCTAATACGGAGAATAATAAATGTAGCACGCGACTGAAGACAGTCTTCCAAAAAAGAGGAAGGGCATTTTGCCTGAGACTGGAAAAATTGTCAGTGCTGGAAAAATTGTATATCTGGAGAAAATTGTATACCTTTTTTTTTTTTTTTATTTAAATGAAAACAGGATATATGAGTGTTAAGTTCTTTTTATACAAAAGTCAGATTTCCTTTGGCCCTTATGCCTTCCAAAGCACATGTCCAGATGACATTCTGGCGGATTTGCTCTAACATGGATAGTCAAGTTTTACACAAACTTGGGGAGCCCAAGCCAACTGTCCTTAAAGCAAAATATAGATGTAATAGTAAGAAATATATCTAAACACTTTAGGATTTTCTGAAAAGAATGCAAAATAAAAAATGTGTAAAAAAAAAAAAAGTATGGTTTCAGACTTTTGGAATTTACAATGTATAAACAGCGATTGTTGCATAAGTAGTAGCATTTGTTTCTCATGCCTGTGTATGTATGTATGTATGACTTTTTTGTTATAATACTGTTATATTGTATACTTGAATATAATATAGCTTTTATATGCTGTATATAATTGTTTTCATTTCATTTTAAGAAGTAGTACAGAACAGAATGTCTAATAAATAAAACTTTCATTTAATGATTATTGAGTCTTGGCTTTTTGTGAGGAAAATAGCGGAACTATGTCATACACTGTTTTATATATATCATTTATGATGTATGTATTTCTGCATGTATTTCACTTTAATTGGATGATCACAAAGTGCTTTGCCAGCAATTTCCAAGTCAGACAGCTTGTGGATCATGTCTACGTTGCAAAAATTTTGTCAAGCATTGCGACACATGTGCATGTGTGTGAGAAAAGAGGAAACGCAGACTGATGTGTGACACATTTGTATTGCTGTTACTGAGGAAACTGATGAGTTTTTTTTCATGAACGAATGTTGGTATTTCAAAGGAAAAATTTACTGGTTTTATCGTGAGTTTTATTTCGGGTTTAGCCGTTCTGCTTTCCTGTTAACCCACAAAGATTAGGAAAGGAAGCAGTAAGAGTTTAAAACATATTCTGGCTACAGTGTTCAGTCTAATCCCCACTCCTGTACTCTGGTTTGATGTCAGATTTCATTTTCATTTTCAGGATTATGGGATTAAAGGTTTCATGTTTTTGCGGATTTTACACAGGAAATATTGTGACTCACTCCTCATCGGTTTTGGTAAACCAAAAAAGGTCACCCAAATCTATTTTATAGTATTTAAAATGCATTTATATGCAAATATATTTCTTTATTAGTTCACTTTTTAAAATAAAGATTTTTATATTTCTTACAGTAATCAAGATCCCCATAAGAACCAACCTTCCCTACATTTTCTTTATACAGGAACAAATTTCCTGTTGTCTCATAATAAAATTTTTCTTTTAATTTAAACCCCTATAACAGTTCGGCCAAATACCAATTCCCATTAAGTGCATATTCTCACTACATATGGACAGTAGTAGTATGCATTCTATGTAGAGAATACTTTTAGTTAAGAGCATTTAAACTATTTTAATTGCTTGCATGTAATATTAAAAAAAGAAGAAGAAGATTTTTATACCATAATGATTTGTCAACATTTTAACAAATGTATTATTGAACATATCACACATTTTAAATAGGTATAGTTATATTTGTTGCAACACATGTACATACAGTAATACTACCCAAATAATTATTCCTTTACCTGCCTCTAATTTTTTAAAGAAAACTTAACCAATAATGAGTGCATTAATATTAATCTAATTTATATTACAGTTAGAACTAGTGTCATTGAACATTGAGTAGAAATAATTTGATTGTATTTAATATTGTTTGTGTGTTTTTTTTTCCCTTTGTCCAAACCATGCAGTAAAGTTCACCTGGCCAAAGCATATTTTAACAAACTTGTAATAAGTTAATTAAATAAAGCGTGTAATTTAAAACATTTCAACAGTGACATTTATTCTGATGACCTAATTAATTGTAGTTGTTACTTTGGCTGGTATCGGCAAGAGCAAGAGTATTGTAGTCACAGACACTTGCAACTGTAAAATTAATTCTAGCAAACCAGAGAAACACACTCTTGCTTCACAGATCCAAGTATAAAAGCTACTGAATAAGTTCAGTTGTTTTTGAATGAACATTTCTAACAGAACAATCGACTGCTGCCGCACATGAACAGCTTCTGCTTTTTGGTTTTATGTTCAGGATTTGTTTAAAAAAATAAAAGTAATAGTTATCATGTACAGTACCTTTTTTTAAAAATGTATTTATGATTCCTCTTATTTTTAATCGTTAGTTTGGAAGCTAGATAGAGCTGAGTTTGGAAGTGTTAACCACTGTTTTTCATATCACTGTCAAAACTGTACTCCTTCTTTTAAAAGGGGAAAAAAAAAACCTTATGCAGTGACTGATCCGATTGCTGACAAGCAGGGTCTTCGCCAGGGCATGAAGCGCCTTTAATTCCCAGACAACAAGACTGCTTATTGGGCAAACTGCCGAGAAACCAGCAAAACACACTGCGGAAGTAAAGTAACTACTGTGCACTGTGTGAACTTCTAAAGAAGTCTTTGGATATGGAACAGTGGCGAAGAGTACAATTTTTAGGAAATAGCTACAAATAAGAAACTGCAGCTAGGATATGGAAGAGATTTTAATGGTGGTATACAGTAGTAGTGCTCACTAAAAGATAAATATGGATATACATTCATTTACATCTAGATTCTTCTTCTTTAGATATAATATTACTTTGTTTGTAGTATTTAATCAGCAGTAACTGTCTTCATCATGTTCGTAAGTGGCTTCTATTATGGCAGCTTCTATTATGGCTGAGTAAATACTACAAACAAAGTAATATTATATCTAAAGGGGCGACAAACAAAATGTAGGAGTCCCAGGTGCCCAACCCTGTTTCAATAAAATGTACCTGATTGAGTAATTTAGATCATTGTGTTATTTCTATTACTTAGGGGAAAAAAATCTATTAACTTTATGGGCATGGTCTATAGATTAAGACTGTTGCTTCTCACCTCCAGGGTTGGGAGTTGCAATCATGCCTCCGTTCTGTGTGTGTAGAGTTTGTGCTGCCTGGGTTTCCACAGTCCAAAAACATTGAAGCATTGTATTTATGTTTTCAAATTTCTCATGGTGTGTGTGTGTGTGTGTGTGTGTGTGTGTGTGTGTGTGTGTGCGCGTGCACCCTGGGATAAGTTTGCACCAAATTCAGAGTATCTGCCACCTCCCTGGGATTGGCTTCAGGCTATATACGATATCTATTATCTATCTAATATCTATTATGTTTAGTTAAAGGACAAGGTGTAAATTACAATAATTGGTGAGTTTTATTATTATTATTTATTTGTTTTCGTAATAATCTTTATAATCATCACAAAACTCATATCTCTCATGACTAATGTACAGTGTGTAGATTTGCCACCTGCTGTAGTCATGTATATGTCACTACACTATTCAAAATGCTTTGATCTTTTCTTTTTATGCATTTCTTTTCAGAATTTCCTTTTCATACTATTCATTATGAGTAGCTGTTCAGAGGCCACTCACTTCCTGAGGACTCCCAGCACCTGCATTCACGATGGCGACAAACTGAGGAGCTATATATATTTTTATTATATACATTATAATTATTTAGGTTTTTCACTTGTTCGTGCTTGGTGGGTTTCCTCCAGGTACTCAGGTTTCCTTCCACAGTCCAAAGAAATGCATGTCAGGCTAATTGGCGTTCCCACAGTGCCCTTAGTGCGTGACTGAGTCTGTGCATATGTATGTGTGCCATGTGATGGATTCAGGGTGTACCCAGCCTCGTGCCCTAAGTCTCCTGGGATAGACTTCAGACCCTCTGCAACCCTGTATACAGGGTAAAGCAGTGTAGACAATGAGTGAGTGAGGTTTCCCACTTTTTTTGTATACAATAAATCAAGTACATTTAAACATCTAATTCTGAAACTACCTAAAAGGCATCGATGGTTGGATATGTGGATAATTTAATACACTCAATAAATGAAATGTTGGATGCAGACTATAGAATTCTGTTTGTGTATAAACATTTCTTATACATTTGAATTTCTGAAATATAGGATTTAAAAGCCTGTTTATGATCTAAGGGTTAAAGAAGGACGAGTCTTGGTTCCTCCACAGATTCCTTCCTTCCTTCTTTTGTTTTTTTATGTACAGTATTGTGCAAAAGTTTAGGCACTCCTTGATAAATAACAGATTTTGGTGATTTTTTTTAATTGAAAAGATGTTAACACAGTATCTCTTGGAAATGGAAAAAAAGCACAATATTTTCAGCAAACATTGGTGCATAGTTACTTTTTATGTCACAAACTGAACAAAGATAAAAACTAAAAACATTATTGTGGCACTGTGACAAGGTTTTGGCACCCTACATAATCAGTATTTAGTAATACCTCCTCTGGGAGATATCATAGCTTGCAAATGCTTTTTATAGCCAGCTAAAGGTCTTTAAATTTGTGTACTTGGGATTTTCTCCCATTCTTCCTTGCAAAAGACTTGTAGTTCTGTAATATTCTGTGGTCATCTTGCATGCACAGCTCTTTTAAGATCTAATCTACCCACAAAATTTCAATGATGTTTAAATCAGGGGACTGTGATGGCCGTTCCAAAACCTTCAGCTTGCGTCTCTTGAGGTGTTCCATAGTGGATTTCGAGGTATGTTTAGGATCAATGTCGTAGAAGTCATCCTCTTTTCAGCTTTTTTACAGCTGGTGTGATGTCTGCTTCCAGAATTTGCTGGTATTTAGTGGAATCCATTCTTCCCTCCACCCGTGCAATGTTTCCTGTGTCACTGGCTGCAACACAACACCAAAGCATGATAGATCCATCCCCATGCTTAATAGTTGGCAAGGTGTTCTTTTCAGGAAATGCTGCTCCTTTTTTTCTCCAGACATGCCTTTGCTGATGGCCAAAAGTGGCCAAAGAGTTCTATTTTAACTTCATCAGTCCACAGCACTTGTTTCCAAAGTGCATCCTGCTTCTGTAGATGTTCTGTTACATACTTCTGACGTTGCATCGCTGCACAGTGGAACGGTGCACCATCACTCCTGAGTCTGTTAAATCTTCCTGGCTTTTTTTGCGGTCATACGGGTTTTTTTTATTTGTCTTTCTGACCAGCATACGAGCACTTCTCTCCGAGAGTTCTCTTGGTCTTCCAGATCTCATCTTGACCTCCACAGTTCCCGTGAACTGCCATCTCTTAATTACATTTCTCACTGTGGAAACTGCAAGCTGCAAGAGCCAAAGTATTTGCAAAGCTTTGAAATTGTCATTTACTAATGACAGCTGTTGCCATGCATCAGATCTAACAAGCTGATTAAGGTCTGAAACCTTGTTAAAAGAATCTTACACTCTGGAACTCTTAGGGTGCCCAAACTTTTGCACAGTGCCATAATAATGGTTTTTATTTTTGATAAATTTACGGCATAAGAAGTAACTATGCATCAATGTTTGCTGAAAATATTGTGCATTATTTTCCATTTCCATGAGAGACTGTGTTAACATCTTAACATTTATCAAGGGGTGCCTAAACGTTTGCACAAGACTGTACATATATGCACATCTATCTATCTATACATGTAAAGGTCAATAAATATATGTATATATGTTTATGGACAGGTAGAAAGAAAGAGACAAACAGAGAGAGAAAGAGAGAGAAAAGGGGGTGAGAGGGTTTACTGCTTGAATCCTAATTATCCTCCCTGATTGATGAGTAGTGCCCTAGATAGTGGACCGGGAGTCAATATTTCCCCGCAGTCACATGCAGCCTACAAATCCATACAGGACTCGACCACTATAAAGGTGAGCCGATGCCGGAAAATCCTTCTTATCTCCCACCACTTCCTCTATTCATAACCGACCAATCATATTTGGTTACATAAGGTGTTATGCCATTTGGCCCCGCCCTCACCTTTCTGAAACAGCCAATCAGCGCTGATTTCTGGGAGCTCGACTGCGAGTTAGGAGGCCGAGCCAAAGGCAGGTAACTAAAAAAAAAAGAAGAAGAAGAAAAAAAAGGTGTAGTGAGAAAAGGCTGGAGGGCTTGTTATGGGGTTAGCGTGAGAGAAACTCAAAATTCTGTCCACCCTTCTTTACCAGTCAAACCAGTAACTCCGGATAGAGCACACTCGAGCAGGTAGAGTCTCCGGCCGCACTTTCTGCCGCGTTCTTAATCTTCTTTCCCCCCACTTCGTCTGTACTGTATTATTGAATTTCCAGCTCTTTTGTTTGCTTCCCTTTTATCACTCGGAGAAAGGTGAACTCTCGTGTTACTTTGTTACTTTTTTTTTTGTTTGTTTTTTTTGATCTTTGCTCTTAATTGTTGTAGTTTTTACCCTTGTGGTCCCTGATGGCTTCGCACAGTGATACTCTGGTGGTGTTCTTTGGGGCAACAGCTGGTGCAAATGGGGGTAAACTGGGGTCGGATGAGAGGGAAATAATTCTGTTGGTGTGGCAAATTGTGGATCTACATGAGAAAAAGGTATGGACCTTTCCACTCGTTGTAAGGTTCTTTTCCCCTTCTAACTTTACCCACGCAGGCTTACAAGTTTGTAGATTAAAGCCATTCCACCTTGACAGATGACATTTATCAACGAGGTACGCTTTCAACTTTTAGCTTAGTGTAAACGTATATATTCTATCTATTTGTCCATTATGATTATGTACGCATATATAATTTAATTTTACATCTAGCTTAGTATATAATATAAGGAGCCTATGATTTAAAAGCTATTCTGTAGACGTGAAGCAGGAGAAAGCGTGCCTGTTGTGGGAGCATGTCAGCGCCCTGAGGTCAGTCACCCTGCGCCTCAGACAGCGCCTAATGCTTTGCAGCTCTTTACACACTCCTTCTCACTAAATTAATCCTTTCACAGACATTTTATTGATTAGTTTATTCATCGCTAATTTGTGTATGGTGTGCTGTGTTTTTTATGGTGTTGGCCATTTTTATGTTATATCCGAGGTTAACTAGCGCACAGAACTCTTATGCTAAATAAATAAAAATAAAGCAAACAAGCTTTTTTTTTTTTTAAATTCCTTTTCAACAGGTGGGAAAACTTCAGCAGCGGCTGATTAAACCAGACACTTTGGAATTAACAGAACAGTGTAAAGAGGACACGGGATTGAGTGTGGATGAAGTTTGTAAAGCAGAGCCTCTGGACACGGTTCTCCAACAGGTGACCTGCATTTTCATTTCAATTAATTGAATATATATATATATATATATATTTATTTATTTATTTATTTGTCTTCCGCGCATGCGCTTTGCGGATCACTTCCACTTCACGTGCATTTAGCTCCGTTTTACTCGCCTTAAAAAAAAAACAGCACTTTTTTTTAAAAGCAGCTTTTGAAGGCTAAAATTTGTGTCTAAATCAAGAAAGTGTATTTTAGATGACATTAAAACAGACCTAAGTAAAATGAATCCGGCCTGGTCAGATGTCGCGGCTTCTTAGCTAGCAGAAACGTTTGCGCATGCGCAGTTCCCTTCTCTGAATTATTGCACGCCCATAATGGCTTGGTTCTTAATATACTTTGATAGTGGAGGCATTTAAAAAAAAAATTTATAAAAAAAAGGGTCGGTCGTGGCTCAGTGTGTTAAGCATTTAAGTTATTTATCGGAAGATCGACGGTGTGAGCCCCAGCTCTGCCATGTTGCCGTTGTTGGGCCCTCGAGCAAGGCCCCTAACGCCGTCAGCTCCAGCGGCTGACCCTGCACTCTGACATTTGCATATACATATACACTGTGTGTGTGTATGTGTAATATATATATATGTGTATATGTGTGTGCAAGTTGTGTATACACACACAGTAACTAAGGAGACAGACTAACACAAAATGCTTGCAGTATTGTTTTACAGTAGGGCAGTTTGATAAGGTAAGACAAACAGTCAGAACCCCAGCTTCAGGACTAGGCCTAAATGTCTGCTTCGTTCGAGGAATGGGATTTCGGATGACATTTTAAGAGGTACACTTGAGAAACAAAGCTCAGGCTTTAAAAATGGCAAGACACCGAAAACCCGTTGCCGTACTCAGAGAATGGTCTGCTGATGTCTAATGAAGTTTTGGGATTTGTCCTCTGCTTTGTGGACATGTCAGTGAATGTTTGAATATTTGTTTTTTGGGCTATTGTTCTTGAAGATTAAATGAACACAAGATTAACTGACCTTAATGCAACATTTGTTGCCTTAGGGCTGTTGATTGTAAGTGTCATATTGGACACTGCAGTGGGGTTGCAGTATTTTTAAATGGGCCTTGTACAAATACTTTTGGACATGATGGTCCAAACCAGTGTCAGGTATTTACTTTGAAGAAATGCGAAGCAACATTTTTTTGTGTTTCAGCACAATATTAGTAGCTATTAATATCTCTACACTTGACAGACAAAATGATTGTTTTTCTATGATCTCGCTTCAAATATGCAAAGACTCAAACCTGTTCTGCATGTTAACCAATAAAACCCGGATAGATTCTGAGGTTAACTGAAATTCATTGTAGTTCCCATGGAAATATGATCGCATGTAGTGTATGTGTTATGAACAGTTATGTTTTAAGTCATAACTAATACACATACAAAAACTTCTGTTGATGTATTTTTTTTTATTTTTTTTTAGGTTAATTGTTTGTCCACAAGTTTCATTATTCAGTTGGAAGATCAGGACAGATTAACGTGTCTGACAAACACGTGGTGGTTTTGTTGAGGCATAACCGTGAACCACTGCGTGCATGCAGGTTCTTGAGTCTAAAACGAGCTTTGTGTTCTGCAGTCGATGCATTCACACAGTCTGTAGTTTTATCTGAATTGTTTGTATATGGGTAAACTGGAGAGCTGAGCAGGGAGTCTCTTGGCTGCAGTGTGAAGTGTGCAGGCCTGGTCATGTTTTATCCCATTGAGCTCTGCTGACACCTGTAAGACGGAATGTTTACTTGGGAACGCTCCTCCCCGGCCCCTGCTGTAAATGTCACCGGCTTGAGGGTGGATTGCGGGGGGGGGGGGGGGGGGGAAGGATGAACAGGTCAGAGAACGGAGGAGACGTTGACGTATTGTTCCTGGCTATGTGTCCAGGGCTTGGTTGCTTTAAAGACCAGGATGCAGACTGCTTTTAGTTTGTTGTGGCATGCGCAGGTATGTTTTGACAAAGGCTGTATGTTGCCAAACGTGTTTCACAACCTGCCTGCCCGAAGAATTTGTTTGCAGTCAGTTGATCTGTCCCCACCCCCTACTATTTCATAACTGAAACCAGTCATTACTAGTCCTGCAAACAGATATATTGAGCTATCTGGACTGGATTATAGGTTTTTCTCTTAACCGGAGTAGATTTAAAAATAAATCTGACGTTCTCAGGCTTGTTTTTTCTCCCCAGTTTTACTCATCCTGACCTGTGTTTTCTGCATTTACAGTACATGCATGAGCCTCTTGAACAAACAAAGTATTAGTTGCATGCTCAGCAAATACGCCATGTGTGTTGGCACGGCACAAAATGTCACATTGCTTAAAGTTTTTCGCCGTGTATATTTCTTCAGGCACCGGTTGTTAGTGTCCTGTTTAACCTTGGTACATTTGATTAACTGACCAGACTGTTAAGCAGCAGCATTGTGTCTTAAACTCTCTCTCTCGCTCGTACATGCACTATATTTCCGTAGACTTTCTTAATACACCTGTTTATATTCTGACCTGGCGTTATATTTTTAAAGCGCTCCTTCCTGTATGGTTTGTTCGACACGTTCGTTTCCGTTCAGCCACATTTGCAACATCTGACTTCAAATGCGGTTTTGTCACCAGGAGGCCCTGTAAAGATTAACCAGTAAAATCAATTTCACCCTGCATACCCCAGTGAAGGGGAAATACTTTCTCATACTAACGCGCCGCAGTAGACGTGTCCCTCAAAATAGATCTCTAGTCTCAGGATTTAAAAACAACCTTCGTGCGGGTGTATTGATCACGGAGCATTTGAGAAGCGTAAAACAGACAAGACTAGTGTAACGTTAATCATATGTAGGACTTTTATTTCTGAGTGTGGTCATTTATTAAGGAATTTAATGCGCGCGTGTGTGTGTGTGTGTGTGTGTGGGGGGGGGGGGGGGGGGGGGCACACAGCCAGTTCTTGCAGGTGAAAAAGGACAGTGTGATGTGATATAGAATTCAAGAAATGTGTTAATTAATTCATGCAGGCATTTAACGAAAAGAAAATCATGATAGAAGTTAATGATAGTGATGTTAATTGATGCGTTTAAATGCATCAAAGCGGTCTATTATGCGTTCATAATAGACCGCTTTGAAGCATTCAAACGCTCCCTTTATTTCTCTAAAACTGCTTTCATCATTTCCTTAATGTTTCAGTGTGTCCTTCAGTCGTCCTCAGCTCACTTTCTAAACACCTCAAACACTCCGGTGTACACGAGTAACCTGCTGCTGTAGGTCAGACGGCTCTCGTACAGCGCCAGGTTCGGATCCCGTACGCAGACGGTGTTATGCCTGTGGGCTCTTTTGTGCCTGACTGGCCCTGCACCTGCCTTTTGACAGCGCCTCTGTTGGTTTGCGTGCATGTGCGTGTTGGTGAAAGTTTGAGAAGAGAAGGGGGGGAGGGGGGGGGGGAAGGGACAGGTTTTTCAAGGAGAGAAAGAGAACATGGAAGGAGAGGAGAGCTGTCCTATAAGCTCCAGTCTGGGCTGGTAGTAGCATGTCTGCTTCTGGGCAGGGCACCACACCTGCGGAGTCTTTGGGAGGAGAGCGGCCTCATTAGTGCCACCCTAATTTATTATCATGGCTTGTGGAATGTCTGCGATCAAATCGATGTTTTGCCTTTTTTATTTATTTATTTTTTTTTACCTCGTATATAAGAAAAACTGAAGCACTGACTAAATGATTGAAAAAGGTCACTTGGCTTCGAAATAGATTTACATTCCTGAGTTTCATCGTTTTCTTAATTTAGTTTTGGATCCAGCAGGTTTTTAAAAATTTTTTTACAACGAAATGTGTTGTTCCTTATCATCAAACACTCACGTTGCATAGAGGTTAAACAGGGATTAATGTTTGTTTAATTACAGGCCAATATTGTGATAAGGTTTTTTTTTTGTATGTGTGTGTGCGCGTATGTTACTGTTGCTTTAAGCTCCTGTATTAGACACTCCCAGTGCTTTATCTTCCCTTCCTGAGCGCTGTGTGTGTTCACACTAAGCGTCAAGTAAGGCCTTAGGGGAAAGGTTAAAGTTCAGTTCCCTCAGTCTCACTGATGCCTCGGCTACTTCGGGTTATTCTGACAATCACATCTTATCCTTGGCGACTCGGTTTAAGTCCTTTAGTTGCGCGGGTTGTTTTCACCAACATGAAACACTGACCTGAGTGCAGCTCTTTGATGCGTTTAGAATAGCATTCAATAGATTGTGTGCGTGTTTGGTGTTGAGAAGCTTGTGCTCGAGTGTTGCTCAGCTTCAGCTGTGTTTTTGTCTGACTCGTGCTTGTTGTTTTGGCTCTGAGGTAAGACCAGGGCGCGGCACGTATCTCTCCCAAACCTTTTTGCGGGGCAGGAGTTAATCCAGGTGCTGATTTGTGCAAGGTGGGGCGTGAGAGCTGTGACCAGAGCTGTAAGCAGACGCACAGACACGGCGTCGACTCAGACCGCTGCTTTGTGTCCTTATGATGAAAGTTCTGTCCTGGAGTGCCTTTTACTTAAGAGCCCCCTGCCATCCGAGTAGACTCCCGTTGCAGTGCCGTCAGTCATGCGTGCATGTGTGCGCTCTCAGGATATCAATCGATATCTTTTGGAACGGGAACCTGAAACCCGTTGTCTAATGTGGATCATGTTAATGTGTTTTTTATTTGCCCAATCCACACTATCTTGTTTGAACTTGCCAGTTCGATCGTGCTTTTTAATGGGATTTGATTGTTTCTGCCTGCTGCCTAAGCACACCCTAGGGCATGGACGTGTTGCGAAATGCCGCTGTTTGTCAGATTAGCGCTCCACCCCTGAAGGAACTCTCCACCCTGTATATGTCATTGTGTCCTCAAGCTCCCAGACACACCGTGTAATCTGTAAAAAAAAAAAAAAAACGTTGATTACCCAGACCAGGAACAGCACCGAATTCAATCTTGGGTTTTAAAATTGGTGACAACTGTGTTTAAGTACTTGTGGGCCAGCTCACTTATTACGCATTGTGGCAGTTTAAACAGATGTGTGACCTCAATCCAGCACTGCTGTCTATATATTTATTTATTATTTGGTCAGAATGGACCAAATGAATGCACAGGTCAGGTGTTTTTAAATAGAATAATAAAGAAGAACTACAGTAAGGCTACATAGTTCTGTCGGGTGGTTCCGACTTCAAATGTGGCACTTGTTGTTGGTGAGAAGGGACCTCCTGTCCAGAACACCGTGCACTAATAGGGAGCAATTAGATGATGTTGCTGCCACCTTTTATTATGGAGTGGAAACATCCCAAACATTTTCTAGGTTGGGTCTCGGGCTGTAATATTTTAACAGCTCTTTCCTCAGAACTTTTTGAAAGTTTTGACGTTCCATTCAGCCAAACCTTCCTGTCCTTAATGATCAATACTGACTCGAGACACTTTAAGGTCACGTCAGGGTTATATAAGGGGACAGTCTGACAATTTTTTTTATTAAAGTACATTTCTGAATATTAGCCAAATACTAATCTAGCCTTTTTATTCAATTTTTATAATCTTTATTTTTATTATCTTTGTTAAAAGGTTTAGAGCTTGTTAATGTAAATGGTGTATTTGATTATAATGTGGTCCTTAGGTCTTGCATATTCCTTAATATGTTCCTTGAAGTATAAAATACAATGTATATTTTACTTTTAAAAACCAATCCTGTATGAGTGAAGACTTTACCTTTTGATGTTTCGTTGTGAAATATTTGCTCATATTAAAATAAGAGACCAAATGTGAGGTGTTCAAGTGAAACCGGGACTTTTGAAGTTGGGACCGTGAAATTTGTAGTTAATAAAGGTGTTTTATATAACAGATCGACATTTCAAGCATAGTGTGGCGCTGAGACTCTCGAGGTGACGAGCGTGCAAACTTTTAAAGAAGGCCGTACGTCTGTGAATGACCATACTGGATAAGGTGGCTTGGAGCCCACTGCAGTTCCCGTGAACATTTACGCGAGTGAGCACTTTAAAATCAACAGAGAATTTTTCACCAACTTGTGTATACAGAGACGGATCTGTGTTTGGGAACTGTACACACGATCATTCTCACACACACACGCACACACACACACACACACACACACGCACGCGCACACACACACCACTTGCTCAACACCGGAACTCGGCTGGGAGTTATTGCCACATCCCCCTGATCTCGCTCTAAGACATCACCACGTGTTTGGGGATTTTAAGGAGTTCCCGGGAAGCCAGCGTTTCAGACCTTAAGCAAGCAGTCGGATCATTGCTCCGGCATACTGAGAAAAAGTTCTACTGTACCTTGATGGTAGAAAGGCTGTTTGTGTTCAGATCAGTTCTTTGTTGATCCTGGATGATGGTTGACCGGCAGAAATAAGCTTAAAAATACAAGTTAGTAGTGATGATGATGATGATAAAAAAACAGTAAGCTACACAAGGTCTGTGTGTATACACCATTTACACTAGATGAAGTTTCCTTTAACATTATGGTTGTTTAATAAAAATTAAATAATCATTTGTTTGATCCGATGATGAATTATGGATATTTTCCAATGTGGAGACTTTTTTTGTTTTGCTTTTTTGTTACACGCTTGTATCATGTATGTTCAAAGTCTTTACTTTTCTCTTCGGTGTGTGGCTGTAAGCCATGCATGATATAGTTTAACGTCTCAAACTATTGATTTGCTACCAGGGTTAAAAAAAACAACAACTAGCAATTCATCATTACAAATCCAGTAGCTAGAAAAGGTGTGTGTGAGCTGAAGATGCAGTTGTCACCACTGCTAAGCTGGTTTGCCTTGTTTTTGTTTTGGTGTTTTTGTAGGTTCGAGCCACTAAAATTCATGCGAGTGTGAGGTAGTGTGTGTCTTGAAGGAGTGATGGTTGAGCTTCTTTTTTTTTTTTGGTAATTCTGACACATTTAATGATTTATGAAACACCTATCTGTGACAGTTAAAAGATGTTATACAGGAATTAGGAAGACGTACCGTTAGTCAGAACATCTCCAAGTGAGTGTCGGAATAAAAAGACTCCTGGAGCATGAGCATCTGAGTTATGCCAAGTAGCTAGCTTAAAATTTAGTTCTTGCAGCTGGATTTAGCGCCGTTTAGTCGCTGACGTCTATGAAATAAAACACTGTCTGAATTTTAAAGTGCACCAATATTGAGGTTCATGTGGATTCAGAATTAGAGAAATGTGCTCTGACTGGTAGGGTTGGTCCGCGCAATTACGGTGTGCGATCCACACCGAGGGTGGAAACTAATTAGGGTTTGGTTCAAAGACTAAACGCTGCATATGTGAAAACACAAACATCACGTGTTCTCATCATGTGTCCTAGTGAAGTGACCATGCTGGTGTTTCAGGAAGTGGAAAACAAAAAAAGAGACACGCGCTTCTCAGAGATAATGATGTTTTGTTGAAATTGGGGCGTTTCATGGCTGGAGAAAACCGCTTAAGTATCATGTTAATAATGTTACTACAGCTTAAGATCTTCAGTATTTGAATGTGTTGGTTAGTTTGCACAAATCGAAGGACTTTCCTCTGTTTCGATTCGATCTTCACAGAGAAACATCCAAAACGTCCGCATCCGTATAAGTCATGTAAGAACATTACTTCCACTCACTGGTTAAATGAGTCTGGGGCGAGAACATAAACACACGGATGTGATCTGATTTCCACACCGGTGAATAATCCCATGAAGGAACTTCACTCTGAGGCATTTAGGTCTAATTCTAGCTGTGCTATTTTATTATGATTTTTTTTCTTTTTTTCTGGGTGCTGTAGCAAACAAAACTACACCAACGGAATCCCGAATGGACGTTACAATGGCAAAATCTAGAAAATTACAATTCGCATTTTACAAAAATGACGAGCACGTTCAACGACCTGCTGAACCTCAGCTTGTTAACGCAAAGACGTGCGAGTATGCAAACATGTGAAGCGCACCTGGCTACAGCTCCGGCTCGGGGCAAACAGTGCTCCTTTCTGGTCTGGATCTAGATCGGCTCATGTTCTCACCTCACATCAAATAAACTGCTCTGGATCAGTTTAGGACTCATAAGACCATCGAGTTTCTACTAGTTAAGTGGGTGTGTTCAGCTTTTAGAAAGGGTTTAATGTACCCTTTTTTTTAAATTTTTTTTTTTATTATGTAATTTGATGTTTAATTATTTAATTATCAAATTACTGATAATTTGAACCAGAGTGTCACAAAAGTAACACCCTTCATCTTTTTATCAGGCACATAATACAATACTGTGACCCTGACTTTAAACTATTATTTTTCATCATCAGATCTGTTTTTTTTTTTTGCTTTTGCATCTTAAATAGTCCATTTATAAATGAAATTGTATCTGCACTGCGAGGGATGGAGCAAATGTTAGTGATGCATTATATTAAATATCTTCTTGAGAAGCTTGAATACGAGATCACATTTAGTTCCACCTGTATCTGGATTATTTATTTATTTTTTAAAACGATGCGTCTCAAACATTTGTAGGCTTTTTAGTGGGTCCACCTCAACCACCCCCCCCCCCCCTCCCAAGTGTTGTTAGATTAGAAGGGTTGTTCTGTATGCAGTGATGTGTTCAAACTGAAGTCGGGTCGTGTACATGTTTTTAGCGTCCTCTGATTGTTTTATCGTCACCTTGGACCCCTTGAGTGCTAACCGTATTGTTCATATTCGTAATACATTTTATAAACCTTTGAATAAACATCATCTTTAATTTCTGCTGTTCTTTCCCTGTAGTTCCAGCAAGCCGTATCAGCAGAACTTAAATCTCTGGGCAGAAGCTCTTACACTCTGTGTGTGGACGGACCCCTCCTCGTCCGACAGGCCCTCCATCCCGAGGCTTCCAAAAAGGTTAGCGACTGATTTTAAAAAAAAAAATTATTTATTTTTTCTTCAAATGTGACGTGTAAACATCGGAAACAGAAATAAGTAAATGTGTCTATGGAGAGAGGCAGCAAAAGTTTTCATTAAAAAGGAAACTAGATTAGATTTAATTTTACAGTTCATCTAGAAGTATCTCGTGTCAAGATTATGAACCAGGGCATAAAAATCTAATTATTAGAAAATTTGTGTATAAAGACCTTCAGACAATAAGGCAGTGTGTGTAACACTCAGTTTATGCAAACTTTTGTACTCTGATGTACAGACCGAAAATTCAAAGCATGCTTGCTTACTCTGCTTTTTAAAAAATTTATTATTATTTTTTTTAAATTAGCTTGCTTAATTGAGCTAGCGAACATCCTCAACATTTCTGCCCAAAGCTGTATTGATGATAATGAATCCAGTGGTGCTGATTGATTATTTATTTCTCTTCTGTTCTCCTGATAGAATTTGGTCCTGCCGGAGTGTTTTTACTCATTTGTCGATTTGAAAAGAGAGTTTCACAAATGCTGTCCCAACGCCGGTCCGGTCAAAGACCTCACGCTTCCCTCGATGCTCGAATGTATCCTTACTACGTACAATTTTGCTTATTATGGCATAAATCTGATCCCTGACCTCCGTTCTGTGTGTAGAAAGTCCATGTGTATAAATGTACTGTAGTGCTTGTCCTTTAACCCATGCCCTCAGACTTGTGCCTCCCAGCAGTAAGCGAGCAGAGGGCAGGAGTGAGGGAGGTGAAGAGCATGATGATGATCATCCAGCACATCCTGGCTGAGCCATACGGTCAGTCCGCTTATTCCTCTTCCTCCACTTCCTGTTGTCTATAGATCTTTTGCAGTCACATGACGTCAGTCATAACCGTGGATGGCGGAATTACCGTTAACCGACATGATGATTACCATCTGTGCGACACGGCATCAGATAATCGAGTACCCTAGCTCTTAGCGCTTCTGTTCTGCTGATTATTTTCATATGCAGTATGTTGTGGTGAACTGTTGTAACTTATTCAATAGAGAAATGGGTGTAAAAATGGAAAAAGAAAGTAATAATTTGCAGAAGTTCAATTTGTCGTAGATGGTGTACAAATGTACGATTCCTTATCTTGTTCTGAGGTCGGATCCCAAAAAGTGTGAAATGGAAAGCTAGTGTGCCGAGTACGGTGCTTGTTCCACACACTAAGTAGTGCTCTTAATCACGGGACTTGAGAGTCAGTGTTGTGTTAGAAGAGCAACTTTTAAAAGTTTGACTTTGCTGCAATTTGGAGCAACTTGGAAGCAAATAGTAAGGTGTCAAGGTGTGGTTTTAGGTGATGGGGGTGTGTTTTTTTTTTTCTTGTTGAAAGTTCTCCCATGACTTATTCTGTCGTGGGAGAACTTGTTTTCTTGAGTAACGTCCCGTTTGTTACCCGGCCCGAGCGGGACCATGGCGGACAGACGTCACTCACAATGTCGGGTGCTGAAGATCTATACAGTTTTATGCATTTCCTTTTTCAAAGTAACTGTTGCAGGATGTAATAAAGTGTTATCAGGCGTGAATATGCTTTTACAGTTTATTGTGTCAGTATTCAGTTTCAGATCATTTTTTCTTTGTTGCTTTAAGGAAGTGCGCTATAATTAAAGACAATTGGGGAGGAGCTAATAATATCCAACCATCCATATTAAATATGAAATAAAAGATTGAAATAACAAAATATTGATATTAATATACTGTATATAATATTATTATTAATATTAATGCACTTTATTTCATAAACATCTGCTCTTAGCTGAAATATGCATTACAAGAAGAAGATGCAGAATGAAACCAGTTTTGTTTGTTGCCCATGGCAAAAAAAAAAAACACTGTCGAGTGATTTTTATATTAATTTTTTTAAAATATATGTATATAATTTTTTTTTTCCCCCTCCAAGCAGATTGAGTAAAGTTTTCCTGGTTTGCTGTCTAGTTTTGTAGCTCACTTTGGGGCAGATTGCATAGCCGAATGTCATCTATATATGGAGTAAAGGTTCTGCTAAATTAACACATTTAAAATCCACAGTTATTTAAGGACATGAGCTTATAGTGTCAGAACAAATGCATAACTATACCTTTTAAGCAAAAACATGTCAAAGGCGTAAACTGTGCAGAGTGCAGACGTCGGAAGTTCTGTCCTAGTTTGTGAATAATAACAAGGTCATTTTTTTTTTTTTTTTGCTATTTTTTTTATGCTAGCAATAGCCTAGCCCATACATTACCTTTGTGCAAAATAAAGGCATTATTCTGCCCTCCCATAAAAGAATAAATAAAAATAAAATATACTGTATATATGTGTGTGTATGTCATGGCCAAAAGTTTTGAGAATGACCCAAATATTAGTTTCACAAACTGTTTTTAGATCTTTGTTTCAGTTGTTTCTGTGATGTACTGAAATATAATTACAAGCACTTCATACGGTTCAAAGGCTTTTATCGACAATTACATGACATTTATGCAAAGAGTCAGTATTTGCAGTGTTGGCGCTTCTTTTTCAGGACCTCTGCAATTTGACTGGGCTGCTCACAATCAACTTCTGGGCTAAATCCTGACTGATAGCAACCCATTCTTTCATAATCACTTCTTGGAGTTTGTCAGAATTAGTGGGTCTTTGTTTGTCCACCCGCCTCTTGAGGATTGACCACAAGTTCTCAATGGGATTAAGATCTGGGGAGTTTCCAGGCCATGGACCCAAAATTTCAACGTTTTGGTCCCCGAGGCACTTAGTTATCACTTTTGCCTTATGGCTCGGTGCTCCATCGTGCTGGTAAATGCATTGTTCTTCACCAAACTGTTGTTGGATTGTTGGAAGAAGTGGAGGGTGTTTTGGTACCATTCTTTATTCATGGCTGTGTTTTTGGGCAAAATTGTGAGTGAGCCCACTCCCTTGGATGAGAAGCAACCCCACACATGAATGGTCTCAGGATGCTTTACTGTTGGCATGACACAGGACTGATGGTAGCGTCACCTTTTCTTCTCCGGACAAGCCTTCTTCCAGATGCCCCAAACAATCGGAAAGAGGCTTCATCCGAGAATATGACTTTGCCCCAGTCCTCAGCAGTCCATTCGCCATACTTTTTGCAGAAGATCAATCTGTGCCTGATGTGTTTTTTGGAGAGAAGTGGCTTCTTTGCTGCCCTTCTTGACACCAGGCCATCTTCCAAAAGTCTTTGCTTCACTGTGTGTGCAGATGCGCTCACACCTGCCTGCTGCCATTCCTGAGCAGCTCTGCACTGGTGTCACTCCGATCCCACAGCTGGATCCTCTTTAGGAGATGATCCTGGCACTTGCTGGACTTTCTTGGACACCCTGAAGCCTTCTTAACAAGAATTGAACCTCTTTCCTTGAAGTTCTTGATGATCCTATAAATTGTTGATTCAGGTGCAATCTTAGTAGCCACAATATCCTTGCCAATATTCAACATAGAAATATCTGAAACAAAGATCTAAAAGCAGTTTAGCAGCAAACTTTGTGAAAACTAATATTTGTGTCATTCTCAAAACTTTTGGCCATGTGTGTGTGTTGAACTTGAGCCTTTTTTTTTTTCCATTGTAAAAGAATATTCTGTTCAAGCAAGCGATGGTTTTTTCACTGATTCTCATAACTGTGGTTTTTGTACAGCTAGGTTTTTTTATATGGTATATTTGTATTATATTATTCTTCTGTAGCTAAATTTACTTTTTTTATTTTATTTTTATTCATACTTATTTCCTATTAATACTCTTTTTTACTTTACGGTCACGGGCGGTCGTTTAAGCATTTCGCTGCATATCGTACTGTGTATGTGACACAATTTTAAAATGCGTCAGTTAAATGTGAAGTTGTGACTATAAAGTTACATTTGTTGCTTAAACAGCTCTCAAATTATTATTATTTTTTCCCCCTAGGTCACAAATTTTCCTTGATAGAAACTGTGAAGTACAAGTTTGAGTCTGGAGCCTGGTGAGTATGTTGTAAAAGTAGCTTTTCCCCATCCTGGCCCTGGAGCATTAACCCGTTCCGGGCTTGTTTATAACGAACTAGAGTTAGAGATGTTGACGAGGGCAAACGCACTCCGGTGTCAGGATCGGGATCAAGCATCGTAACGACGATGTGTCTAGGATAGTTTGAAGCCGGTTTGGTCTCTGTCTGTCCTGCAGCAGTAAGACCGAAGCTGTGGACAGCGAGACGGTGATCAGAGCCAGGGGGTTGCCATGGCAATCATCTGACCAGGACATTGCTCGCTTCTTCAAGGGCCTCAACATCGCCAAGTAAGAGCATGTCCAGGGTTTCTTCAAAGTCCAGTTTAGGTCATGCGTGATGGTGATTAGCGAGATAGGGTTACAGTGTCCAGGTGAGTAATTGTGGTGTGTGTGTGTGTGTGTTTGTCAGAGGTGGCGTGGCACTGTGTTTGAACGCTCAGGGTCGCAGGAACGGAGAGGCTCTGGTGCGCTTCGTAAACGCCGAACACAGAGACATGGCGCTGGAACGACACAAGCACCACATGGGCAGCAGATACATCGAGGTGAGCCGCGTCACAGCCATGCTAAGATACTCCATGTGTGTGGATGTGATGTTTTCCTGCCAGATGTACAGGTTTACAGTACTGAACAAGAGTTCGATCCTTTTTTTTTTCTTCGTTTGCTTGAAGTGAAATGCTGTAATTTTAAGGCAGAATGTCATTATGCTGTTTTTTAGGCCACCATGACCCTGTACAGGCTAAAGATTGTAATGAAAGGGTGCATGGAGAAGTGTAATGTGATATGTCTCGTCTTAACTACAGTATTGTACTCTTAAATATTTTCACCTTGGAAATTATAAACACCTTTTTTTATGGGATAATGTAAAGATCCTAAGTGTTCACGCTGTAGTAAATGCAAACCTTTTATATTATATAAAAGGTGTTCGAGTGCTTGTTTTTAAATACATGCAGGAGTCGGTATCATTATTTTTATATAATATATTGTATGATGTATATAATATTTGAATATATATATATATATATATATATATATATATATATATATATATATATATATATATATATATATATATATATATATATATATAACGGTAAATTGTTACTTTTTTGACCAAAGTAGCTTTTTTGACCAAAGTAGCTTGAGTAGATTTGCGTTTCGCATTTTGAATGGATGTTTTAATACAACAAGCTCATTTTGAAGTCACAGGCTTCTACACTGCCTGGCCAGGGGGAGGGGAAAAAAGAAAAAGATTTCATTGACCAGATTTAGCTTTGATCACGGTGCACAGTGTGGTGGCGAATTCATGTGTGAAAACGATTCATCACGCTCCCAGAACCACAATTTCACAATATGAATACTGGAGTGTGCCTGTGCTGTTGAGGAGGAAAACCTTCATAGATGTGATTTAAACTGGTCATTCAGTACCATCAGGTCGTCAGCGGAGTTCATTTTATTGCCACATAATGTTGCTGAGTCGAGACCTGACTAACTGAAGCGACCTCAGATCATAACACTGTCTCCAGAGGCTTGTGCTGCCCTTCTTACCCTGATGCGCCAATCACTCTGGAGTAGGATCAATCTCGACCCAATCTCGAGCCAAAGTCCGATCTTTATGCTCCCTTGCAAATTGAATCCTTTTTTTCCCCTCATTTAGTCAAGTGACGAGTGGTTTTCCTATGGCCACACGCATGTTTAGTTCCAACCCTGTGAGATCTCACCACATGGTGAATGTGCAAATGTTCTTACTTTCATTACTAAACATAGCTGTTATGCTATTAAGCGTTTAAGTAATATCCATTTATTATTGTTTTTTTTTTTTTATTATTATTTTTTAAATAATACATTTCTTTCACAAAGTTTAAGGTTCAGCAAAGTCCTTACAGGTTATAATAATTTAAAGCCAAGTTCAGTATTTAAAACTGATTTTGAAATGTGATGCAGGTCAATAATTAGATCTTTGTGATGATGCAACCTTTTTGTCTTTTTTTTTTTTTTTGGCCAGGCAGTAAATAAATATCCTCGTCTCAGTCATGGTCGCTTTCTTTCTTGGTAAATATGTATTTAGTAGCTTTTATGGTTGCAAAGTACATATACTTCAACTAAAAGCATCATAAACTGAAAATAAAAAGACCGCAAAATATGTAAATTCTGAAAACAGCATGTCGCCCATGTCCACTTCAGTCCCTTAACCAACCAACCACGCACACGCACACGCACACGCACACGCACACGCACACGCACACGCACACGCACACACACACACACACACACACACACACACACACACACACAATCAAAACAAGTTTTTTTCCCCCTCTCATCTTTTTGCTACATTTTATTTAAAAAAAATTAATAAAAAAAACTCCATCCAGCCTTTTAATTTAATTAGCTAACATGTACTGTAGACTACTGATGTTCGAGTTCATCTTTTTCATTATTTCTTTCCCACATGAACCTCACACTTGCCTCCCAGGTTAATTTTTCTTTTTTGCGTTTCTGTTTCAGGTGTATAAAGCAACCGGAGAGGAGTTTCTAAAGATTGCTGGAGGTGAGCTGCTTTTTAATCGAGTGCCTGGTAATGTGTTCTGGAAGTCTACAATTACGGATGAGACACGCGCACATGTGCGAACACACACACACACACACACACACACACGCACCAAACCACTAAACACAGTAACATTTGTAGAGCGCACTTCCCTGTGATGCAGTCTCTCTCTCTCTCTCTCTCTCTCACTCCTCTCTCCTTTTTTCCTCCTGTTTGGGTTGGATGAAAGACTCTTTTGTGAGCCATGTGCTCGTGCTGACTCACACCGAGCTGTTTCAAGAGGAAACCCTACTCTCGTGTCACCGCCGCCCCCACCTGTGCCTTACAGAGCGCGGCTTCCCCTGAGAGAGAGCACGAGCAGCGGCCACTGAAAGCCCGACTCTGCCCTCTCACACGCAGGGTGTAAAGAGCCAGTGGCAGGCCGAGATATTGGTGTGTGTGTGAGCACGTGTATGTGTGTGTGCACGTCTATGTGTGTGTGTATTAAAACGGGAGTGAAGGTAGATTCCATCAATTCCACATACACTTTTTTTTACTTGGGAAAAAAACGTATCACCCTAACTTGAGTACCTTCTGTCGTTCCCCTTTCGAGCACTCTATTTTTTTCTCTCTGCTAGAAAGTTTAAACTTTGCACTTCATATTCCACCTTCTGGATCCCCCGAGTAATGTAACGTGTAAGATGCTTCAGTTTGTTCGGTTACATTCGGCCTGTTATTCCTGGTCTCATATTGTTTATGATTTCTTTGTCTGGACGGTCGTCTTGTTGTAATACACCCGGGTTTGTTTTGTCTGTACGTTACATCTTCAAGCAGTGACTCATGCCTGTTTTTCCGCCCGCTCAGGCACATCTAACGAGGTGGCTCAGTTCCTGTCTAAGGAGAATCAGGTGATCATCCGAATGCGCGGCCTGCCCTTCACCGCCACGCACCAGGACGTCCTGGGCTTCCTCGGCCCTGAGAGCCCCGTGACGGACAGCACAGAGGGCCTGCTCTTTGTTAAATATCCTGATGGACGGCCTACGGGTGACGCCTTTGTGCTGTTCGCCTGTGAGGAGTACGCTCAGAACGCTCTGAAAAAGCATAAACAGATCCTGGGGAAGAGGTACATCGAGCTGTTCCGCAGCACAGCAGCCGAGGTCCAGCAGGTCAGCGCGGAAAAAATCTAACCAAAACTGTTTTTAAGGCAGATTAGTTAAAATGCAAACTTTTTATTTATTTATTTATTTATTTATTTATTTCGCCTGTTACAGGTCCTGAACCGCTATATGTCCACTCCACTGATATCCACACTTCCTCCTCCTCCTCCGATGGTCCCCGTTCCCGTTCTGGCAGCTCCGCCCTTTATCACCACAGCCAGCACCAGGGACTGCGTAAGGCTGCGCGGTTTGCCCTACACCGCCGCCATCGAGGACATCCTGGAGTTTATGGGAGAGCACACTATAGATATTAAACCTCACGGTGTTCACATGGTGCTCAATCAGCAGGTGAGAGGAATTAAGGATTGGATAATGATTCAATAATTTAAACTTTGAATGTTTTTTTTTATTTATTTTTTTACACTAACAAATGCTCTTGATCTTGATTTTTAAATAAATAAAAATAAATTAAATAAAATCAAGATCATCTGTTGGTGTAAAAAAAATAAATACAAAATGGATGTGGTGTTCTATATGCAGAAAATGTGTGTGTCTGTGTGTTACACTGAGCATAAAATAAAGCATACAATTAAATGATCAAATTTAAATTTTATTTCACGTTCACATGCGGTGAAATGCTATTACTAATGTTCGTGACCAAAAAAACAAGAGAAGGATAGAATATAACAGGTATAATATTTTATTGCAATAAAAAAACATTACACTAGGAGAAAGAAAGAGAGAAAAAAAATAATTTTTTTACAGTGAATTAATGTAAAATTAAAAAAATTGGGATGAAATGTTAAAATTTTACAAAAAAATAAAAGCTACAGAATATTAACAAAGATGATTTATTATGACTGCAATATCACTTAGAACCTTTACAAACTGCAATTTTTAATATATTAGTTGTGACAGATGTGGTGCACTGCCACAGTCAAATCAGAGGCACTTTTTATTTTTGGTGCACATATTGCATCTCTAGGAATTATTTTTTCTTCCTCTTCAGCAGTCTGTAATCCGACCCCCCCCCCCCCCCCAATAAAAAAAAAAATTTAAACTAGTCCGTCCAGATATTTGAACCCCGCCTCTGTGAAAGCTGAAATTTTGGGCCTCATGGATTTATTCATTACCTTCAATTTATGGCGGTGATGGAAATCTAGTTGGTCTGAAACCGCTTGATCATTGTGCCAATTTGTGCCGTGTCTCACCACAGTCAGGAACATCTACCCCCCCGGTAGCAGGTTACAGTAATGGGCTTGATTTTGTCACGGGATTTTCCTGACCGGTCCTCTTTTTACTCATCTCTTAAGGGTCGTCCATCCGGCGACGCTTTTATCCAGATGAAATCGGCAGACCGGGCATTCATGGTGGCACAGAAGTGCCATAAGAAGATGATGAAGGATCGTTACGTGGAGGTGTTCCAGTGCTCCACTGAAGAGATGAGCTTCGTGCTGATGGGAGGAACGCTGAACCGGAGCGGTTTGTCTCCTCCGCCGTGCAAGTTGCCCTGTACGGACACTGTAACACAAGTTTTGTTGGCTTTAAAAAAATTTTTTTTTAAAAGGAAAAAAATAGAAAAACAGATTTAGGCACGGCTACAAATTGGGGAAACTGTTAGGGATGTAACCAAGTGCTCAATTGTTTAGTTTTTAATTTTAATTAATTTAGCTGGAAAATAAATGTGTAGATGTACAACAATTATGATTTGATATTTATCTTAAAATGTGATGCTTGATTTAATGAAGTGATTCAAAGCTGTTCCTCATCCTGAGAAATCGAATGCATTAAAGCAAAATCATGTTTATAACAAAATGACCATAAGATGATGTCCAAATAAATAATGAAGGGTTGCGAAATCAATGCCGATCATGCAGCGGCGAAACAGTTTAGCGTTTAACCCCAATGCTCGCTTTCTTTACTTAGTGAAATGGATCTTGTATCTGATAATGTATCTGTACTGTATATATTACAGTCACTATGGACATGTTGGTCCTGCTTGGCAGGTTGTGTGCCGGTTCATTTTCCTAGTCGTTGTTTTGCTCTGTAGCGCTTGAAAGTCTCCCGGGATGCAGGTGGCGTGTCTGAGTAACACACGCAGCCGGTGCCGCAGGCCTCGGTGTAGATCGTTCCTAATGCCTTTAATCAGTACGGACGTTCAAGATTAGATTTCAGTTTATCTTGTAGGGAGCATTGAGAGTGCCTGTGGTTCTGCTGAAAGAAAGTCTAGGCTGACAGCAGAGCACTAAACGCTCCCTGACGTGCAGAGACTCTTCTCCCGGGTCAAGGTCGCAGCAGAGAACGAGTCTCTGTGTGCACAGGCTGCACACGACCGGAGGGACTGCTGGTGGTTCCTGGGTTGAAAGAGGGACGTGTACTGTAGATGACCTTCACTCGCTATGTGAGTGTGTGTGTGTGTGGACACACCCCATAGGTGGTGAACAGGCCCTTCCTGCATTGTTTGCATATAAATATACGTGTTGAGTTTTTTTTTTTTTCGACCCACTGAAGGACGGATTTTGCTCTAAACAGAAGCACAGGTGTCGCACTTTGCTTGTTTTTCCCCTCGTGGGTTAGGTTACGGCGTCACGCTTCGTTTACTAGCTCCACTCTGCACTGCAGTAACGAGCCCAGTGATGGTTTTTAACTGGCGTTCTTAAAGCACCGCTTTCTCCTCCTCCTCCTCCTCTCGCCTCAGGTCTCTCACCGCCAACCTACGCTGCGTTTCCAACTCCAGCTGCCATGCTTTCTGCCGAGGCAGCCCTGTATCAGCCCCCCCTGCTGGCCACTCCAAGAACTCCACAGGCGCCCGCACACAGCCCGGCCCTTGCTTACTACTCCCCTCAGCCACAGCTGTACATGAACATGAACATGAACTACACCGCCTATTACCCCAGGTATCCGCTCATACCGCTGTCTCTTCGGGTAAAAATATTAATAAATTGTGTTGGCAATATATAACTATAAATAACTAGCTAAATCGGGTACGGTTGTACTTTTACTACTCATGTCTTCCTTTAGATAATTTCAGTTAAGTCCGATTACGTCTGCCAGGACTATATCCTTACACTCTGATTCTTTTGCCCATCAGTCCTCCAGTGTCCCCGTCCACGGTGAGTTATTTTGCAGCTCCAGGCTCGGTAGCAGCTCAGGCTACTCCTGCTATTCTGCCTCAGCACGGTGCTCTGGTGCGCATGCAGGGACTGCCTTATAACGCTGGGGTTAAAGACATCCTCAGCTTCTTCCAGGGTTACCAGGTAAGAGGCTTCTACATGTCCTGTAGTGTCCCTTTCCATTTATAGAAGGCTAGATAGACTGCAGAGCAACACATGAGCCACGTTAATTACTGGAATCATATTCCCATGAAACCGATGATTGTAGCGACATAGTGAGTACTGTACTGAGTAGTGAACTGGAACATTTAGCGCTTAGTGTGTGTTGTATTTTATTCCAGGTGTTTCCATATCCCATGATTAAGCTCACTGGACAAAAATTAGCTGCATAGCTATGTCTCTAGTATTAAAGACGTTACAGGCAGTTCTTGTATGAGGTCACAATAGGGGACTAAATCTCATCGGATTGTTGTCCTGAGTCGGAGTGCACGGTCGGCCAAATCACAGATTCCCGAGGGATAAGGGGTTGTGCTCAAGCGTCGCACAGCTTGGTGGTGCTGGGGCTTGATCCCCTGACCTTCTGATCACTAACCTCGAGCCGTAACCACTGTCCATGGTAGTTTTCATAAGTGAAGTTGAATAGCTAGAATTACTCCCAGAGTAAATCTTTCTCATAAAAGTCTGAATCTTAATTTATATCCGTGATGAACGAGGCAGAGGAAAGGATGAAAGAGAAAAAGAAAAATCCTGAGACAATATGAGGAAGTGTTTCTTGCTCTTCTGGATGACGGCAGGTAATGGATTAAGTTATAAAATGTTATAAATCGGTGCTCTTGGGATGAGCATGGGCTGGTCTTTATGATGACAGCAGCGGTTCTAGGCTACTTTGGTTAACTTGCATTAATCCAGATGTTTTTGCACAAGCGGTTTTTGTCCAGGGTGCTTAATTATTTATTCACTTTTGTGCCATGAATGAAGCTTTATTAGTAGTCAATGTACTGACTGATGTGAGAATATTTAATATGCGTAATGTACAGAAATCTCTCTCCCATTTGGGTCATCATATTAATTATGCCATATTACCGTGTCCATTTTTATTTTTATTTATTTATTTTTTGCTTTTTCCCTTCTCCGTATTGGCTGACAACCAAGTAGGAGTCTTCAACCGATGGTATGAACTTCAGCCCTAAGGCGTGGCTTGGACAGGGGGATGATTAAGGGGGAAATAATAACTGTCTGGTGTTTTACATTTTTTGGGGGGGATTGTGGTGTTTGTGTGCGCTCTTTCATCCTGGTAATGTAGCAGGGTGAAAATAAATGGAACTGATGTGGCACATTAGTTTCATTCCCCAGACCTGAGCTTAAAAGGTGCGGGTGTGTTTAGTGCTAGCTCACACTGTGGAACAAACCTGCTCTCCGCTCGGGTCTCGGCTATCCAAGAGCCAGAGATCACGATTGGGGGGTGTGTGTGTGTGTGTGGGTGTGTGTGGGGGGGAGGGAACTGAATTCATCTCTGACACCTGGCTGAACCACTGAAATGAAACGCTGCCCACTCACCCTCCAAGTATGCTTTTAGCTGCTCAAATGGAGCTTACACAGTGTGCGCGCGTGTGTGTGTGTGTCTGTCTCTCTGCGGGAAGAGTGTTTCCTTCGGGTGGGATTTTCGTGGTTTTATTTTTGTGTTAAACGTATGGCACAAATGGAAGTGGAAGTTATTGTGTTTGGGTGTGCATGTGTTTCTAGATTTAGTTGTTTTGCTGTGCTTCTGTGGAAAAAGGTTTGACTAGAGATGGTCTTTTTTTTTTTTTTTTTCTCCAGGATTTATTTCAGGAAGTGTGACTTTTTTTTGCTCTGTGGTCTTTGTCTATTTTTTTCCCAAGCAGAATTGCGAGGCGTCAAGAAAGGATGGCAATGTGACTACATGAACAGATATAAAAGACACTTTTTTTTTGTGTGTAGTTACTTAATACACTTTGATTGTAGTATGTACCTTTTTATTTATTTTTTTTGTAATCATGGAAATCTAAAATGCTAGGTGCGCATTAAGGCTAGGAAAAAAAAAGTTGAGTGATATTTATTTATTTATTCTAGGAAACTATGAAAATGTACATAGCCATAATCATACTTTATGCATCCTAATTATTCTTTCCCATAAATAACATTTATTGCAGTATTATATCTTGCTTTCAAGGTATTAACCGGCCACGTTCAAGTTTTTATAAATGAATTTGGTGTGAAGCTAAATTATCCACAACCAGATGTTTGTCCATTTCAAACAAATTGGCTTCTCTCTAGACAAATTTAACGTGTTGGTTTTTTGCCATTTTATTAATTTGGAATTTTTCTCACACTCTCTCAATAGTGCTTAAATATATATTTTTTTCAAGTTTTTTTTTTTTTTACATATTAAGTTTATCCGCAAATATTACAGGTGGATACAGCCCGAAACAACTGCAGGAGTGGGCAAAATGATATTACCTGATTGGGTGTGTGTGATGTGTGTGTGTGTGTGTGATGAGGTTGTGCCACTGACTATGGGCTGTTGTGCTGTAGTACGCTCCTGAGGATTACAGCAGTGTGATGGGAGTGAGCGATCAGGCCCGTGCTCTGGTCCAGCCCAAAGAGTGGCTCTGCCTGTAGGGGGCGCTCCTCCAGGTAAGGTTTCCCACAGCTCCAGATGTGCATGGACTTAAACCAGGGTTTCTTAACTCCAGTCATCCAGACCCAGTGTGTCGCACAGTCTGATAGTCTTCCTTTTCGTGTGTGTGTATATGCGGAAGAGAGAACGCTTCACACTGTGCGGTGCAGTGAGTGATGACTGGAGAACAGAACCCCCGGACTAAAGTATAGAGTTGGTTTCTGTCTCGCTCTCTCTCTGTGGTCCTGATTTGAACAGGTTTCTCAGCAGTCTTAAACCCCTTCTTTTCTGTCTTTCGTGATGGAGACGTCTAACTCTGAATAAGACTAATTCCTCTCTGCATACTGACTTCTTCGACAGCACTGCTCTCGGGTTCGGATGCTTTTCGAGGCGCCGATATCGGCCTCCTTCCGTCATTGCAAATTTTCTTTCCCTGTCCTGGAATTGTTAACGTCTCTGTCTGTCCCCACTAACCCGAACTGATTTATCTTCTCCGTAGGATACTGTAGATCATAACGCATGCAGCATTGATTGAGAATGTTCCAACAGCAAATCGATCTTGATTTTCTTCCTGTGGGTCCCTTTATGGTTTTTTTTATTTTTTTTTTTTTCCTATGACCAGGAGTGCGGCTTATAAACAAAAAATTATTATAAAAAAAAAAATAATCTTAAATCTACAGAATACAGGACCAGAGTGACCTGACCTGTTTAATTCTTTCCCAGCTCCAGGCGGACTCTGTGCTCGTCTTGTATAACCTGAGTGGGCAGCGGAGCGGTGAGGCGCTTGTCACCTTCCCCAGCGAGGAGGCGGCGAGGCGTGCCGTGGCCGAGCGCTCCAACCTTCCCCTCTCTGGCCACCCTGTCCGTCTGATGTGCTGCGAATGAGCTAAACACTCACCACTTGAAGCCGACTCCAGGATTGAGCGAGGTCTGCACTTCACCCCGGATAACCTCTCGCTCTCTCTCTCTCTCTCTCTCTCTCTCTCTCTCGATCTTACCCAGATGCACAGGGAGCTTTTTTCCTCAGTTTCTAACGTGCTACGCCTGGTGAAGGTGCTACAGTAGCATGATGGAAATGCATGAACTCTATGTATATATGTATTTATACATGAAATACACATCGTTTAAATGCCTTGTGGATATAGAGAATTGATGTATATTCTTAGTCATGTTCTTTATGCGGACTAGGCTGAATGTTAAGGCCAAACTTTCTTTAGCTCTTCCTATGGGAGAAATCCCACATCGAGGATTCACTGTGTTTTTACTCAAAGACAGTGCAATATACAAAGGCTAAGCCATAGAGCCTGCACGTGTGATGCAAGAAAGCAATACAAATTACTACTGAGGCCCGATTTGACGCCACTACTGAATGTAAAGCAAGTTCGCTCCATCCATGCCTCGTCCCGGAGACGCGTATACACCCGGCTGCATGCAAGACGTTGTGTCGTCGTCGACCATATTTAATTATTGTGCAACAAACGAGACTGGGCGTGCCCCTTTAATCTGCTCGAGCAGCTTCTTAGTTTAATCGAATCCAGAACAGAGCCGTTTTATTTAATGTGAGAAACAAGCCGCTGGGCTTTCGTCTGATCTGCATGCTTTCTTTTGCAGTCTTTATTACTGAAAGACACTTTTCTTTCCTAATCCATCTCACGTGACCGGAAAAGCCTTCGGTCATCATAGTGCCTTTACTCTTCGTTTTTGTGCCAATACTACATAAGCCAGAGGTCGATACCGGCTATAAAACACTCAACCCGCTTCTCTGGCACCCGAGTGGGCATTTAGGAGATGTTTTTTTTTTTTGTTTGTTTTTGTTTTTTTAAACCAAGTTTGAAACTTGTATGAAACTGAAGATAGCATTTATGTAACGATTATAAAACAATAAAATATTATTCTGAAAGATCTCAGTTCTGGTTACTTATTATACAGTAAGTGCTAGAATTATTGGCACCATTTACTATAGAAAAGCAGGACAGTACGTGTGCATGTTGTGATGTTTTTAGATTGGAGACACATTTAAGTACAACAATTTTGGGGGGGATTCTGTAGAGATCTCGTGCTCCCTACACACGTTCCCTACAGGGTTCAAATCCTGACATGTAGACTCAAATGGCCAGAGCAGCACGAATCACAGGTACAGTATCCAGCACAATTTGGATAGTTTAATGATGCTTGCATTTTTTAAAGTTTATTTATTTATTCTTAAGAGCTTTGATTTTTTTCCCCCTCTCAAACATGCTGATCTTTCTCACTTACAGTCCCAGAGATACATGGTCAAGATTAAGACTTTGCATTTTATGCTTTAAAAAAAAAAAAAAAAAAGTAACTTATGTATTTTTTTTTTGTGTGTCAATACCAAGTTAATATAATGAGTATAATGGTGATATGAGACAATATAACTGATTGTCTATTTCTTTTTTTTGGAAAGCCCTTATAAGAAGGGTAGGTGAGATTTGTGGAAGTTAATCCATCCACCTCCCTCTTGGATAAATTTGCAGATGTGCAGTGTAGAGAGAGAGAGAGAGAGAGACACACACACAAAAGCCATTGCAGGCTGCCACAAGTGCTTTTTTTTCTATGGTATTTCATAAAGTGTATGAAGAAGCAAAAAAAAAAAAATTAACTAGGCTGCACATCCTCGTTCAGTAAATCCACCGTCTATTTCAGATTGAAAGTCCTCTCTTAGGCATGTTACTTGCATAAGGAATTAAACACATTTTCTGTCCATATTGTTTGAAAATTATTTTTTTATACAGTATTTTTGTATTACATTTGGTTTTTAATTGCAATAATTTTTAAGTGGCGCGCTTCTGCCATCTTGGGGCCGGGCCACGTCATTACAAATCAAAGTGGGGGGGTGGGGAATGGGCACACTTCAAATTTATATCACATTTATATTACTTGTACAAACTTATAAAAGCACTTATAATTTTGCCTGGAGTGGGTCAGCAGGTCCTGCAAGACGAAGGCACTGATGCTATGGAGCGGCGCCTCATTTCCCCAGACCTGAATCTAATTGAGCACATCTGGCACATCATGTTTCACTCCATCCACCAAGGCCGCGTTGTATGACAGACTGTCAGTCCAGGTCTCCTATATTAGCATATATAAGTAACTAAGTATATATAAGCAAATATTAGTATATATTAGCATATATAAGGAATTAAGTATATATAAGCAAATATTAGTATATATAGCATATATAAGGAATTAAAAATATATTAGCATATATATAAAAATATATATTAGCATATATAGGAATTAAAAAGTATATATTAGATATATTAGTAAAGGAATTAAAAGTATATATTAGTATATATAAGTATATATATAGCATATATAAGGAATTAAAAAGTATATATTAGCATATATTAGTATATATATAAGCATATATAAGGAATTAAAAAGTATATATTAGTATATATTAGCATATATAAAGGAATTAAAAAGTAATATTAGTATATATAGGAATTTAAAGTATATATTAAGCATATATAAGGAATTAAAAAGCATATATTAGTATATATAAGCATATATAAGGAATTAAAAAGCATATATTAGTATATATAAGCATATATAAGGAATTAAAAAGCATATATTAGTATATATAAGCATATATAAGGAATTAAAAAGTATATATTAGCATATATTAGTATATATAAGCATATATAAGGAATTAAAAAGCATATATTAGTATATATAAGCATATATAAGGAATTAAAAAGTATATATTAGCATATATTAGTATATATAAGCATATATAAGGAATTAAAAAGCATATATTAGTATATATAAGCATATATAAGGAATTAAAAAGTATATATTAGCATATATTAGTATATATAAGCATATATAAGGAATTAAAAAGCATATATTAGTATATATAAGCATATATAAGGAATTAAAAAGTATATATTAGCATATACTAACATATATAAGGAATTTAAAAAGCATATAGTCGTATATATAAGGAATTTAAAGTATATATAAGCTAATATAGGAATTAAAAAGTATATATTAAGCATATATTAGTAAATATAAGCATATATAAGGATAAGGAATTAAAAGTATATATTAGCATATATTAGCATATATAACGAATTAAAAATTATATATAAGCATACATTAGTATATATAAGCATATAAAAGGAATTAACAAGTATATATAAGCATATACCTCTGCAATTCGACTGGGCTGCTCACAATCAACTTCTTGACCAAATCCTGACTGATAGCAACCCATTCTTTCATAATCACTTCTTGGAGTTTGTCAGAATTAGTGGGTCTTTGTTTGTCCACCCGCCTCTTGAGGATTGACCACAAGTTCTCAATGGGATTAAGATCTGGGGAGTTTCCAGGCCATGGACCCAAAATTTAAACGTTTTGGTCCCCGAGCCACTTAGTTCTCACTTTTGCCTTATGGCTCGGTGCTCCATCGTGCTGGAAAATGCATTGTTCTTCACCAAACTGTTGTTGGATTGTTGGAAGAAGTTGCTGTTGGAGGGTGTTTTGGTACCATTCTTTATTCATGGCTGTGTTTTTGGGCAAAATTGTGAGTGAGTCCACTCCCTTGGATGAGAAGCAACCCCACACATGAATGGTCTCAGGATGCTTTACTGTTGGCATGACACAGGACTGATGGTAGCGTCACCTTTTCTTCTCCGGACAAGCCTTTTTCCAGATGCCCCAAACAATCGGAAAGAGGCTTCATCCGAGAATATGACTTTGCCCCAGTCCTCAGCAGTCCATTCGCCATACTTTTTGCAGAAGATCAATCGGTCCCTGATGGGTTTTTTTTTGGAGAGAAGTGGCTTCTTTGCTGCCCTTCTTGACACCAGGCCATCTTCCAAAAGTCTTGGCCTCACTGTGTGTGCAGATTTGCTCACACCTGCCTGCTGCCATTCCTGAGCAAGCGCTGCACTGGTGACACTCCGATCCCGCAGCTGAATCCTCTTTAGGAGACGATCCTGGCGCATGCTGGACTTTCTTGGATGCCCTGAAGCCTTCTTAACAAGAATTGAACCTCTTTCCTTGATGATCCTATAAATTGTTGATTCAGGTGCAATCTTAGTAGCCACAATATCCTTATCCTATCCTATCCTATCCTATCCATACATACATACTCATATACATACATGCAGATATATACATACATACATGCATACACATATTTTGCAATATTAACAAAGTGTATCATTTAAATAACTGAAATGCTTTACATGACGCCTTTATGCTTTTACACACACACACACACACACACACACATACATATGCATACACACACACACACACACACACACATACATACATATGCATACACACACACACATGCACATACATACATACATACATACACGCATACATACCTACACACACATACATTTATACAGACATATGTACACATACTGTATATAGACACACATGTACACATACACACACATACATAGACTCACATACACACGCACACAAACACACATACATACACACACACATATACACACATGCATATACAGTACACACATACATACATACATACATACATACATACATACACATATACACACACACACACACACACACATATACACACACACACACACACACACAGACACATACATACACACATATGTTGCTGCTGCAGTATTAACAAAGTGTATAATTTAAATTGCATGTTAAAAGGAAATTACCAAGCATGTGTTGTCGATTTTAATATTGTTCATAAAATGTTTATTTCAAATAACTGAGATGCTTTACTTCATGCCTTTAGAACTGGCTTTCTATTGTTAATTAAATATCTTAAGAAAAAATTTTATTCATCATTTATGTAGAATACATGTGATTAAAAAAAAAAAAAGTAAGTCAGTTTCTGTTTTCATGTTTTTTTTTTTTTTTTATTGATACACTACATTAGAAGAGCCTATAATGCAACTTTTATTCCCTTTGGATAATTTCAAAAAAAAAAAAAAAAAAAGCACTGCAGTCTTAAAAATTACAAAACGTTTAAAATACAAAATGTACATGAAATGACAATACAAGGCTCTGTAAACAGCAGCAAAACCTGTATTTCCCTTTTATTTTACAAAAAGTTAATTTCCCCCAACTTTCGGAATGACATCCATCTTCTTCGAAGTATCAAAAATAGAGTTTTAGAGTCTATGTTTTGTCATCTGTTTGTAAAACAGGAACACGTTGTTCGGTCTTTGGTTTGAAGAACAGGTCAAAAGTAGATGCTTGCTGGGAGCTGTCCCAGAATTCCCGTTTTCCTATAGATGAGATTTAAAAGCTATTCCTAAATCAAACCCAAACGGTCAAACATCTGTGTATCAAATACAAATTTAAGGCGATCTTTTTAACTTAAATAGTCCAATAGTGGCATTGATGTCGCTGTCACTATGGGTAAACACACTCACACACACACACACACACACACACACACACACACACACACACACACACACTCAGACATTTATATACAAGAGCTGGCTAATGAACGGTTTTCTTTGATACCAAATATTGCGCTGACGTGTTGCTGTGTGTCTTTGCATAGCCTAAATGCCACCGTGTGCCTTCTCTCATCTGAATTCTTATTTTATTATTATCCTTTAAAAAAAAAAAAGCTTACCAACACACTTTAGACCTCTACATTAGAGACAAACAGACATAGAGAAAGGAATCTAGCATACACAGGTCTATATTTAAGCTGCTCTATAGCATTTATGTCTAGAGGCATCAAGGTTTTTTTTTTTTACATTGTTTTTTAAATAGTTTCTTTTGTTAAAAGGCAACAGGCAGGTTTAGTGCATAATTTTTTCTTTTCAAATTTTTGTCCTTTTTGTGTTTTTTTTTCTTTTCTTAATACCACGTAGTCTCGAAGACCCAAAACATGGAAAAACTAACTGTACCAGTCTCCTTAAAAAAGGGGGAAAAAGACACACAACAGTTATTACTGTCATTTTTTCCCTTAAGGCAGGGATCCAATATACATTCTTTGCAGATTTATTTCTATCAAACCTCGTTAACTACGCAGCGACACTAAATTTCTTACAGAAGAAAAGCACCCGATGGTCACTACAAATCGATTTCTCACGACAAGTCTCAAAAGTGAAAGTAAGTCTTTGCCCTTTAATCTTTCACTTCCTTCAGACATTCCTGTCATGCTTCAATAATTAACCTCAAACACTGATTTTATTTGATTTCCAAGGGTGGACGTACCATCATTGTCGTCATAATCTACAATGCTTTGTTTATAATCTAGAATTTTTCTATGTGAAACTAGCTGTAAAATTTTTTTAATTAAATTAAAAAAATTATAATAATAGCTTACTGTTCATATTGAACTTTATATCCTCGGCGTTGAGCTGATGATTGTCAGAATGCAATTTTGGTGTTTTTCCCTCGGCATGTTTATAATTCTATGTCAAGTGGCCACAAGGCAGAGGAAATGTGACTGCCTTAAGATAATGAAGAAAAAACTTTTCTTAGAAGCATGATCTGGCAGAAAAAAAAAAGAAATGTAATATTCCAACAAAAAACACAAACAAAACTCATCTTTATTATTAGAAAAGGTAGATGATTAGCTAAAAGCCGTAAGAATGTTTCTACCCTACGTTTGCACTAGCAAGTGACAAGTCGATGCTTTTTTTTTTTCCTCGACGCGTAGAGATTTAATAGCTTCTGATGATTCTGATGAGAATCTGTAGTAGTAGTAAAAAAGCAGTCAGATGTGAAAGGAAATTAAGTACATTTTCTGCATGTACGTACCGTTCAATCAGAGGATCCTTTTTACTTTTGCTCCAGTACATTGCGATTGCGAGTAACGTGGTTTACGAGTGTTCCGCAAACCGAGCAAAGATTTTTAATAAATTTTTAATCGGAAACCGAGCAAGTATTAGTTGACGAGCGCCGAGTATCATGTATCACGCATATGACTATTTTTTTGACACCGACTTATCTGTCAGGATTTATTTGTACTTTTTTAAAAAGGTAAAGTGCAGATTCATTTTTTTATTTTCATTTTATAGATTGTATTAATTATTTTTATGTATTTATTTTTTGGGGCTGTGGAACGAATAATTTGAGTTTTCATTATTGCTTATGGGAAATTATGATTTGGTTTACGAGTGTTTTGGAACACAAGCCCACTTCCGGAACGAATTATGCTCGTAATCCAAGGTTCCACTGTATTTAAAGCCTACCTGTGTAAAATGTGACCTAGGCTACTTTTACTTAAGTACAGGATTGGTGTACTTTGCCCACCACTGGTAGTGGTGGTGGTATGATACTATGTAACTAGCTACAGACAAGGACTCTAACCAGCTACTACTTCCTTTCAGGTGTGTTTACCTTCGTGGCATTGAGTGTGAGAGTTTGTATCAGACAAGACCACAGTTTTACGCATGTCACCTTAATTGAGCAGTCAAAGTTGTGAAAGGAAAACTGAAGAACATGAGAAAACAATTGTTCTGACGTGTCCTTTAAGCCAGTTCTTTGGATTTGTTGCATTATGACATCATACCCAATTAGCATAAAATTGTCAATCCCCTTGCCAATGAAAAGGTAGCTCAACGTGACAAGTTGTTGCTTGCTAGCATGAACGTAGGATTATGGTTACAGCTTAGCTGTTTCATCACAAAAAAACAACAGTCTGAAAGCAGCATTTCCAACCATGACAATATGGCCGCCATATTGAACATCAGTGGGCGTTTTGTCCTATAATCTGAGCATGATTGTCACTTGAAAGGCACACGGGTATCAGTATCAGCATCAGCTACCACACTGACAAGACGCCAGATTGTCTCCAACACTTCAACTCTGACTACAGTGGGATCGATTTCCTCTACAGACACTCCTCAAACGTGTTCGGGTGCATCGCGTCCGAAATTGTCACACACTAGAACTTTGAAATGCAAAACACGCAAACCTGACCTGTGTCTTCAGCACAGGATTCAGCTTTATGAAGAAGAAAATATAGGAAAAAAACATAATAACAACAATAATAATAATAATAATAATAATATAACATCTCTATTAAAAGCTGTTTTTTTCAGTCAATCCAAGCTGCTAGGCTTATAAGGCATTTGTTCAACCTGAAGAGGAGAGAGGGCGATCGTTCATGGGGAAAGAAAGAGAAACACTAGAAAAGTGTGGAATGTTGCATATCATTAGCGCATCAGCAGATTGTCCTCCAGGGGGTGCTGCTGAGACCTGCTTAATTCAAGAGGCAGCATCAGTGATGATTAAAAAAAAAAAAAAACACTCCTGAATTCTGTTTTCCATCCAATCCCGACCCCAAATCCAGAGCAAAGCATCTACGTCCGTCATGCTACATTTGGATTTTTGAAAATTTATAAATTTTTTTGTATTGCATATTCATATTGGCCTGCATAGATTGCTCTTTTCACAAGACGGCTGAGAAGAAAAATCGCCTGAGAACTACTGCGAGAGAAGAAGCTGAGAAAAAAAAGGAAAGAAAGAAAAAAAAGAGCTGGACTGTTCAAACTGTGATTTATTATTTGTAATCACCTTATGCTTTTGTTTGATCTCTTAAGCCTTCGTCCACAAATTCTTCTTGATAACTTCATCACTGTTCTAAATGCTGCCTTGCTTGGTTCTGATGCTGATGCTTGGCTGATCCTCTCTGGCTGGGTCTGGTTTCGTTTGAAAGGATGCAGGTGGATGGAAGCGCTGTGTCTGTCTGCGGCTCAGGGCTCCAGAGCATTCTCGGACATGCTGCGGGACGGACGAGGGCAGCGGGCACCGGGTTACGAGTGGCCGAGCGTGCTCGAGGATCCGTGAACCCCCGGAGCCTGGGACATGTCTCTGCCGATGATCTCGTTCACTACAGCGGAGAGAGAAAAACATCGAGGAATGTAGAATCAGAGAGAGAACAGCTTGAGTATTAGGACGGCGTGATCTGGGTGAAAAGTGCAATATAAGAAGTTGTTGGATGTCGGTACGATATTAAAACTTTTTATCATATCAAAAGACACAATAAATGACATCACCCCATTTGATGAGCCCTTAATGTAAGTTTGTGTTTCGCTCTCCGACTCCAATGATGTCACTTATGTGTGCATATTAGAGTACAGAGGGTCACATTTTGCATATAGTTCATGTTAATTCATAGTTTTTAAGCCCATGATGTGCCACTAATGGAGGAGTTGGGTCACATTCCCCACACTCTGTTGTGTGTCCTTGTTCCACATGTGTGACGTTACAAAAAAACATATCAGTCGCCTTTTTAAAAGCAATGCATATGTTTCATTACAAACTGGTGCAGAAATTATGATAGAAAAAAGAATATCTTTCTGTTTGAACAGGACTTCTCCTTGTAGAAACTAAAAAAACTAAATTATTTAATGAGATTTGTGAAATTTTGTGTTGAATCATAAACCTTTATATAAAAATGGACCAGAATTATGTGAGATTGTGTCAAGGGGCCTCGTTGTGACTGTAGTCAAGTGTAGGAGATATGAGGATAAATGAAAATGAAAGCAGTAATGCTTACTATATTTGTAAACACAAGTGAATAGTGCATTGGGAGTGAAATCGCTCTGGTCTATGTGAACTGTGGACAGTGTGGTGAACAACTGAACAATGGTTCATCACAAGATTTCCAAACAGTCGCTGCAGCTCAATGGAGCATGTGGATGAAAAATTGGACCCTGGCATTAATTTAATGCACAATTCTTATTAACAAGGGCGATGTAATAATAAAGATAATTCATCATCATTCATCTTCTACAGCGCTTTATCCTGTACAGGGTCGGAGGGATTGGAGCCTATCCCGGAAGATTTAAGGCACGAGGCGGGATACACCCTGGACAGGGTGCCAATCCATCACACACACACACTATGGGCACGCCAATTAATCTCCTCTGCATGTCTTTGGACTGTGGGAGGAAACCCACCAAGCACAAGGAGAATATGAGCCACACACACACATACACACACACACACACACACACACACACACACACACACACACACACACACACACACACACACACACACACAGACCCAAGGCCGGAATCGAACCCTAGACCCTGCAGGTTCGAGGCCACAGTGCTAATCACTACCCCACCATGCCGCCCGTAATATTAATATTACATAATTATTTGTTATAGGTAGTTATCTACCTGTATATATCATCAATATATCAATAAACACACATTTTAATAAGGTATGTTTAGTAATGTGTCGGTTTCTGTCTCAATATTTTATTATATTATTATATATATTTTTCATATTTTATTTCATTAGTGTGAAATGTTCAAAGAAAACAAGGTGTTTACAGTTACCATGGTAACGCACAGAAGAAGTAGGTCGGTTTTGGGGATTCCTCGAACAAACATTCCCTCACCGAGTGGAATCGCATACATCATCAACGATGAGACTCACTGAAAGCAGGACTTCACGCCGCACGCAGTACTGTACACGCAGTGTCGTACCTGAACCAGCAGAGATCAGTGTTGAGCCGCCCTGAACCTTTCTCGCATGTGCCAGTGGTGCGCGGTAGACCAATACCGCACTCTTAAAAGCAGACGGAAAGACAGAGAGGCAGAAAAGAAAAGCCTAAACAAACTCGAGACTTTGGTATGTGACGCACTCGCTGCAAATGGAAAGTCAGGCAGAACTATTCCATTCAGCGGTTTGCAGCAGCTTCGCCACAAACTGTCCAGCCGTAATGTGCACATTTTTGTACGAGTGTGTCAACGATAGCAAATTGAATCAGTCATCTATGAGTTTCATGCGTTTGACAATCTGGTGTATGTACACACACGTCCACGCATGTGCAAACGCATGGCTCATTTCCTATCATCTTGACTTTGTGAATATCGCAAAAAACGGACACACACATATATGCGTTATACATTATTTAAAATCCATAAAACATATGTTCCATATCCCGAGCAGCATTGGAGTGAGTGGAGTAATTACCTTGGCAGACTGGATGACAGATATTAAATAAATAAATCAGCATGACGCCCCAACATGGGGTCAGTTTTTTGGCAGGACTCATACCGGGGCCTCATTGTTACAGTGAAACCGGAGCCGCTTTCCTCCAAATGTTCGATCGGCCAAGCCAACCTTCTCCACATGCTATTGGCCAACCAATGTCACCACACGTCCCCACTGTCTCAGACACAGCAGGTGGACCAGTGGGAGTCTTATCAAGACTACAGACACACCGTCAATCAGCGTTTTATCTGCTCAAGAACACTTCCTCCATAAAGAGCTCAATTCTCCACAGCAGACAGATTAAAGCAAAGTGCACTAACTTGTAAGCTGGTTAGACTCGGTGGCCACAGCTAGAGCTTCGCAAACAAACATGAGCTCGGTCTCCAAGTGCACTCAGACCTGTCCTGCCCCTCATGACCAAAGATTTAGCTACAAAAATGCAGCTGAAAAATGTAATGATTATGATTATGATGATATAATAACCTCTTAAAAAGACCTGAAATTTATATTTAAAAGTGAAATAAGTGTTTCAGAATTGCTTTGGGAAATTGTGACAGAATTATGATTCTAATACAGTGGACTTCTGAGACCACTGAGAATATAGTTTTTGAATTCAAAACCAAAATAAAAGTCTTTAGAACTTTGAGAATAATGAAATGTTTATATCTTCAAGATCCAATAAAGCCAATTTGTGAATTCGATCAGGTTATCTCTACTGTCCAGAAGGTCAGATTTTCATTGTGTCTTATCTCTTGTGTGGGAAAAGAGAGACTTTTTTAAGCATTGTGATTTTTTACATTTTATTTATTTATAATAATAATAATAAAAAAAGAAATTGATTCAATAGCAATAGCATTCATGTTTACTGTCTATAGCTTATTATTATATTAAAAACTTTAATATTAAAAGTATCCAATAAACATTAAAATGCTGGTTATTTAAATATTATGTCTTAATATGTGCTGCACACTCCAGTCCAGTAGATGGCGATTAATTCACTAACAACATATAAACTTAAAAGAAGAAGCGATACTCATGCAAAATGCGAGTATACAGTATGTGGAGGATGCAAGCAAACAAAAATCTGATTCTGAATTAATCATTTGTAAATAATTTGTTGGTAAAAAAAAAAAGGCAAATAATTGAAAATGTTTTAATTGATTCTTAAATAAAAACTGATCCATCAAACAACAAAAGAGTAAACTGCATTAATCACACAGCAATATGCTAAATACTACGCAATTTTGTAAGATCTAAGATTCAAATTTCAACTCCTGTTATCTAGGTTATCATGTAATTAAACTGTATTAATTTAGAAAAGAATACAGGATAGACTAGTGATCCTTTTCTTCTGGTTTTGGAAAATGTATGAAATGATCAAGAGACTTTACAAATACGTAGGATGGCGGAAGGGATGTGTTTAGAGGAAAGATGCAGGTTTAATCTTAAACTTCTGTTTCCCGAAAGAGCGATCGAAGCGCACACCTCGTCTTCAACCTGCGATCTCGAAAAAACCTCTAAATGTCAAAGTTATCTTAATTTAGTTGTGTTGATGAACAGATGTACAGGATGTGTTGTTATTTAGACTTTCATCGTATTGTTGGTGGGTGTTATCTCCCCCACCCCCTGGTTGTTGTTTTTTTTTGTCGAGGTTAGCGACTTCTTTAAAAAATGCCGGGCCGCTGCCTCAGATCATCCTGTTCGTGTAGGCGTGCGTCTCTTCCTCTTGTAAAAAAGCTTCTCACACGTACAGGCCTGCAGTGGGACGACCCGTCAAGACTTCTGCTGAATGTGTATCTGTCTCCTAAACACACACACACACACACACACACACACACACACACACACACACACTGCTGCATACACCTCATCTTTCTCTCTCTCTCTACACCTAAGCAAAAGGAATGGCGTGCATGCAGGCAACTCAGCACTTTCAGAGCTGTGGGAGTTGAGAGCAGGGTGTGGGAGATGTACTAACCACACGCAGGGATTTTAGGTCTACATGAGTGGGTGCAATAACGCTGCAGTCCATGGGAGAGTACAACATCCTTCTCAAATTCATAGACAGAATATTGAACAAAAGAAGTAACGGTACTGATATACATTTTACCCTAAACTGATCACATAAACCTCCATGTTAATATATACGCGTCAGCTACAGTATATGCAACACAAACACAAAGACACAATCCAAGTTACATACATAAAATACATTCCTATAGATATAGTACTGTGCAAAAGTCTTGAGCCATCCCTGGTTTCTTCATATTAAACGACATGCAGATTAAATTAAAGAAATGGAAACAAATGTTTTACTGCGACAGGTTGCCATGTGCCGACCTCATTTCCCCTCTGGTCTGGTCCAACCGCTCATCATTCACCAGTATACTGATCACCGACCTGATCATCGCTCATCATCTGCACCTGTTTCTCACTGGTCCGTGCCTGAAGGTCAATGTTTTTTATGCTTGAATGATTCATAGGTCACTGTGGTGCTTAACGATTAAAAACATTCATCTGAAACCGATTAATTAGGGACTGCACTGAAAGTGAGAGCCAGAAAAGTCCAAAGGCTCATGACTATTCCTAAAGACTGCATTAAAAATACAAGGACGTCCAGCTCTTTGGAAACAAAATATGAAGAAATGAGGGTGGGTCAAGACTTTTGCACAGTGCTGCATACAAGAAATGACAAGATTCAGTAATCAAATGATCTAAATCAACATTAATATTAATATCCCCCTTTTGTCATTAAAAACCTCAAAATGCCATAACATTATAGCTTATGGTTTCACCAGCTACTGTACATACTGACAAGACTCTTTATTTTCAAATATTATTTTATAATTTTGTTATATGATTATATTTAACAATATTACCTAATATGATACTTTATTATATGATACTTTACTTTAGTACTTGATGTTTAATCATTCTGTAAAAATAAATGATTTTCCACCTCCAACATAAACAATAAAAAAAACAAGATATAATATAATAACATATATAATTTGTTTTTATTGTTACCAAGTTAAGATATAAAATAATGGTGATTTCTTTACATTAAAATGACCTTAAATCTGTGAATTTAATTTGGGGTATTAATTGGTAAATGTGGATCATTTGAATTCTGTAATTATTAACTTAGGTTTATCGCATAGTGTTAACGTGAAAATAATAATGACAGAGAGTGAAAAAGTGAAGGAAATAATGACAACTAGGGAAAAAAAGGAAAGCTTAGCATAAAGCAAAAACCCTTATTTAGCAGCTACCTACTATACATGATCAATTTCTAAAATTATTATTATTTTTTATTTATTTATTTTATTTTATTATTATTATATATTTTTTTAAATTATTATTATTAGTAGTAGTAGTGATAATAGTGGTAGTATATAAGTAAATTTTATAATTATTCACATTTATATTATAAAACTTATGTTCAAGTCATAATGACTGAAAATGTAATAAAATATTCAATTATCTAGGATTTATAACAAATTTAATAAAAAACATCTTTAAAAAAGGACTTAAGATGTTAAAATATTCGAGGGGAAAAGAGGTTTTATTGTGAACCGGTGTGGCATTGCCTCCATCTGGTACTTAAATATAAATCTGCCACCCTGGAGGATCAAAGTAAGAGGCTTCATTTGAATTTTTGTTTCCTTTAATAACTGATAAGATTCTTTGAAAAATTAAATATAATAAATATGAACTCTATAATGTGCTAGAAATCATCTAATACAGTACTGTATATAGGCAGCATATGAAGTAAGTTAAGAATAAAGCAGTAAAGCAATGTTGACCACTTTGAAATATTTTGCATCTCTATCTCAATATACACAATTACTTCGGCTCATTAGTTATAACTAACAAATTTTAATCAAGAATAAATGTATTTGTGGATAAACGTGCTGAAAATGATTGGAGGGACTCCATGTGAAGGAATAGCTGCTGAATCAGAGAACTATTCGAGCTTCTACATATGTTGATAGGTCAAAGTTGAAAAGTGCATAAAAGATCGGACGATCTCGTGTTTTTTTTCCCTCTTTAATAAAAAGGAAATTACAATTCCTTGGCTCCTCTCACTTATTTTGCATTTCTTCTCGTCCCTGTGAGGACCATCAACCCACATTACAGATGCAGCTAAATCTAACCCCAACCTTAGCCTCAGTTACTAAAAGCAAAGCATTCGTCTGTTTATGAGGACCAGGCAAATGTCTCCACGAGGTCAAAACTGTCGAGTGTTCCTCTCCTTGTGTGGAACTAAAAAAGGCTAAAACCGTCCAGTAGCCTGTTTCTGATACCAAAGATATACACGCTGCGAGTCGTATTGTTTAGATGTCGCTTCGAGTGCGCCGTTATAAATATTACATCGAGGACACACAGGCTGCACATTTGTGTGACTCAGTCGAATACGGGAAGTTGGTGTTCTGCTGCCGCGCTGAAGGATGTCAGAGCACATTTCGGCATTCGCTTTCCCCACATGTAAGAAAGCATGATTCATCTAAAACTTCTCACACACATACCACCCAGTTAGAAGTCACTCTCAGAAAGAGGAGATCCTCTTTGCAGGACTGTAGGGGGACACCCCTATTTTGCAAATACATACAGTAACACAGAACACACACTCTATATACATGCAACTGCCAACCTGAAACTAGTAAGCAGGCGATAAATGATAAACCGACACAAGGGCTGCTCTGGATGTGAATCAGTGGCTGTATGTGAGACGACATTGGCTGCGAAAGGCTGAGTGACACAGCGGATGAGCAGGGCTGACCACTAAGATGGCTTCTTCAGGGCTACAACCATGTGGCACAGCCTGGGGAGGGTGAGAAGGGGGAATTTATGACTAATAAGGGTTAACCGTAATGCTTGGCTCAAATGCCAAGAATTTAAACAAATTTCAGTGTTAATACTGACTGACTCCCATCGGTGGCGCTGTACCTCTCGATTAATACAATGTTAAAATGCTTAAACGCTATGCAAATGTACAATTAATCATTTAATTGTTCTCATTGAACACAGCTTCAAAGTTTAAGTGGCACAATAAAGATAAAAAAAGACAGAAAGGTACCCCCCCCCCTTTTTTTTTTGCCTGGACGATAAAAAAAAAAGAAGAAGAATTTTTTAAATACATTTATTAATTATTATTTATTTATTTTTATTTAATTTATTATTTTTTGACTGGAAGCAGCTGATGCAGTCACTCTTCGGACTATTAAACATTTTGTATTTACTTTGTATTTATTTCATTAATTTATTCTTAGTATTTTACATAAAAATATGCATCTTTGTTTATTAAAATAAAAAATATATTAATATAAAATAAAAATTGTTGTTTATATGTACTGTTCAACATATTAGGTATTTTAGAAATATCTTCAAGAATCATGTAAAATGCTAGGTAATTAAAGATATAATTATGCACTGTACCCTACACCACTTTATTAAATTATACACCACATTAATATTACCATGTACTCGATTCATGCTAAAGTATAGAAGCCGTTCCTATAAGAGCGTAACAGCAGTATAGCTCTCGATATCATATACCGTGGTGTATAAAAAATACTGCATGAGTAACGTAAAATAAAATAAAAAAGATTCGCTGTTAAATGCAAATGAGAGAAACAGACAGAGAAGAATGTTTGTTCATCATGGAAGAACATGCAGGTTGTACAGTGCTGTCTTGGGTCACTGATTCATCAGTGGATTTCCCATGTCATGGTCCAGGAAGTGAATCAGCCCCCCCACACACACAGGCGGTACACGACCCCTGGCTTCACCCCAGTTCCCTGCGTCACTGCTCGAGACTCACCAAGTAGCATATCATTAAATATGATAATAAAGCCACCAAACACAGGTGATTCATTCGAGGAGTCATAGTGCGAAGCTCATTTTGATTCTTTTGCCGTTTTATTAAACCAACTAAGCGGCCGGTCGACGCTTGTTCACAAATCAGCGGATTTTTACATGAGCTTGGTTTTGCATAAAATGTCTGCTTTATCGTAAACCTGCATGATTATATAGAGACGTAGAGCGTCCACGGTATCTGAGCAAAACAAATCTGGATTGGCTAGAGTGCGTCGCTGACATCTTAAATATCTTGGCGAGTACAAGTACCTAAAATGTAGGTGAGATGTGGGTTCGTTTATGATATTTAATCACTATAATCTTCAAGTTGTCTTGTTCATTTATGTCTTAGAAATAAGAGAAATGATCTCAAAATAGAAGAAGACGACAAATCCAAGCTTAAAATGGAATATAAAAATAAATGAATTAAATAGACATCATACATTTCATTTGTATATTTGTTGTATAATTGTTTATAGAAAATGTAATGATGGGAATTATTATATAAAAATCTAATATTTCCACTAGATATGATTTTTTTTTTTCTTCCCCAGAATATAAACACGAGCACAATGTCACATTCTTAGAGCACTTCCCACCACGCTGTTTGGAAAAACTGCTAAACATTTGATAGTTGGTTCTTAATGACCCAAGTTTAACCCCAGGCTCTGGATTTCCATTTCTTGACTTGTATTAGTGAATCTTTCATTCTTGATGTAGGCCTACAAAAGCTATGATGCGTCATGTACGCATCCACTGTACAGTGTTAAACCCTGACTAATATTAGCGAGTATATACAGACACGGCCTACGTGTGTGTGTGTGTGTGTGTGTGTGTGTGTAGTAAAGTAGCGGCTTTTATATAAAAGGAAAGCCAAAGATTTTATATTAAGGTAAAAAAAAACTGAGCATGTGAGCAACTCAGGGTCAAAAAAATGTATAAGATTTAACACTGGTTAAAAACTAATAACATCTCGAAAGAAAGAGTCTCACTGAAAGTGTAACTGTAACTGTTCTTGCATATAAAGCGAGTGGGAAGGTGATTTCCCCGATTTCTGCTGCTGTTTTTGGCCACAAGGATTGATTTCAAGTAAATCACAAGACATTGCAAGAAGTCCGCAGTGATGAACAGGACAGAAGGATTTTTTAAATTTATGTTAGAATAAAAAATTTCAATAGCGAAGTGATCTTTCTACGAGGGTTATTCACGTAAGATCAAATTTGTGCTGAATGAATGTGTAAAAAATGATTGACATTTACAGGACTTTGAGGACGGTACAGCGATGAGACTCTTAGGCGCAGTAAAACATCTGAAACTTTGTATGTCTACGAATGACGATCCCGTGCGAGGCGGCTTGGACACCGCAGCAGCAGAACATCGGATCCGATGTTCATCGGATCCAATCGGATGAAAGTCGACAGATAACCAATTTCGCAAAAGAGACGCATCCGTCTATGTCTGGGAGTCATTGCTGTACAGTCCTGACCTCGCTCCAAGCCATTTCCACAGGTCTGGACCATTAAAGGAGTTCCTGGGAGGCCGGCGTTTCAGATGTAAATCAGGATCATGGCTCCGGTGTACTGGGAAAACTTTCTACCTTCATGGAATCAAAGCAGTAGTGAAACACTAGTGTAGCAGGGAAACATCCCTTGAGTGATAAGGTATAGATTGTATAAGTGTTGCATATATATTTGCAGTAATAAACCTATAATAATAACAAAAAAATCTCATTCCACAATACTCTATATGGTTTATATATATATATACACTGTAAATGTATATGATTGAACACAATAAAGAACTAATTGATTAGTTATGCATTCCTTTGATGGAAGTGAGCTTCCTGTTTTGATTCTGAAACTGATGCACCAGATTTTCAGTTAAAGCTGCAGGAACGTTGGGAGAACTTCACTGACCGCACCTTGAACATGTGACGGATGACGGAGCGCGCGCACGGCGAGAGATGAGACGTCTGAATGCGATCGCCGATCACGGCGCTACCGGCCTCGCCTTGTTTATGCAACCCGCGGATTAGGCGAGAAGAACAAAGAGAAAGCACTCGATAATGATTTATTAATACTACATAAGCACAGGGATTCCCCTTGATGACAGATTAGCCCTGATCTGATCATCGTGCTGAACCTGTCTTTCTCGTAAAACTGAGTTTTCGAGATCCTCCAGACCGCAGGCATGCAGCATTGTTTGCAGCTGAGTGAATTTATATCAGCTGACACCACACACACACACACACACACACACACACACACACACACACACACACACACACACACACACACACACACACACAAACACACACTCTTGCAAAAAGGCAAAACTTATGGAGAAAATTTAAGATGTGGTTCAAGTGACTCTCACAGGCACTTTTTGTAATCCATTAGAGCTCAGTTGCTGGAGATGATGATGATGATGATGATGATGATAGTATCGTGATCTTTTCCTTTTCTGCAACATATTGCGGTTTATTCGGCCTCAAATCCATGACGCAAAGATGAATAATCTGATAACACACTGAGCTGAGAATCTCAGTATCGGATAAAAAGAAGTGTTGTGTGCGAGTGTGTGTTTGTACAGTACAGTAGTAATGTTTGAACCGTAAACAAACAAAAGAATAAATAAATAAATATCGAGACTTTGGCTATTATTAACCCAGACCGACTCGTGCTGAGGTGGCAGCTGCACTTTACATCAACTAAACAGCAAATAAAGCAGAACACGCCCACACACACACACACACATGCACACGCACACACACACAAATTCCCACTTTCTCTAACAGATTTACACGCGGCCAGGAGCTGTGATGTTCCAGCTGCAGAGATAAAATCTGCCAGTTGTTAAGATTAGGTGAGAATAATTCAACAAAACACGAGTGAGAGAAAAAGGGCAAAAAGACGAGAAGAGAGAAGAGAAAAAAAAAAAAGGCAAAGCATACGCTGCTCCTTCTGTTCACAGCGTCATCCAAGTCCATAGCGTCATCCAACACACACACACACACACACACACACACACACACACACACACACACACACACACACACACACACACACACGTGCGCGCTCTTACCGTCTGCATAAACTAGGTGTGTGTGTGTGTGTGTGTGTGTTTGTGGTTCCCTGCTTTCTGTCCATCTGTCCATCACTTTGAACTGTAAGTCCTCCCTCCTAACGTACCTTCTGCAACGAGACTCTCAGACTAAACCTAAACCATCTAACACTGTCACACACACACACACACACACACACACACACACACATATATACTGTATATATATATGTATGTATGTACACATACACTATCGCACAGTCACATATATACTCTCACACTCATACTATCACAGTCTTGCACACTCTCACACACTCACAAACACACTTTCTCTCTCTTTCCTACTCTCTTATTCACATACACTCGCTTGCTCACTCTCGCACACTCACATACACAGTCTTGCACATTTACAGTACATACACACTCTGACACATTCACACACACACTCTCTCACACACTCTTGCTCACCCTCACACAAACACACACACAATCGCACACTCTCACAAACTTTTTCTCATTTCTCTCTTTCCCCTTTCTCTCTCTCTCTCTCTCTCTCTCTCTCTCTCACACACTCACACATATATGCACACACACACACACACTTGTCTACATTACCAGTCAGAATGCTATCACACACCTGATTAAATGATGTTAAAGACTGAATTTGAGGAGCCAAATCTGATGAAGATACACAAAGTTTTGGATTATTAGAGCAGGCATTGGAACATTTTTAAAAAAAGGATTTTTTCCGTGTTGTATCGATGTCTGAACTATTCGTCCAAAAGGCTACTGAAATTAAAATGAACCCCATCTGCAACTAGTCATGTCCAAACTTTATATGCGTTTAACACAACAGACACTCAAGTATAGACACACACACACACACACACACACACACACACACACACACACACACACACACAAGCTAACCAACTCCTCCGTCTTACAGTATATGAGCCAGTGCAGACTCTGTGGCAGTGTGAGCTGGCACACACTCATGCCATCATACTACAGGGAAGAGATTATCTCCACATGTTCCATCATCGCGGTGCTGGAGAACCAATACACCGACACTTACAGGATCACCGCAGTGCACATCAAGCTACAGAGCGAAGACAACAAAGAAAATATCAGCGAAACTAAAATACTAGGTATAGTAGGTATATATACAGTACTGTACATTTAGTAATACACCAATTCGGATAAATCAGATGGTAAGCCTTGAGCGGTCCATCATAGCATTTTTTAAACTACTTTTTGCAGTAGGTTATGTTAATATTCTCTAATAAAAACCAGGTTAAAAACATTGATTTGTAAAATCTCTGTAAGGACATGCTTGTGATGATGGAGTCAAAACTCAGGACAGAAGTCAAAGAAACTCCAAAGGTGTCAAACACTTTAAAGGTGACCTATTATGCAAAATTCACTTTTTAGTCATTTTTAGACTCTCAGATGGATATCCAATGTGTGTGTGTGTGTGTGTGTGTAAAAAAAAAAGAAAAAAAAAAGTGTGAGAGCGAAACATTCTGTGCTTTTT